>JAINUW010000692.1:0-580446 GCA_020205615.1 Panax quinquefolius
GAAAGAAATAGAGAAGGCATTTATGATAGCAAATGTCGAAAAGGCCTAGAAGGTTGCCTTTGCAACCTATATGATGAAGGGAGAGACCAACTTTTGGTGGGAAGCCAATCAAGATAGGGCTGCGATCGGGAATCTAACGTGGGTGAGGTTCAAGGAGATAATCTTCGAGAACTACTTTCCCACAAACATGCAGGAAAGGAAGGAGATGCGGTTTCTCTAGTTGAAACAAAGGGACATGTTGTAAAACCCAAAATTTTACTAATAAAGATTTAATTTTCACGAAATATTTTTTTTAATATTATGGTATGGATTTGAGATAATGTTATAGTTGTGGGTAATATTTTATAAATTTTACAAAGTACGCAAGTTGTAATATAATATTCGATTGGTTGGGGAATATTCGTTTTAATAGGGAATATTCGTATGACGGCACAATCATTGGTGGACCCCACAACGGAATTATTATCGGATTGAGAAAATGACAAAAATATTTTATAAAAATAACGGCGGAAGTTTTACCGTTAACTGTTGAAACACCCAGTGTTAAAAGTTCAGGAATACGCGTGGTTGCATAGTAGCATATGGTATTGATTATTAATGCTTATGTGAGAAGTTACTCAGTTTTGTTCAATTATTGCTTCAGTAATTGTTGCATAGTATCTCACGTTATTTGATTTAATTATTATCGATATTTTATATATTATTAAATCAATAATTGAGATGACAGATTTGTTAATATTATTATTTGCAATATTAACGATGTCTAGAAGTTCAGTAAGGAGAGGTTTGGTCACCTAATTTGCGCTGATCAGGAGAAATCCTTATTGGAAAAGCCCCTTTTCACGGGAACGACACAGTCAATTAATATTGTGAATTATAATAATGATAATAAATGTTGTTAAATATATTGAGGTGTCTTTTTATGAAGTCACGGAAGTTTTATATATATATATATAAATTTTGTTTTATTAGTATTATTAATGTAACAAAATGTAAAAGCTTTTATATAAAAATGTAATACTTTTATAAAGTTGTTTATTTTATTAGACTATAAATATAATATATTATATTCTATTATGCATAGTATTTTTGCATAGTAAGATCTTTTATATAAAATGTAATAATTTTATAAAGTTATTTGTTTTATTAAACAATAATTAGAATATATTATATTTTATTATGCATAGTGTTTGAATAGTGATTTGCATAGTGTTTCAGATAATAAAATCTTTTTATATAAAAAAGCAGAATACTTTTATAAAGTTATTTGTTTTATTAGACAATAATTAGAATATATTATATTTTATTATGCATAGTGCCTGCATAGTGTTTGCATAGTAAAATCTTTTTATATTAAACAGAATACTTTTATAAAGTTATTTGTTTTATTAGACTATAAATAGATTATATTATATTTTATTTAAAAAATTTTGTTTTATTAGAATATTTTATTAATACTACATAGCAAATCAATATGGACCGTCCGTTTAAAAGTAAATCAATCTGGACCGTTCATGAATTAGTTATTATTCAGTCCATTCTCCTATAAATAGAAGCTCATATATTCCTTTATTATTTCTTACGAATTCACTGAAACTCTAGAGAGAGAAAGAAGAAAAGTATTCTACTACTTCACTACTCCTATATCCAGTTTCTTCTAAGGTAAGGGATATTATTTGTTATACCCGTAAGGGGTATTATTTCTTTTGTATTCATGAAGAGAACTTTTGCTATTCCATACTTTATTATTCTGTTGGAATAACCTGTATACGCGGACTACCCTATACTTGGTAAAATTCTTCTGTTATTCAATTATTTATTATTATGTTGGAACATCATGTTTGTGCGTTTACGCATGACCTGGTTCCATTATTTATTATTCTGTTGGAATATCATATGCATGCGTTCGCTTACGCATGACTGGTTCCATTATTTATTATTCTGTTGGAATATCCATACATCGTTTACGCGTGACTTTCGATTCCGTTATTTATTATTCTGTTAGAATAACCTGTCTGTGCGGTCTATCGCATGCCTGGTGATTTCTTTTGATATTCCATTCTTTATTGTACTCAGTTGGTTAAAGTTTTGGCTTTTATACTCCATGAAATTAGTGGAATATCTTTGATATTTGCGCTTCATCTAGTATCTTTTCATGTAAATATTCTTCTGAGCATTCTTGAATTTTACTCCACAAAGCAGTATCATGTTTACAATTTGGACGTTATTGGTTCCTGGAAAAATTAATTCTTGAACTTGTTTTATTGAATTCTTATATCATTGTCATCATTCTCATGTTTATATTATGTTGAAAGTCATCTGTGGCCTGTAGTGCATAGATGGACTTGGTATGATTATGACCAGGGATTATTCGGTATAATCATGACCGTAATGTTACAAATGATGTGGTAAAAGTCCTCATTGGCCCGTAGTGCATTGATGGAGAGTTGTTGGCATGATCATGACCATTGATGAATACCCGAATATCCTTGGCGCGTAGTGCATGGATAATTTGTGGTTGTGATACTAATGAATATCCTTGGTCGTAGTGCAAGGATGATGTGGTTTATTTATTAAGCTGAGTCTTAGCAATAAAAGTGATGATAAACTTTTTAAATCATAGAAGATAGTAGATTTTATTCTCTACTTGACTCTTTTAATGGATTGCTTATTCCGCTGCAGTTAAACTTGATGTTTGTTATATTGTATCAGTTTAACACTGTTGAAGGCTAACGATAACTTATTTTGCATTATCTTAGTCATAATATTTCTTACTGGGCTAGTTGAGCTCACCCTTTTACTCTCATTGTTCTCTTCAGGAAATGAGAACATAGCAGGGACTAGTCGGGGAACGGAGTGACGGTCCAGATGATAGTATTAGTAGTCCTCACTATTCTATGAAATAGCGTGTTAATAAATGTATTGAGGACTCCTTTGAGTGTGGATATTGTCTAGATGAAAATATTCATATTAAAACTCTCAGATTATGTTTTGTCGTATTTTACACGACAGTTGTATAATTATGTTGTATAATTATGTTGTATTTGTATTTTTGTACCATGTATATGGCGTCTCAGAATAGGTGATGTATACCTATTTTGGGGGCGTCACAGTTGTATCAAAGCTTAGGGATATGATCCCTGGCTAAGATGTGAGATAAGAACTAGGAGGGGAGAGACGGGGAATTCTTTCGCTAGTATGACCTACTTAAATTTATTTGATATTTATTTGGTCGGTCAGAGTATGGGGATAATATGTGATATGTTAATTAACCCTTGTTTTGTGGCAGTATTTGAAAATGACATCCAAGAATGTTGAGAATATCAATGGAGCACAGGAGACCGTTGAGTCTCCACAGATCAATAATCAGGATAATGTGTAGCAGGAAGGCGACAATCCTCATGCAAACAACAACACTGGCCAAATGATGAACGATGGAATGTTCAGAGGCTTTATGCAATTCATGCAACATCATGCAAGAGCGGCTCCTGTCCAAAATATAGGTGGAAACACTGGTAACTCTCGAACGGTCACCGCTAAGCAATTCAAGGAATTGGGACCACCGGAGTTTTTTGGAGAGCCAAAACCACTTAAGGTGGAGACGTGGATAAAGCAGATCTGCAAGATATTTGATGTCTTGGGATACTCCAAGGAGCAAAAGGTTCCCTTTGCCACCTTCATGTTTGTAAGCAGAGGTGATTAATTTGGGAATCAGAAGCGCGACTCAACTCGCCGCACTAAAGATGACTTTGGAGAAGTTCCAAGAATTGTTCAACGACAAGTACTTTCCCGAAAGTATTCGTCACATGAAAGAGGTAGAGTTCATCAAGTTGGAGCAAAAAAACATGACCGTATCGTAGTACGAAGCTAAGTTTGCTGAGTTATCCCGGTTTGCGTCCCATTTGGTTGATAATGAGGAGAGAATGACGCGAATGTTTTTAAGAGGTTTGAAACCCGAGATACGTCAATATCTTATCTCTCATAAACTGTGTTTGTAGTCAGATGTTGTTAATAGGGCTCAGTTATTGGAGCGCGATAATGAGTCAACCCAACCAAAAGATAATAGTCGGAAAAATGATAATACCAGTGAGAGCAATCATTGAAGTGGTGACAACAAGCGTGGAGGGAATCAACATGCCAGAAATGGTAACCACTTTGGTGGTAATCAGGGCTAAAATAATAAGAATGGACATTTCAAGAAGAGGAGATTCAACAATGATGGAAAGACGTCAGCACCAGCACCCGTTGTTAAGGAAGGAGAATGACCACCTATCATATGTTTCAAATGCAGAGGGGAGGGACACATCAGTCTAAACTGCGCGATGCCATCGGAAGCATGTTATAATTGTTGAAGAGAAGGTCACCTATCCTGATTTTGTTGTTTACTGAAGACAAGTTCAGCTAGGATAAAGGCACCAAAGGCCGTCCCAAAAAAGTCAAAACCGGTAGTGCAAAGGAGAGCGTTTGTCGAGACCTCCGAGAAAGCAAGGAACCCGAACGAGTTCATCATGGGTAAGCTTATCATAAACTCTAGCGAAGTTTATACCTTATTTGATACCGGTTCTACCCATTCTTTTATTTCTCCTGTGACACCCCCAAATCTGGTACTTCCATTTCGATAGGATTTGGTGTTCATTGTACAAATATCATCTATCTATCTACCCATAAATAAATGCAAACCATGGTATAGATAGAAATAATAAATAAATCTCCCCTTATGGGGTTACATCAACTGCATAATAATAAAATCTCAGGTTGCTCTAACCTTAAACATCTGTGCGGAATCATAAACAAATAATAAGTCTTAAGTAACATCAAGTCTAAATATCATTACATAACCACATAAATAATCAATCTTCATTACTTGCTAATCTTGCCCTTGCCTTTACTAGTGGAAGGCTCGTCTGCTCTTTCGTTCTTAACTGCAATGTTATTATTACGCAAGAGTGAGCACGATTGCCCACAAGTATAACAATATAACAATGAATAATAACATGCGAATAAATTAAAGACTTCTGAAATAGGAAACTCAACTTTTGAATCAGGAATGAATAACAAGAGACAAAAGAACTTCTGAGGGTCATAAGACCTTGAACTATGTCCTAGGTTCTCAAGTGTTTATACTTGACACCTTTAACAGCCATAAGACTATGGACTCTTCTTCTCGATTTCCGAGGATCAAATTTAGTACCATCATCATGCACAATATCTTAACGCTAACGCATAATCTTTCAGATAGTGCCTCCAGATTTTCGAAGCAAAAACCACTACAACTAACTCTAAATCATGGGTCAGATACCCCTTCTCATAATCTTTCGGTTTATCGACGCGCACGTAAGAATGACTCTTCCGTTCTGCATAAGCACACAGCCAAGTCCTTTATGCGATGCATCACTATAAACCACAAAATTTCCTGTGTCATCTGGAAGAGATAACACAGGTGTTGTACTCAACCTCTTCTTAACTTCTTGGAAACTTTCCTCACACTTCTCCGTCCAAACGAATTTCACCGATTTCCTAGTCAAATTCGTTAACGGAGTCGCGATCTTGGAAAAGTCCTGAATGAATCTTCTATAATAACCTACCAATTCGAGAAAACTTCTTACTTCTGACGGTGTCTTCGGTTGATCCCAGCTAATCACAGCTTTGACTTTGGAGAGATCCACCGAAATTTCGTCCCTATCGATCACATGTCCAAGAAATTGTACCCTTTCAATCCAGAATTCACATTTCAAAAATTTAGCGTATAACTTCTCTCTTCTCAACGTCTCTAATGTCACCCTCAAATGTTCTTCATGTTCTTCCTTGATTTTCGAATATACCAAAATGTCATCTATAAATACCACTACGAATTTGTCCAAAAATGGCTTGAACACTCCATTCATTAAGCCCATAAATGCTGCAGGAGCATTTGTTAGACCAAATGACATTACCAAAAATTCATAGTGACCGTATCGTGTTCTGAATTCTGTCTTCGATACATCCTCTGGTCTCACCTTCAGTTGATGATAACCACTCCTCAAATCTATCTTTGAAAAGTATCTTGTTCCCTTTAACTGATCGAACAAGTCATCGATTCGCGGTAATGGATATCTATTCTTAATCGTGACCTTATTCAGTTCTCTGTAGTCTATGCAGAGTCACATAGTTCCATCCTTCTTTTTCACAAATAAAATTGGTGCTCCCCACGGTGATACGCTTGGTTAGATATACTTCTTGTCCAGTAATTCTTGTAGTTGGACCATCAGTTCCTTCATCTTTTTCGGTGCCATTCGGTATGGTGCCTTCGATATTGGAGCCATTCCTGGAGCCAAATCGATCACAAACTCAACTGCTCTATCTGGAGGAAGTCCTGGTAAATCATCTAGAAATACGTCTGCAAAATCTCTTACTACTGATATCTCATCTAATTTTGGATTCTTTTTACGACAATCGACTATGTAAGATAGATATCCTACAAAGCCTTGCCTTAACAACCTCCTGGCCTGCATCATCGTCAGACAACTCGCTTGTCTAGGCGACTTGCTACCATAAAACATAATCTTTGATGGAGTCATAAGGTTAATACGCTTCTTCTGGCAATCAATTACCGCCCCACAATTGGATAGCCAGTCCATACCCAAAATAACGTCAAATTCTCCAAGTCGAATAAGGATAAGATCTACGTTCATGATATTACCCTTAATATCCACTCTGAAAGTAGTATGCACACAAGCCAATCATGTTTGATGATAAAGCATATACTTTGTAACAATCTTATTCATTTATTAATAAAAGGTATTAATTTATTAAAGGCTTTGAATTATCTACATGATGCTGTTTTATAATATGTGATAAACCCATAGTTTTAAGCAATGCTTTTAGAATAATGATGATGATCATTCTAATGAGATCTAAATTCTTAGAAATCTTAAAAACTAAAATAGTTCCCAATCATTGGATTACTAAATTGGGGATTAGTGAATCCGGATAGATCGGGTACATACGTTGCTTTGCTCATTGGATGAGGATGATTGATATCATGATCATTTGTGTGGAGACACTAAAGCAAGTATGTAGGTGCTTATTAGAGAATAAGTTCACTTTGAACGTGGGCTCGCTAAGGAATACCTAATGGAGTTTTATTTGCTGTCAATAGGAATTCTCGTAGTGATAGTAGTTCAAGTAATCCTTGGACTTGAGATCATCATAGTATCTTGTGTATGATGAGTTATACTTTGACTTATTCCTTAAGACCCTTAGGGTATATCAAAGGGTATGCTTGGGTATAATAAGTTATACATGGAGATAATGTATGATCAATAAAGAATCTACCACTTCTAACAAAAAGAAAGAAATGTCCTATGTGATTCGATAAATGACAACCCATTAGTCCTTGGCGAAGTAATGAAATTAGAAAGGAGTTTCTAATTTGCATTATTTGGAGTTGTGCATTTAAGGATCGAAATACATATAATTAAATAAAATAAGACTTGACGGTAATTCCATGTCTTATATTTAATTGGGACATCAGTATGGTGGAAGGATTGAATTGTATTTTAGAACTATTTACTCAAAGGTTCTTTTATGATTAATGTTGAAATCAATATTATCTCGGAAAGTCGTTGATCGTTAGAGGAGGCTTATCCCTATGTAGAATAAATATTATTTATTTAAATAAATTAATTATTTAAATTTATTTATTTAAATAAGATTAGAATTGTTCTAATTGATTTATTCACAACCAGGTTTAATATGGAGAACCTAAAGGGTCACACCATAAAAGGAAGAATAATTATTTAAGAAGTTAATGGCATAATCGTAATAATATGTTAAGTATATTTAATTTAATATACGGTGATAGAATAAATTAAATAGCTTAATATTTATTATTTAATATTTTAGAAATATTAAATATAAATTAATAAGAGGAGTCTTATTAATATTATTACAATTATTATTATTTTAATTTCTAAAAGAGTTTAGGAATTAATTTAATATAAGTACTTTCATTTATTCCTAATTGGATTAGGAAGGAAAATTAGTTAAAGGAGTTTAATTAATTCTCCTAATAAGATTAGGAGCTTAATTAATTAAAAGAATTTAATTAATTAAATAAATCCCAATTCCTTAATTGTTAAGGTGGGTTGCCCACATCTATAAATAAGAGGAGTCTTATTATGGGTAGTGTGGGTTGTTGACTTTTTCAACATACGACATAATTCCAATTTGTTGGAGAGTACCCTTTTCTATAGAGATAGAAAACTAGGGTTGAGCCAATACCCCTTCTTCTTGAATTTTCTTCTTCCTTGGTGGATCACCTCTAGAGGCCAAACATTTGGGTGGCTAACGTTGATCAAAGGAAGGAACCAAACCCGGTGGATTCAAGATTGAACGCGAAAGGATTTGGAGGTGAACTTGCACGAGGAAGCTCGATCTTGAGGGTATGATTTATTCTTTATCTTTTCGTTTAATTAATAATTGTGCATAAAGGGTGATCCGGGTATATGGTTTGTAAAAAATTTTAAACTCTGATTTTACACGCTTCCGCTTAATTTTGCAATTTGATTGCGTTGATGAATATTACAAACCTAACAGTGGTATCAGAGCCAAACCTTTATGCGAATTATTAATTGTTTTAATTTGATATGTATATTGATATGTGTTTAGAACAATTTAATTGGGCATATTTTTGTTGTATAAAATTTTTTAAAAAAAATAAATAAATGCCGGTTTTTATTTTTTTTCTAAAGCAGATGTATCATCTTTATTATTTTTTTATTATCATGTTAGTGGTACCGTATATTACCGGCCAAGATTTTAAGCGAGAGCTTAATTTTTTTTATAAAAAGCGGTATACGGTTTTTGAAAAGGAAGCATATAAGTTTTGAAAAAAAAACTGCAGGAAATTAATTGTGGATCCAAGTCAAAAAAAAAAAAAAAAAAAAAAGGTGACGCTTAACAAATTAGTAGGCCACGTGTTTTTATTTTTAAGGAAGTGGGAGTTCTTATTTGTGTATTATATGGTTATTATATTATATATATATATATATATATATATATATATATATATATATATATATATATATTATATATTTATATTATAAAATGTTTATTTTAATTTTATAAAAATAATATTAAAATAAAATAGTTTATTTTAATTTTAAAATTGAATATTATATATATATAATTATTTTAATCTTAAAATAAAAGTTTATTTTAATTTTAAAATAAAGGTTTATTTTAATCTTAAAATAAAAAGGTTATTTTAATTTTAAAATTAGAATTTCATGCTAACTAATTAGAGTTGGAATTGGATTCCATGATAACTAATTGGAGTTGAAATTGGATTTCATGTTTTCTAAAATAAAGGAGTTTATTTGTGAATAGGAAAGTGAATCCATGTTTCCTTAAATAAAGGAGTTTAATTAGATAGGAAAGAGAATCCTAATTTCCTTAAATAAAGGAGTTTATTTAGATATGAAATAAGATTTCATATTATTCAAAATAAAGGAGTTTATTTGTGAATAGGAAAGAGAATCCTAATTTTCTTAAATAAAGGAGTTTATTTAGATATGAAATAAGATTTCATATTATTCAAAATAAAGGAGTTTATTTGTGAATAGGAAAAGAAGAATCCTGTTTCCTTTAATATTTTTTTTACATGGAATTGGATTCCATAACTAATTAAAATAAAGGAGTTTATTTTGATTAAAGTTTTGATTAAAATAAAATAGTTTATTTATTCAAAATTGGATAAATTAAAATAAAATAGTTTTATTTTGATTTAAATTTGGATTAAAATAAAGGAGTTTATTTTGATTCAAAAATAGATTTTATACTAACTAAATTTGCCCATTAAATGATATCAATATATATATTAAATGTTTATTATTCATGAGATGAATGTTATTTATTGATGCATATGGTGATGTGTATGATAATAAATGGGATTGATTATGGACTATTGACCAATGTGATTGGATTTTTATTTTAGTCGGATGCATGAATGTACGGGTTTTATTAAATGGGGTTCACAGACTCGCTTCTCTAATTTTTTCGAATGTAAATTCTATCTCCTCCTATGTACTTCCCTCGATCACGATCAAGGTTTCTATTTATTTTAAATAGTTTTTGTAATAGGAATATTTAGAATTAATTTTGAAGAATTAGAGATCAAAGGAACAAGGAGCGCTTGAAGACCAGTATGTAATGGAGCCCGGGTTTAAATGTAATAGTTATATTTAAATATTAATTCTTGCACCCTAGGGTTTGACCTTTTGGTTCACTTGGTGGCTCTAGTGAACCAAACTAGAATAAAAGTCCATAATCAATCCGGGTAGAATATAGTATTCTATATGTGCATGCTTATACTATATATATTATATATTATGCAAACATGCTTCAGCATGTTCATTAATATGACGCGTATTTTATATATATATGTGCATGCCGCTAAACAAGATGAGACAAATTAATAACAAACCCTCAATTTTTATATTAAGTCCTAAGCGTTCAAAGATATTTGGAATATCGAACGTCGCCTTTCTAGCATGATAAAATTAATAGAGTATTAAATATTTAATATGAGTTTGTTGTGTCACCACAAGGCAAGTATTAAGTATTTAAGATGTTAATTTATCACATTTGATGCTTATAAAGAAAATTGAACAATATTGTTTTGTTGTGTCACCACAAGGATGATATTTTTCTTTTTGAATATATGGAGTGCTAGGTTGGACTTAACTTGGATAATTTTGATTAGGATGTGCCACCACTTGATCAAAATAATCTAAGAGGCAAAATACAAGGAGTTGCATAGTTGATGTAATTGACAAAAGTTGTCTACCTATTTATTTATATATAGTTTGTTGTGTCACCACAAGGCTATATACATTTGAAATGGGATCCTTATTCTCACTAGCAAATTTTTAATTAGATTTTTGGCGAACTATATAAAGTGAGGTAATATAGTTTGAAGAAAATAGTGGGAGATACCAATTTAAAACAAGACCTAATTTATTTTGATAATTAATAATAGAATGTATGTTAAAATGTTGTTAATTACAAATTCATTTACGTAATTTTACAATGTCTAAAATTACTATCATCGCTGAAGCATATTAGATGCTAAATTAATCTGGACCGAATTAAGCGGATTGGTTAAGGAATATGAGAATAGTTCTCATAGTGAAAAAGCTATCTTATGTCCTTAATACGCCTATCCTCGCAATGGTTGCGAATAATGCCTCGAGGAAGACATTGCTACTTTAGAGAAAGTGGCAAGATGATGCATGATTGGCTCAATGCATCATGCTCGCATCCATGAGTAATGAGCTCAGACGTCGATATGAAACTATGGATGCTTCTACTATATTCCCGCACATCAAGTAGTTGATGGTGAAGAAAGTAGGATTGATAGATATCAGATATCTAAGGAGCTCTTCCGATCTAGAATGGCCAATGGCACTATAATGCATGCATAAAAAGGTTCTTAACATAATTAATTTGATTGATCAATTAGGACAACTGGTTTTGTCATGGATGGAGAGTTGAGCCAAGATTTGATCTTACACTCACTCCCGGACTCCTTTCACAATTGTTGTGAATTTTTCATATGAACAAGCTAGATATCGACACTGGCGATTGATTTTAACATGTTGAAAAATGATGAGAGTCACTTTCAACCAAGAAAGACCATGTCTTCTTTGGTAGGGCCAAAGGATCTTCCGAAAAGAAGAACGATTCAAAGAAGGTAAATAGAAAGGCATAAACAAAGGATAATAAGAACAAAAGCGACACGGATAGCAATGGAGTTTGCTTCCACTGCAATAAGCCTGGACACTGGAAAGAAACTGCGAGAAGCATCTTGCAGAGGCTAACCAAAGAAGCTTAGTGAAGTTTCGGTTATAAATACAATTTTGTTCATAATTTAAAATAAATTTTCTTTAAGACAAGGTTCTACTTGGGTATTGGATACCGACTTTTGGTTATCATAAATATAGATTTATAAAGGGACCAAAAGCAGTAGAAAGCTAAACAAATATAAGTAATCATGTGTGGGAAATGAAGCAAAGGTTGCTACATTAGCCATAGAAACTTATAGTTTAGTTAATGCTTACGTGCAAATCTATTAAGTCGATAAGTTGTTATTGTATTCCAGTTCTTGTTAGAAACATTATTTCTATTTTATTGTTAGACAATAAAATTTTTGGTATTATAATTAAGAACAATTGTTGTTCTATTTATAATAATAATGTTTTGTATAGAAATGGAATATTACTTAATAAATTTTGTATACTTGACTTACATGAAAATAATTTTGTAAATTGAACAAACTAGTATAAGAAAAGGAGATGATCATTCAAAGAGTTGAATGTGTGTATTTGCTAAAATACAAGTGTGAATTATTTGAAAGGTTCAAAGAATTCAGAAGTGAAACAAATTGACAAAGTATTAAGATTCTTTGATTAGATCAAGGAATAAATGCTTGTGCAATAAGTTTCTAGATCATCTCAAATGGTTTTCTCATAATGGACACATCCTGATACGCAATAATTGATTGATGTATCTAAATGAAAAATCGTACCTTGTTGGACATGGTGCGGTCCATAATGATTTTACCGACATTCCAGTATTCTTCTAGGGTCATGTCCTAGAAATGGCTGTATATCTACGGAAAAGGTAACCTCAAAATCCGGCCCCAAGACTCCATAAAAGTTATGGATAGGGAGGATTCCTAATCTTAAGTATGTTAAGATAAGGGGTTGTCTAACTTATGTGAAAAGGTTTCAAAGGATAAGCTTGGGACAAGATTTGACAAGTACAATTTGTGGGACATCCTAAAGTAAGTTTAGGGTATATGTTCTATAATCCTACTTAGCAAAAGGTGTTTGTTGCGAAACACGCTGCCTT
This sequence comes from Panax quinquefolius, assembly GCA_020205615.1. Classification (NCBI taxonomy): domain Eukaryota; kingdom Viridiplantae; phylum Streptophyta; class Magnoliopsida; order Apiales; family Araliaceae; genus Panax; species Panax quinquefolius. The sequence goes on from JAINUW010000692.1 coordinate 12,895, forward strand.
CTAAGATAAATGTGTTTATTATTGAAGGGGCTAGTGGGAGGATAATAGATCTTGAAGAGTTCAAGAACCACAAAACACTATAAGTCAAACAAGAGGAACATGTAGATAGACCTATTATACCACAACTGAATCATAAATCTGGAATTGTACCGAAGATACCTGGGAGGTATGGATTCATCATGGATGATGATGATGAGGTACATATCATAGAAGATGATGATCTAGAGTTACATACGATGATGTAAGAGTTCTAGTGTGTACAAAAGGGTCAGTGGGAGCATCGTGACATTCCTAGTACTATATGTTGATATACTACGGATAAGGAATGACATATTAATGCTACGATCAGTAAAGATAAAGTTGTCTAAACATTCCTCCATGAATGATTTGGGAAGAGTATCTAAATTGGGGATGCAAATCTATACAGATAGATTTAAAAGGATGCTCAACTTAACCCAAGGAACGTATATTCATTTGATGCTAAAGTCGTTTAGCATGGCAAACTCGTGAGATGTCTCATGTAGATGAGCTATGGAGTGTATATCTCTTAATAGTCCCCACAGACTCACGAAAAGAGAGGTCGCATGAGTGACTATCATGTATACAATGAAATATACGAGAGACGATGTGGATCAGTCATATTCGGAGAAGTTCACTATGAGTCGTTGAAAACATCTTAAAGTGCTTGGCCAAGCACAAAGGATGTGATCATATTTATGGTGGGTCTAAATTAAAACTAGAGGGCTTAATGGACTCAAGTTTTCAGACAGAGACAAGATGATGAGAAAAATCCACTTTAAGGTAAAGCGTTACCTTGAAGCAAGTGGTGCGATGAATTGGAAAGGTTCCAAACAAAGAAAGAGTTGATGGTTTAGTGATAAAGACAAAGTATATAGCTATAAATGAAGTCGCAAGTTGATTGTTTGGATTAAAGTTCATTCTGTAACTAGGAATAGTTCTAAGTCTCATCTTGGATCTAAACATGTGTTGTGGCACTTTCATTTGATTATAAGAATCATTGAAAGATGGGAAATCACTATAGAGATGGTGGACTCTCATGAACAACATTACATATCCATTAACTAAAGCTTATCCAACAGCAGGATAATCGTCACTTAGAGAAGAAGAGTATCAGATACCATGACGATTGGCTTTAGTGCAAGTGGGAGATTGAAAGTAGTATGCACACAAGCCAATCATGTTTGATGATAAAGCATATACTTTGTAACAATCTTATTCATTTATTAATAAAAGGTATTAATTTATTAAAGGCTTTGAATTATCTACATGATGCTGTTTTATAATATGTGATAAACCCATAGTTTTAAGCAATGCTTTTAGAATAATGATGATGATCATTCTAATGAGATCTAAATTCTTAGAAAGCTTAAAACTAAAATAGTTCCCAATCATCATGGATTACTAAATTGGGGATTAGTGAATCCGGATAGATTGGTACATACGTTCTTGCTCATTGGATGAGGATGATTGATCTCATGATCATTTGTGTGGAGACACTAAAGCAAGTATGTAGGTGCTTATTAGAGAATAAGTTTACTAAGCGTGGCTCGCTAAGGAATACCTAATGGAGTTTTATTTGCTGTCAATAGGAAATTCTAGTAGTGATAGTAGTACAAGTAATCCTTGGACTTGAGATCATCATAGTATCTTGTGTATGATGAGTTATACTTTGACTTATTCCTTAAGACCCTTAGGGTATATCAAAGGGTATGCTTGGGTATAATAAGTTATACATGGAGATAATGTATGATCAATAAAGAATCTACCACTTCTAATAAAAGAAGAGAAATGTCCTATGTGATTCGATAAATGACAACCCATTAGTCCTTGGTTATAAGAATGAAATTAGAAAGGAGTTTCTAATTTGCATTATTTGGAGTTGTGCATTTAAGGATCGAAAATACATATAATTAAATAAAATAAGACTCGACAAATAATTCCATGTCTTATATTTAATTGGGACATTGTATGGTGGAAGGATTGAATTATACGGTAACTATTTACTCAAAGGTTCTTTTATGATTAATGTTGAAATCAATATTATCCGGAAAGTCGTTGATCGCTAGGGAGGCTTATCCCTATGTAGAATAAATATTATTTATTTAAATAAATTAATTGTTTAAATTTATTTATTTAAATAAGATTAGAATTGTTCTAATTGATTTATTCACAATAGGTTTAATATGGAGAACCTAAAGGGTCACACCATAAAAGGAAGAATAATTATTTAAGAAGTTAATGGCATAATCGTAATAATATGTTAAGTATATTTAATTTAATCTATGGTGATAGAATAAATTAAATAGCTTAATATTTATTATTTAATATTTTAGAAATATTAAATATAAATTAATAAGAGGAGTCTTATTAATATTATTACAATTATTATTATTTTAATTTCTAAAAGAGTTTAGGAATTAATTTAATATAAGTACTCTCATTTATTCCTAATTGGATTAGGAAGGAAAATTAGTTAAAGGAGTTTAATTAATTCTCCCTAATAAGATTAGGGAGCTTAATTAATTAAAAGAATTTAATTAATTAAATAAATCCCAATTTCTTAATTGTTAAGGTGGGTTGCCCACATCTATAAATAAGAGGAGTCTTATTATGGGTAGTGTGGGTTGTTGACTTTTTCAACATACGACATAATTCCAATTTGTTGGAGAGTACCCTTTTCTATAGAGATAGAAAACTAGGGTTGAGCCAATACCCCTTCTTCTTGAATTTTCTTCTTCCTTGGTGGATCACCTCTAGAGGCCAAACATTTGGGTGGCTAACGTTGATCAAAGGAAGGAACCAAACCCGGTGGATTCAAGATTGAACGCGAAAGGATTTGGAGGTGAACTTGTACCTGAGGAAGCTCGATCTTCAAGGGTATGATTTATTCTTTATCTTTTTGTTTAATTAATAATTGTGCATAAAGGGTGATCCGGGTATATGGTTTGTAAAAAATTTTAAACTCTGATTTTACACGCTTCCGCTTAATTTTGCAATTTGATTGCGTTGATGAATATTATAAACCTAACACACTCTACAGTTCTTATGCACATACTTAACAAGGATTATTTCTCTATTCACAATTTCTATGTTCATTGGGTATTCTAACTCATCCTTAAGCAATTCTAAGTTCTTAGCAAAGTCATCGGATATAAATGAGCAAGTAGCACCCGAATAAAATAATACATAAGCATTAACTTTATTGATCAGAATGATACCTGACACCACATCGCGAGACTACACTGCATCATGTACTATCATGTTGAATGTTCTGGCGATCGATCGGTTGGTTGCAGTTGGTCCTGTGATAGTCAGAGTGCTTCCACCAGTATTTCCTCTATTTCCACCTAAATTTGACCCTCTAGATCCCTTTTTAGGACAATCCATTGCAAGATGGTCCTTTGAGCCACAAGTAAACAGGCGCCCTTCTTCGGGTTTAGGCAGTTTGGTGCTATGTGGCCTTGCTGACCACAATTGTAACACACTCGCTTCCCTTTCATGCAAACTCCCAAATGAGTTTTTTCGCAGGTTGGGCATACTTCGATCTTCTTCTTCTTCCATCCTTGTTGATTTACAGCTAACGAATTATCAGACCACTTCCTTTTCTGATTATGATTACCCCTAGTGCTACTCCCATCAGTCTTATTATTACCTTCATTCTCACTCTTTTTCTTCTTCCGATCATGATTATATTTTGTTACCGCATCGCTTCCACCCTCAGCGAGTATGGCCTTCTCTAACACTCCAATAAAAGTGTTCAATTGGAACATTGACACTTTGTTATACAACCAGGGCTTCAGTCCCTGCTTGAATCGTCTTGCCTTCCTCTCATTGATATGCACTTGGTATGTGGCGAACCTAGCCAACTCATTGAACCTTGCCGCATAATCAGCTACTGACATACTCCCCTGTTTCAACTCTAGAAACAGAACTTCCGTCTGATTTTGTGAATTGGTCGTAAAGTACATCTCGAAGAACATCTCTTTGAATCTCTCCCAGGTTATTACACCTTCACCTCCTCGTACTTTGTTTGCCTGCCACCAATAACTGGCTTCAGACTTCAGCATAAACGTTGCATACGCGGTTTTCTGATCTTCTCTTACTCTAGCGACATCGAACACCTTCTCCATCTCCATCACCCAGGTCTGAGCTTCGATTGGGTTTATGGAGCCCTTAAACTTCTGCATTCCTTGAAGTACTTGAACGAGGTGTTTGGTGGAGCTTGTGGTTAATTGTTAATTGCCCCGGCCAAAAGGTTCACCAATTACTGAATAGGGTTAACATTGGCGTCGTTGTTATTCATTGGTTCTTCTTGTGCTTGTTGATGGTTTTGTCTTCAATCTCTTAAATATTCAGGGCTTAACTAAGACATTCAATCATAATTCACTTAACACATAAATTCAAATAAACTCTGACATTTTATTTGATTCAAAAGTTTTAACATCATAAGATAGCATCACTGCTATTTACATCAACTATCCAGAGATAAAGAATCTACAGGATTTAAAACATTAAAATATTCCTTTGTTTATAACACATCGGAATTTACATCATTAACTACCAAATAGTTTTCACATAATTAAACTAATACTATCACTACCTATTAAGGCGCTGGATAGCCTTGCAACATTCCTCTTCCATAATGCGGGACATCCTCCTGCGATCAAGTACATACGATGGTAGACCTTCAAACTGGATTGGATACTTCATAACTCGATCCTGGGCCGCATCCATTGCATTGTGAAGTATAGAGTATGACTCCCCAAGCTTAGCCTTCTTTGCACGGCAATCCTCTTCCACGAGATCAGCACGACGCGACTCTCTTACCCAGCCCTCCTCTGCTAATGCCAGTCTTTCTAAGCTCTCTTTCAGATCTTTCTTCAAATTCTCTATTTCTTCGGTCTTCTCCTCAGTTTGACCCTTCTCGTGAACCAAATCCCACTCCACGTTTCCTAAACGTGTGTGAAGAGTCACAATTTCCCCATCCTTCTTCTCGATTGTACTCTGCTACATAACAGTCCTCTCCCTTAGCTCCTGAACAGTGTCCTGCAACTCTATGTTACGATCATAAAGTGCATCATACATCTCAGCATCGATGAAGTTTGATGGGAACTCCTCTTCCTCCTCTTCTTCATCAGAATCCTCCTCTGGATTCGTCTCAGGCTCATGCTTCCGACCAACAACGGTGATCAACGAAGATGGATCTCTCTGTACCAATTGTTCCATGACAACATGAATGTCTCTAGGCTCCTCCTCTGTAGGTACTCGGGGTTCCTCCTCCCCAGCTCGACTAGCTCCTCTAACATCCGACATCCTGATAACAAAATTTTAAGTTTTAGTTACTAATCCGTGCTAGTGAACACATAATTTAACACATAAGCACATAAATTCTTTTATTATCTTCAATGAACTTAGAAATTCATTTCTTAGAACTCGATAAGAGTTTACCACCACTATGTTCTCGATCTCCTACAAGGCTACTACCTAAGGTTGTTCCCCCACCTAAGGTTCATAACCTACAGCTTTGATACCAACCTGTGACATCCCCAAATCACGTACTTCCATTTCCACAAGATTTGGTGTTCACTATACAAAAATAATCTATCTATCTACCCATAAATAAATGCAAACCATGCAATAAATAGAAATAATAAATAAATCTCCCCTTATGGGGTTACATCAACTGCATAATAATAAAATCCCAGGTTGCTCTAACCTTAAACATCTGTGCGGAATCATAAACAAATAATAAGTCTTAAGTAACATCAAGTCTAAATATCATTACATAACCACATAAATAATCAATCTTCATTACTTGCTAATCTTGCCCTTGCCTTTACTAGTGGAAGGCTCGTCTGCTCTTTCGTTCTTAACTGCAATGTTATTATTACGCCAGAGTGAGCACGATTGCCCACAAGTATAACAATATAACAATGAATAATAACATGCGAATAAAATAAAGACTTCTGAAATAGGAAGCTCAACTTTTGAATCAGGAATGAATAACAAGAGACAAAAGAACTTCTGAGGGTCATAAGACCTTGAACTATGTCCTAGGTTCTCAAGTGTTTATGCTTGATACCTTTAACAGTCATAAGACTATGGACTCTTCTTCTCGTACTTAGGGGGATCAGCCCTTAGTACCATACTGTGCACAATATCTTAACGTTAACGCATAAGTAATCCCCTGTACAGGGTTGTTCCTCTCAGTTTGACATTCGAGTCCGCACCAAAGAAAGTTTGGTTTGGATTAGCTCAACAAGAGTTCTAAATTTAGAACGGTCATTAACTATGGACTAGTCGAATCAATAAGGGTCCGCTAGTCTTACAAGGTTCAAAAATAACTGATATTTAAATTGAATAATAATCTCGAGAAGTATACAATAGAATAAATATTGTATAACAGAAACATGCTTTGGTAAGATTAATGATCTTTGATATAACAATTTGAACTTGATCAATAATACCGAAAATTTATCCGATGTAGGTTCATAACTTGAATAACAATAACAAGTAGGGTTAGGAAACTTGCCTCGTGCGTAGATTACACTTTAATCAAACTTGTTCCTTGATTTAAATCCTACATATCATTTACGTTCACAATACCAGTTAATTATAACGTACTAAACATCACAAGATCATTCTTTTGTCTAACTCGAATTCATGACTATACTTAGTCAAATTACCATACTTGTTTTCACGTAATATTACACTATACGAACAACAAGCTAATTACATAATCAACAATTCAATCAACATGTAAATGTTTTCTTGACTTGATAAAAACTTATTTTAATATCTCATTATATGTCTAACAAGTTTTTATATTCATTAGATTAGGTTACTATCACATTTCTATACTTGAACACTTAAAAGAATGAATTTCTAGACATTCTGCTAAGTGGCACTGCGGTGCCATTGTTGTACTATGTCTTGGCGCTGCGGCGCCGTGGCACTACGGCTGGAGACTTTGGCGTTGCGGTGCGGGACTTCAGTTCTAGAGTTGGCGCCGTAGCGTGAAACTCCAGATTTTTATTCTTAGTTCGCGAAGAACACAGAGTTCAGCGAAATAAACATTACTTGATCATTAATTTCACCAATTTAACATACTCACATTCTAGAATTCATACATAATCATTACCCATCATTTATAAAGTGATTTTAACCCATTAAAACACATAATTATAGAATTAAAATATGTAAATTTCACTGTTCTTGATGTTCTTGAAGGTTTTGAACATAAATCATAAAATTCAATGCGACGGATTCGTTATAACGACAAATCCATCCATTCAAGTTTTGTTTACTTCGTTTTAGCATGCATAATCATATACCAGTGTGAATTTTGCAAAACAATTTATGTTTGACATATTAATTTTTTTCGTATAAGGGCCATATGGCCATATAACATACTCTGTAAATTTTGAAGCCATAACATACGTTATAATATTATGAAATTGATGATATAGAACCATCTAATACATAGGAAAACACATTAAAACAACATCTTAACACATATATGCACATAACCCTTACAATTTCCAATTACAGAGACCTTACAGAAGATTTAAGAGCCATATTCATGAAAACTTTAAATGACGTAAATAAACTGGGTTGAAGAGATTACCCAAAGCGTAGATGTGCAAGGACGACAATTTCTCTCTACTTCAATCACAGAGTTTCTCCCACACTTTCCTCTAAATTCTCTCAGAAATCTCTCTGGCTCTCAATTGAACGCTTGATGAAGAATATGTAAATCAAAATAAATCGAGCCTTTATATGCAAGAAAGTTGAGGTCGATTACTCCATACGTGGTTTAACCGCCTCAACTCCTCTTAAGGCCTCATTTGGCTAGCAAGAATAGGTTTCAAAACCATTTAATTTAATTAAACTTTATCATATAGTTTAAATAATGTCACACTCCTTTATAAAATAAATACAATATCTTATTTAATTTATTTTAAATAAAATATAATAATTTCTCATTAATTCACATAGTCACATAATTAAATTTCTCATTTATTAATAATGTCAAATTATTAAATCTCTAATTAATTATTAAATTAATTAAAAAATAACATTAAGCTTATTAAATATTTCTTTTAATACAATAAGCTCACATAATCACATACTTGAATAATAAAATTCTCCACATTAATTTAATAACTATAACACATATAATTAAATTAATCTACCACAACTTCATCAATTAATTATTTAATCTAATAATTAATTCATCGAAAAATATTTATTCAATCTATTAAATATTAAAAATTAAATTACAAAATCTCGGTTGTCACATCTCCTACTTGCGCTCAACGTTTAAATTTGACTCCAGAGAAATTAGACTTTGACTTATCTGTTGAAACTTCGTTCGGAGAAACCTTCGTTACCTCCACTGTTTATAAATCTTGTTTGATTCATATCGATACCCTCACGTTACCTGTCGATCTTATCTCTTTGAAAATACTTTCCCTTGATGTGATTTTAGGAATCGATTGGTTAACTACTCATCATGCCAAAATCGATTATTTTCGTAAGGTTGTTAGCTTTTATATTCCTAACCAACCTGTTATGTGAATTCAAGCAACCAAACCACTAAAGTCAATCATTGTCATATCAAGCCATACGTAAAGAGCCCCGAGCCCTTATCTAGTGACTTCCAAGTCTTGGAATACACCGAAGCCAGAATATCCGTAGGGGACGTCGTGAATAATGGTGGCAAGTTGATAGGTATCAATGTGACGTGCTATCCAAGTCTTGGGATGAGGGTCACAGTTTTGAATAATATTTCTATTGGTAATAAATTTCCTGACGTATTCTCAAAGAACTTCTTGGCCTACCCCAGAGCATGAAATCAAATTTTGTATTGACCCCAGTATAAAACCCATTTCGTCAAACCTTAAATATTTCTTCAACCAAAACGAACGTATAATGTGCCAAAGAAGTTGGCTCGAGCTGTTGAAGATTACGATTATACCATTCAATATCATCGCATAAGAGCAAACGTGGTACCTGACGCGTTGAGTAGAAGATCGTATTCGTTTACGAGTGCGATGTTGTTAACACAAAAAGCCATTTCGTATAACTTACAAATGATGAAGATAGAGTTAAAGACTCTAGAGACCCACGTGAAGATAACGAATATACGAGTAGAAATGACTTTAATCGATAAAGTTAAAGTCGCTCAAGCTAAATACTCAGAGCTGATGAATGTGAAGAAGAAGGTTCAAGAGGATGTTATTCTAGAAGGAAGAATCGATGAATAGAGGAAATCTTAACCCTCGATTTAATTGGCCGATTTGAAATCCTTGATCGAGTATGAACTATGGCCTATAGACTCGTTTTACCGCCAAATATGTCACGTGTTCATAACGTTTTTCACGTATCGATGTTACGTAAATATGTGGACGACCCGAACCACATTATTGAATTGGAACTAGATGAGATAGCAGAAGATTTAACGTATGAAGAGATACGTGTTAAAATCTTGGATAAGAAGGATCATATTCGACACTCATAGGTTATACCTCAAGAGTTAGAATCTGACGAGGTATCCTCATCTGTTCGGCATACCAGGTACGTACGTAAATTTCGAGGGCAAAATTTCATAAGGAGGGGAGATTGTAAAACCCCAAATTTTATGAATAACGATTTAATTTTCTCGAATTTTTTTTAATATTATGGTATGGATTTGAGATAATGTTATAGTTGTGGGTAATATTTATAAATTTTGCAAAGTACGTAAGTTGTTATATAATATTCGATTGGTCGGGGAATATTCGTTTTAACAGGGAATATTCGTACTACGACACAATCATTGGTACACCCCACAACGGAATTATTGTCAAATTGAGAAAACGACAAAAATATTTTATAAAAATAACGGCGGATGTTTTACCGTTAACTATTGAAACACCCGGTGTTAAAAGTACAAGAATACGCTTGGTTACATAGTAGCACACGGTATTGATTATTGATGCCTACGTGAGAAGTCACTCAATTTTGTTCAATTATTGCTTCAGTAATTGTTGCATAGTATCTTACGTTATTTGATTCAATTATTGTCGATATTTTATATATTATTAAATCAATAATTGAGATGACAGAGTTATTAATATTATTATTTGCAATATTAACGATGTCAGAAGTTCATTAAGGAGAGGTTTGGTCACCTAATTCAAGGCTTGATAGGGAGAAATCCTTATTGGAAAGCCCCTCTTTCTGGAGGAACACGACACAGTCGATTAATATTGTTAATTATAATAATGATGATAAATGTTGTTAAATATATTGAGGTGTCTTTTTTTGAAGTCATGAAGTTTATATATATATATATATATATATATATATATATATATATATATATATATATATTATATATAAATTTTGTTTTATTAGTATTATTAATGTAATAAAATAAAAAAAGCTTTTTTATATAAAACAAAATACTTTTATAAAGTTATTTGTTTTATTAGACTATAAATAGAATATATTATATTCTATTATGCATAGTATTTTGCATAGTAAAATCTTTTGATATAAAATAGAATACTTTTATAAAGTTATTTGTTTTATTAGACAATAATTAGAATATATTATATTTTATTATGCATAGTGTTTTGTATAGTGCTGCATAGTATTTGCATAGTAAAATCTTTTTATATAAAATGTAATACTTTTATAAAGTTATTTTTTTATTAGACAATAATTAGAATATATAATATTTTATCATGCATAGTGTTTTTGTATAATTACTGCGTAGTGTTTGTATAGTAAAATCTTTTTATATAAAATGTAATACTTTTATAAAGTTATTTGTTTTATTAGACTATAAATAGAATATATTATATTTTATTTAAATGATTTTGTTTTATTAGAATATTTTATTAATACTTCATAGTAAATCAATATGGACCGTCTGTTTAAAAGTAAATCAACTGGACCGTTTCATGAATTAGTTACTATTCAGGTCCATTTTCCTATAAATAGAAGCTCATTCCTTCATTATTTCTTACTTAATTCATTTGAAACTCTCGAGTGAGAAACTATAGAGAGAAAGAAGAAAAGTATTCTGCTACTTCACTACTCCTATATCCAGTTTCTTCTAAGATAAGGGATATTATGTGTTGTACCCGTAAGGGGTATTATTTCTTTTGTATTCATGAAGAGAACTTCTGTTATTCCATTCTTTATTATTATGTTGGAATAACCTGTCTATGCAAAGTACCGCATACATGGTAAAATTCTTCTGTTATTCCATTCTTTATTATTCTGTTGGAACATCATGTTTGTGCGTTTATGCATGACCTGGTTCCATTATTTATTATTCTATTGGAATATCATATCTATGTGTTTACATATGACATGGTTCCATTATTTATTATTTTGTTGGAATATTCTATCTGTGCTTTTACGCATGACCTGGTTCCGTTATTTATTATTCTGTTGGAATAACATGTCTGTGCGGTCTATCGCATGCCTGGTGATTTCTTTTGATATTCCATTCTTTATTGTACTCATTTGGTTAAAGTTTTGGCTTTTATACTCCATGAAATTAGTGGAATATCTTTGATATTTGCACTTCATCCAGTATCTTTTCATGGAAGTATTCTTCTGAGCATTCTTGAATTTTACTCCACAAAGCAGTATCATGTTGACAATTTGGACGTTATTGGTTCCTGGATAAATTAATTCTTGAACTTGTTTTACTGAATTCTTATATCATTGTCATCATTCTCATGTTTATATTATATTGAAAGTCATCTGTGGCCTGTAGTGCATAGATGGACTTGGTATGATTATGACTGAGGATTATTCTAATAATCATGACCGTAATGTTACAAATGATGTGGTAAAAGTCCTCATGGTCCGTAGTGCATTGATGGGATGATTGTTGGCATGATCATGACCATTGATGAATACACGAATATCCTTGGCCCATAGTGCATGGATAATTTGTGGTTGTGATACTAATGAATATCATTGGGCCGTCATCGCAGGGGATGATGTGGTTTATTTATTGTCGAGTCTCAAAGAATAAAAGTGATGAAAAACCTTTTAAATCATAGAAGATAGTAGATTTTATTCTCTACTTAACTCTTTTAATGAATTGCTTATTCCACTGCAGTTAAACTTGATTTTTGTTATATTGTATCAGTTTAACATTGTTGAAGGCTAACGATAATTTATTTTGCATTATCCTAGTCATAATATTTCTTACTGGGCTAGTTGAGCTCACCCTTTTACTTTCATTGTTCTCTTTAGGAAATGAGAACGTAACAGGGACTAGTCGGAGAACGGAGTGACGGTCCAGATGATAGTATTAGTAGTCCTCACTATTCTATGAAATAGTGTGTTAATAAATGTATTGAGGACTTATTTTGAGTTTGAATCGCCTAGAAGAAGATAATATTTGTATTAAAACTCACAGCTCATGTTGTATATTTAAGATTGTAGTTGTATTCTGTACCATGTATTTGGCGACTCAGAATAGGTGATGTATACCTATTTTGGGGGCATCACACATGTCGGTTCCCCAATACGCCGCCAAGTTTAATGAACTGGCAATGTTCGCTCCACATCAAGTTGATACCGAGGTGAGGAAGGCGCGACGATTCGAGCAGGGCTTGAAACCCTGGCTGTATAACCGTATTTTGGTGTTCCAAAGTACTTCATTTGGAACCATTTTAGAGAAGGTGATAATCGTCGAAGGTGGTAATAAGGCTCTGAGCCAATACCACAAGGATAAGAAGAATAAGGGGAAAGTGGATGGGGAGTGAAAATCGAAGGTGCCAGTGGTAGTGGCGAGGGACAGAAGAGGAAGACGTTTAGCTCTGGGAATACCGGAGTAAAGCAAGGGGACCCAAAGAGAAGGATGGAGGCCTGCAAGACCTGTCGGAAGACTCACTTAGGAGTCTGTCTCAAGGGGAAGGCTATATGTTACAACTATGGATAGGAAGGGCACATCTCGCCTAACTGTCCATGTAACGACCCCAAAATAGGTCCATTCCATCCAACCCATTCTGAGTCGCCAAATATATGGTACGGGAAACAACTACAACTTTATTATAACAATTGTCGTGCAAAATACAACAACACATATCTTTGTGAGTTTGGATACAAATATATACCAAATCAGTAGTACGTCACAATGACACCTTACATAAAGGTATAGTCAAAAAGCTGTTTTAGAAATTAGAATCTTTGGGAAGTGCTCAAGGAAACCTTCGTATATGGGAGGCCATGCTTTTAGGTTATGGTAGATATCATATGGCCGCTGAATTATCCTTGGTTGATTAATAGACCCCAAAGAAAAACGAGAAGATTACTATCATATTCTTCCCAATGGTGAGTCTTCTCTTGACATATCATTATCTCCACTGTCTCTAATTGGGTATTATACTCCAAAACAAACACCAAGATTATATAGGTAGTGCTTGTAAATATACTCAGCAAGTGGATGAGTACAACCATGTCTTATGATAACACGAGGTTGTATGTCATTAGACATCTTGTATGATAGTGACAAAACACCCTTCCAAAGTTGGGTTCGCCTCACCCTATTTAATTCACCAAAAATAACTATTAAATGATGTATAAAATACAACACACTAAAGTCCTCAATAAAATTATTTCCATACTCTTTAGAGAGAACCTCAACAACTATAGACCACCGTTATATTCTCTTGTTATCCCCGCCAACCCAGCTACACTTTTATTACCCTGAAAGGAATTGTGAAACAAAAGGGTGAGCACAACTAGCTCAGTAAAGAATATTATGACTAAAGATAAATAAATTATCAATAGTCTTCATCGAATAAATCGTAGATTTAGAACATATGGTAGATGATAAAACTTTTCAACCATAGTTGCAGCAGAACGAGCAATCCATTAAAAGAGTCAAATAGACTATAAAGTCTATTGTCTTCTCCACGTTAAAAGTCCACCAACAATATTTTATCCCTGTAACATCAATCAACAGTTCCTTTCCACAATCATATGAATAACTCATAATCATAATTGTGATTCTAAATTCCTCTTCTTATCCAGGACGAAGATAATTTTCATCACCTGTCTTTACCTGAAACATCAAATATCATGGTTATACCAAATCACAGTTCCTGTTCATAATCATACTAATAAATTCATCTTTGCACCACGGGCCAAAGATATTCATCAACAGTTCATCTTTACACTACAGGCTAAAGATATTCAACAACAGGTCATCTTTGCATTACTAGCCAAAGATATTCATCAATAATTCATCTGCACTACTGGTAAAGATATTCAACAATGGTCATCTTTGCATTACGAGCAAAAGATATTCATCAATAATTCATCTTTGTACTACAGTGCAAAGATATTCAACAACAGGTCATCTTTGCATTACGAGCCAAAGATATTCATCAATAATTCATCTTTGCACTACAGGCTAAAGATATTCAACAACAGTCATCTTTGCATTACGAGCAAAAGATATTCATCAATAATTCATCTTTTGCACTACAATTTAAAGATATTCAACAACAGTCATCTTTGCATTACGAGCAAAAGATATTCATCAATAATTCATCTTTGCACTACAGGCTAAGATATTCATCAACGAGTCATCTTTGCACAACGAGCCAAAGATATTCATATATCAAAGAAATACATAATCATTTCAGAAGTTATATAACAATAATTATAACCATGTTGATCAATTCACCTTTTCACTTAAGCTAAAAATATTCAATTGTAAATTCAATGGTCATGATCATACCGGTCAACAATTCAACTTTTGCACTCATCGCCAAAGAGAACCTATAGTCACGATCATACCAATAATCTACCCATCTTTACACTCAAGTCAAAGAGAAATATCATCATTGGGGTTATAAGAATGTTATATAAAAACAATATAATCAAAACATGGTTTTAATTTCAAGAGTAAGATTCATAAATCAACGATAATTTGGTCGGAGAAAAAAACCAATTTGTAAGTGAATAGTACCCGTATTATTACATAGTACCGTGATAATGCGTATAGTAACCTCGACACTAAAAGATAAAGTTTCATAATAAAATTCATATCCATATTTATAACACCTTAATCCAAATGTTATAAATCACTTAGAAATCTCATAATCTAATATTATTAATATTATAATAATATTTTAATCATTTCTTAAACTTATAAACAATTTAACTAAATTGTTTACACTTTACTAATTAATGCATTTAATCATCATAAAATGCCAAACTCATTAGATTTCATCACCAATAACCAAAACCCTCATAAAAATCTGCATATACCTCATATATGATTCTCAAGCCATAAAATTATATTTTCCAATTTTCTTACTTCACATAACATATTTAATTCATTTACTCATAACTAGAATATTTTCATGAAAATACCAAATCAGTTCCAAAAATATTTCTTTTTCTGGGATTTAGCATAACATAGTCTCATATTGAACATATATTTTTCTCTAAATTTTAAAAATTCATTTACTATTTTTCATATGGCCAAAACCACCGAATATTTAAACATTTATCATAAATTATACTTTTATCCAACAATTCTGAAATTTACACAGATATCTGATATTATATAGATGTACTCCCAATAAAAATTTCATCAATTTTGGAGTTAATCACAAGGAGTTATAAGCGGTTACTTTTAAAATAGTATTTTCTCATAAAATTCATAACTCTCAATCTATACATCCAAAATCGCCATTTTGGACACAATATATAAAACTCATCAAATTATCATTTCAAATATTTCCAGATTTTTGAAGGTTCAGAAAAATTTTGAAACTAAAACATAATAACCCTTAAAATCCCTTACTATCCTTTACCAAAAAAAGAGTAAAGATTTGGAACCGAATAATTTGAACAAACTTGCAATCAGTATAGCAATACTCAAAGTATACTCAAAATACTCACAAGAATACGCTTGATAATATAGAGAGAGAAAACTTGAGTTTACGGTGTGATTTTCAATTCTAACCTAAGCACCCCTATTTATAGGAAAATACTTAGAACACCAAAGCGTAAAATTTAATATATTATTAATATAATAAATTTGAATTCTCACGCCTTTTTTTTTTTTTGTTCAAACTTCAGCAACACAAGTATCTCACCTTACAAAACTTACAAAAATGTTTTCATAATTAATTAATTTAAAACTCCAAAAAATAATAATTAATTAATCTGGAACTTCAATAATTCATAATAAATAGCCCTTTTGTCGAAGAAAATTGAATCTCGCGTGTTTTTATAGGAAATTCAATTCTCTACAACTTTACGTAAGAAAGTTTTTCCGAATTCTAAATGTAAATTGACCGAAATCCACAAACGGATGATTTTACAAAGTTATAATCAAATTTTGGTCAATAATTGTGTCCACCAATACACAAAATATTTGTTAAACATTTATTACCACAAAAATACTCTTCCTCCTCATATACTCATATATCCCACATTCATTATAAAATATCATAGATTAATATATTATTAAAATAATATATTTAAATAAATTATTTTATCGGAAGAAGATAAAATATTAATTTTCAACAATTGTCACTTTAAAAATTTTCTCCATCTATATCCACATAAAATAAATATTTTCTCATCATAAAAATCAATAATTAATTATTCACAAATAATATTACAGAATCACGAGATCGGCAACCAGCAGCAGGTTCTGGAAAGAGGGCTTTCAATAAGAATTCTCTCTTCGGGCTGCAAGCAATTAGGTGACCAAACCTCTCCTTAGATGAGAACTTTCTAGGCATTGCCAATAATGTTATCCAATAATATTATTCAGATAATATGAATTATTGTCAGATAATGGTAAATCTTTGTCGTGACAATTATTGAAACAACAATAATATAAAATATCAACGTAGCAATTATTGAATCAATAAAATAAAATATCGAAGCAAGAATTATCGTAACAATTATCGAGTAATGCCTTCTTCTACGAAAAAAATTTTATCATGCTTCATGAATAGTACTCGTGAATAGTAACTCGTGAATAGTAACTCATGAATAGTAACTCGTGAATAAGTAACTCGTGAATAGTAACTCGTGAATAGTAACTCATGAATAGTAATTAAAAAAAATTGAATACTTTTATTTCATAAAATTTGGGGTTTTACAGTCCAAGTCCAAAGAAAAACCACGGATGCTTTGTGTGTAGGTCGACTAACCACGTAGAAAAGAACTGCCCGAAGAAGGGGACGAACGGGAACCGGGGCACTAATAGCGGGAAATTAGCTATTGGGGGTCCAGCGCAGCCGGGTAAGCCGATGGGCCGTACCTTTAATATGACAGTCCAAGATGCATTTGCATCTGGGGACGTAGTCACATGTATTATTTCGATCAACGATATCAATGCTTATGTGCTGTTTGATTCGGGTGCTACTTGTTCATTTATAGCTTGTGATTTTGCTAGATGATTAGGATTACTTCCTGAAAAGTTGCCTATACCTTTAAATATTAAGGTAGCGAACGAAGAGATAATTCCTGTTGAAGATGTTCATAGGAGTTGTTACGTAGACATATGGGGTTGTAAATTATCAGTAGATTTGATACCGATAATGTTAGGAGAATTCGACGTAATTCTCAGAATGAATTGGTTACTTAATCATGGGGCAATTATAGATTACCAGAAGAAATGTGTGAACATTAAAACGTTAAGACAACCTCAGGTAGTATTTTATGGGAATAGATCGTCGGGACGTTCGTGTTGTCTAATCATGACACAAACTAGGAAATTGTTGAGGAAGGTATGTGTAGGTTATCTGTGTCATGTTGTTGATACCTATAAAGTGGTAGCAACTATGGAACACATACCTATAGTTAGAGAATTCGTCGATGTATTTCTGTGTGAATTGTCGGGTCTTCCGCCGGATAGGGAGACAGAGTTTGTAATAGACATTGTGCCAGGAGAGGCACCAATTTCCAGGGCACCATATCGTATAGCGCCAGTGGAGATGAAGGAGTTGATGGTGCAGTTACAAGAATTATTGGATAGGAAGTACATCCAACCGAGTGTTTCACCGTGGGGAGCACCGGTACTGTTTGTCAAGAAGAAGGATGGATCGCTAAGACTTTATATCGACTACAGAGAGTTGAACAAGTTGACGGTAAAGAATAAATACCCATTTCCCAGGATCAATGATCTCTTTGATCAGTTGAAAGGGGCTAAGTATTTTTCTAAAATAGATTTAAAAATGGGGTATCATCAGTTGAAGGTTAGGAAAGAGGATGTACCAAAGATAGCATTCAGGACTCGTTATGGTCATTACGAGTTTTTGGTGATGTCATTTGGGTTGACTAATGCACCAGCTATATTTATGGATATGATGAACAGAGTATTCAAACAATATTTGGACAAGTTTGTCGTGGTGTTTATCGATGATATTCTAGTCTATTCTAAGACGCCGGAAGATCTTACTGAACACCTAAGATTAGTGTTAGAGACACTAAAAAAGGAGAAGTTGTATGCGAAGTTCACTAAGTGTGAATTTTGGTTGGAGAAGGTACAATTTTTAGGTCATGTCATTGACCATGAGGGGATTTCAGTAGATCTAGTGAAGGTGGAAGCTGTAATGAATTGGGAACAACTGAAAATGCCAACTGAGGTGCGGAGTTTCCTAGGGTTAGCGGGTTACTATTGGAGATTCATCCAGGATTTTTTGAAGATAGCTACTCCGTTGACTAACTTGACAAGGAAGACGGTGAAATACGCGTGGACTGATAAGTGTGAGGACATTTTTCAAGAACTGAAGAAGAGATTGAGTGAAGCGCCTGTTTTGTCATTACCCGATGACATAGGAAATTTTATAGTTTATAGCGATGCTTCGCATAGAGGACTTGGTTGCGTGCTCATGCAGCATGACAAGATCATTGTGTATGCATCTAGGCAGTTGAAGGATTATGAGAAAGTTTACCCTACTCATGATCTGGAACTGGCCGCAGTAATTTTTGCCTTAAAAATATGGAGACATTATCTTTATGGAGAAAAATGTGAGATATACACGGACCACAAGAGTCTAAAATATATCTTCATACAGAAGGAGTTGAATATGAGGCAGAGGAGATGGCTGGAGTTGATAAAGGATTACGACTGTGAAATCCTGTATCACCCTAGAAAAGCCAATGTAGTTGCCGACGCCTTAAGTAGGAAGGGTGGGGAAAAGTTGCCTTTGTTAACGGCTCAAAATGAGTTAATAACAGAGATGGCTAGGATGGAATTGGAATTAAAGTTGCCGAATTAAGCAGGACAAATACTGTTTGCGACGGAGATGCAATCTCCCATCGTAGAGAGAGTTAAGGAGGTGCAACTCAAAACTGATGAGTGTGACCGGATGAAGGAGTTGCTAACCAATGAAAAAGATAATAAGTGCAATCTTGATAATAAGGGATTATTAAGATTTGAAGGAAGAATTTGGGTTCTGAATGAGACGGAATTAAAGGAGCAGGTGTTATAAGAGGCTCATAGTTTGAGGTTTTCGATTCATCCTGGTAGTACTAAGATGTATCAAGATCTTCGACATAGTTTCTGGTGGACGAACATGAAGAGAGGGATAGAAGAGTATGTGAGTAGATGTTTGACTTGCCAGAAAGTTAAAGCCGAACATCAATGACCAAGTGGCTTGTTACAGTCATTGGAGATTCTGTAGTTGAAATTGGAGAATATCACGATGGAATTTGTGGTGGGACTTCCGACTACAACGAAAGGGTATGATGCGATTTGAGTGATAGTGGACCGGTTGACGAAGTCGACTCTCTTTTTGCCAATTAGGGTCAAGTATAACTTAGACCAGTTAGCTAGACTTTATATTAAGGAAATAATTTTCAGACATGGAGCACCAGTATCGATTGTGTCAGATCGTGATCGACGATTCACATCGAACTTTTGGAGGAGTCTACAAGAGTAGATGGGAACGCAGTTGAAGCTTAGTACTGCGTATCATCCACAAACTGATGGACAGAGCGAGAGAACAATTCAGATGCTAGAAGATATGTTAAGATCTTGCGTCATAGATTTCAAGGGTAGTTGGGATGATCATCTACCATTAGTAGAGTTTGCGTATAACAATAGTTATCATGCAAGCATAGGTATGCCGCCTTACGAAGCTTTGTATGGGATGAAATGCAGAACACCATTGTATTGGGATGAAGTAGGAGAATGCCGAATGCTAGGACCAAAATTGGTGCAGAAAATAGCGGATATTGTCAAGATGATACAGATGCGTCTCTTAGCAGCTCAAGACAGATATAAGAAGTTTATAGATTCGCATCGGGAAAATAAAGAATTTGAAGTAGGTTCTTACGTATTTCTAAAAGTATCTCCCTAGAAAGGAAAGATACACTTTGGAAAGAAGGGAAAGTTAAGTCCAAGGTTCATAAGACCTTTTGAGGTATTAAAACAAGTAGGTGAGGTAGCTTACATGATAGCATTACCTCCAGACCTAGAACGAATACATAATGTATTTCACGTATATGTGTTACGTCCTTATAAGCCGGATTATAACCATGTGATAGAATATGAGCCTATTCATATCGATAAGGACTTAACGTACGAGGAAACACCTATTACATATTATCGATAGAAAAGAACAAGTTATGCGGAATAAGTTATACCTTCCGTGAAGGTGTTATGGAAGAACCACAATGCAGAAGAAGCAACGTAGGAACTTGAAAAAAAGATGAAAAAGAATTACCCTAAATTATTTGTGTAATTTGTTTTATATATAGCGAGATTCTGGGGACAGAATCCTTATAAGGGGGAGAGAGTGTAACGCCCCAAAAAATTGAATCTTTTGTAAATATTTTTAATAATGAATAAAATAATATTATTTATTATTATTATGTGTTAGTAAGATGAATGTTATTCTATAACCTAGAAACGTCGGAATGTCGTAGTATTTTAACTACGTGAGAGAATTAAAGTGTTTGGATTTCTAAAACGAAAATAAAAGTTTTCCGAGAAATTTTCCGAAAAACACTATTCATCAATTTACGCTCGGGAATTATTTTTTAACTTCTGAGAAATACGTAACGTTATAATGTCAAGGTGAGATGGATTATGTACTAATAATCTAAGTATGGAAAATGTAATATTTCACGTGCGGACTTAATTTGAGGACGTTAGGAATATTGAGTGTTAATAAGAAATTATATTGATTGTATGATACTAAGGTATTGTACAAAGATATGGAATACAAGTATTATATGAAGTATTATACGAGTATGTATGGAGAATGGGATAACGTATATTATAAATTAATATACGAGATAGAATAAGAGAATTATACAAGTAGTATATGTTATAAGACTTTTAGTTAAAAGGAATGAACTAATAGGATTGTGTAGCAATGGAAGAGTCTAATAGAAATTGGATGTGCAAGCCCAAGTGTTTGATAATTAAAAGTCCAAGCTAAAGTAATGCAAGCCCAATAGGAATAAGTTAAACTAATTGAAGCAAGCCCAATGTCATGATCCATTGGATAATTAGGATCCATGGAGCAACCCATGGGTGAAGTAATGGCCAAGTACTTTAAGTGAGGATCAAACATAGGATATGTTATGTGATGATCAAGAAAAATGAGTAATGAGCAAGTTTACTTAGGGCTAAAGTAAAGGAATAGTAAGGAGGTTAGTAAGGAGGTGGAAGGGCCTAAAAGACTAAACTACCCTAACTTTGAGTTTCCTATAAATAGGAGAAGTTTGGTAGACATTTGTTCATTATTCAAAACACTAACAACATCCAATGCAAAGCAACTTATTGGTTAGAGAGAATAAGCACATATAAGTCAAACATCATTTGTTAGGTCTTCAAGGAAGACAAGTACTAGTTCTTCAAGGGTAAGACTCGTGTCCTATATTCTTCTATATCTACCATTGTAGGATGATAAGAGAAGTGTAATGAAATGAACATATATGTTAAGAATATATAAGAATTAGCCGAATAAGTCATGAATAAGTAGTTTGAACCTAAATAAGTTATGAAACTATGATTAACATAATGAACTTGTCATATGATTGCCATATGAAGTTAGTATATTTGATAAGATGCAAGAAAGTTTCTTAAAGGACTTAGATCGATAATAAGTCATAAGGAATGAAATCATGTAAGTTTTAAGTTGTTAAGTTATGAACTCATGAAGAATAAGTCAAAACCCAACATAAAAATAAGTTGATATAAAAAGTAGTTTGAAATGTTCATATGATGGTTAGAATCCATTTAGAACATTAATCAAATCGTTAGTAATAAAGATTCGCCGAAATTCACACGATTGGACGATAATCGTCGAATTCGTGAAATTCTCGGAATGAAATTCGTATTTTGTGTTTGAACTCGGAAACATTAGTTTTTGATGAAGACAAGTCATATTTGGCATTATAGAGTTGCAGACTTAAAAATGACCAGATTCTGACTTAGAACGAAGAAACGAGCGTTGAACGTTCACGAACGTTTATAGTTTTTTGTTAAAAATGAACTAATAGGTGAAATTTTAGCAAACGAAGTCAAATAGATAAAATTCTTCCATGAACGCGTAGAGTATGAAATTTCTGAACCGTAGGCTTTTGAATGAGCCAATTCGGGCTTATAACGAAGAAGTTATGAGTCCGAGAAATTCGCAAAGTAAAAAGTCTATCAAAATTTTTCAGTGCACAGAGTCAGGTAGCCATGGCCAACCCAAAGGTATATTGGTGGTAACGCTGCGATTGCCATATACGATCAATGACATACTACAGATTTGCACCGCGGCGCGACTATAAGTGTTGAGTGTGGTGCCGCAGCGCTAAGGCCGAGCTCTGGCTAATGCTAACTCACGCCGCAGTGCGAGATGTAAAACTAAACTATGGCCAGCAATACACTGATCCTAGAGTTTTAAACAATGATGAAGGTTTACAAGTATAGCATGAATAATAACTTATTAGTAACGAACTGAGGAACTTAATAAGACATTGTAAGGTATTGTTAAACCTTAGTTATGTTGTCTAAAGGTTGAAGATAAGTAATCAAACATAAACGTAATGTGTATGTAAGAATGATTTAATGAAAAGCCGAAACCAATAAGAACAAATTTAAGTTATAATTAGATTGAGAAGAAGGGTAAGATACATTAGGAACCTAGTATGTTTATTCATGACCTAATGTGTTATGTGATGTTATCATTACTGTAGAGATCTAAAGACTTAACTGAGAATATGTTATAACTGTAGCAGCCGCTAAAGGCATGTATTCAAACCCTTGTTCCAGTTCAATCTGGACAAGCTTTGTAATTCATGTATTCTTACACATGAAGTCTTGTATAATGAAGTCAAAGCCAATTCTTTCGGCTAGACTTATATTATGTTACTATCAAAGCATGGTCAACGTTTACCAAGTTATATTGGTGTGGTTTTCAAACGAAGACTGAGGATGCTAAAAATGTTTTGTCGTTTAACGACAGGCATGTGAGGTTGCCACAACTTAAACGTACATACATTTAATGAATGTAGTGTTGATCAACATAGAGTACTATAGGTTAATCACCTTGACGTGCTCGTAAGTAATGTCGGACTTACGGACTTAGTGCCCGGATGTCCTTTTCAAAAAAACTTATGAAATGCTCAAGGTCTTGGACCGGAATTGATGTTTTACTGAATATTGTTGTTGTAAAATGTTTTGAAGGAAAAGAAGTGCTATTTTGAATTATCAATATTACTTCGTAACTATTGTTCAGTAATTGAAGATATACGGTTCCTATGTTTCAAGTATGTTGTTTATTAGAAATGTTATACTTGCTGAGCTAGTCATGCTCACTCTTGCTTGAACCATATGAACACAGCTAAGATCGAACGGACTAAAGGCTCCGGCAAGGCGAAGACGAACCCGTAGAATACTTATGTAATAGTATAGGGTGAATGATTGTAATATATTTGATATTATGACAAGAACAATGTAATGGTTATAAAGAACATGGGGGAATGTTAATATTATTTTAAATATATAGAAGACATTCGTTCGTTTGAGATTTTTCAATTGAATGTATACGTGAATGGTAGTACCGTGTAGCACCATCTGTTGGGTTGGAAGATACCCGAATTTGGGGGCATCACAGGAATCACCGCTTAAAAACCTATAGACACTAGGGCAAATAGCATACACAGTCATTTTAAGTAGATCTCGATCAGATTCGATCGAACTGATCTTTAACTACTCAACATAAAGCTTGTCTATCTAATTCTACAGAAATTTGATTTCTAACCGAACTCATATTTCTCCTTCAAAATTTCTTTATAACATAATTTATTTATATTTAAGAAAAAACATATATATGAAAATACAATTCATACAAATAATACCTGAAGTTCCATCCCCGGCTGCTACGGTATCCTGAACCGTCATGTTGAAGACTCTTGCGGTTGATTTCATTGAAGTTGGTCCCGTTATCGCCATTGTTCCACTGCCTTTTCCCGCATTCATGCTCCTTATATCCATTCTCCTTTTTGGACAATCCTTCCCCTTATGCTTCGTGGATCCACACAAAAAACACCCATTGCTCATCTAGGATTGGGGCAATTAGAAGAGATATGTCCCTCCTGCCCACACTTGTATCACACAAACTTACCCTTAAGACACTCACCTGAATGACTCTTCCCACAATTCTTATATTTCACAGCCTGCTTCTTCACACCTTCCTGCTTGACTTGGACACTCCCAACATTGCTCCACTTCCTTTTCTCACCCCTACTTCCACTACCTACTTCTACCTTCCCAGCTCCATCACCCTTATTCTTTCTCTCCTTATTGTAGAGGCTCATGGCCTCACTTCCCCCTTCAGCTATGATAGCCTTTTCTAAGATTACGGCAAACGTATTGATCTACAACACCGCCACCTTATTGTAGAGCTAGCGTTTTAGGCCTAGCTCGAACCTTCTTGCCTTTCTAGCCTCCGTATCCACTTGGTGTGGAGTGAACCAAGCTAACTCATTGAACTTTGCGGCATACTCCGCAACTGTCAAGTTCTCCTGCTTTAATTCCAAAAACTTCACCTCCATCCTAGCCTGCACACTAGCCGAGAAATAATTCTCGAGGAATAACGTCTTAAACCTAATCCATGCTACCACTCCTCCTGCCCTAGCTTGATTTGCCTCCCACCAGAAATTCGCCTCTCCTTTCATCATATAGGTGGCAAAAGCTGTCTTTTGCCCATCATCTACCCTAGCGACTACAAATGCTTTTTCTATCGGGTCAATGGTACCTCTAAATTCGGGCAGTCCTATGGCCTTAAAATCCTTGAAGTTCGCAAATTGATTGTCTGGCTAATTTCCCGCCACTAGCATTCCATTCTGCATGGCCTAAGCTACCATGTTCGTAAAATTCTGCATCAGATCTGGTTGTTATCCTCCAGCATTGTTGACAGATTCTTTTGCCCTTTGGTTTTGAGTTTGACGTCTTGG
Organism: Panax quinquefolius; assembly: GCA_020205615.1. Classification (NCBI taxonomy): domain Eukaryota; kingdom Viridiplantae; phylum Streptophyta; class Magnoliopsida; order Apiales; family Araliaceae; genus Panax; species Panax quinquefolius. Next base: position 38,374 of record JAINUW010000692.1, read on the forward strand.
CGGCATTTTCTGGTTAAATAAAACAAAATCTATATTTTATTAACTTACATTCTAAACCTTATCGTATAAGTTTGATATTTCAAACTTATTCCATTAATCAAACATAGATTTATATTCATTCAACTAATTCATAGTACATAGCATAGCACATACTGCTTTAAACATCCGATATCCCTTTATGACCACAAAAGTTAGGAATCGCTACTACAACTTACACCAAAGTAGGGATTATTACAATACACATGTACATTACCAAACATACATAATTAAATACTAGTTCTACCTATTTCCTACACCTCTTTCCTAATTCTGGACAACCCTTCCCCTGATGACCTTCCAATCCATACATAAAACATGCACCTAGTTTATAGTCGGGACAATACAGAGTGGTATGTCCTTCATAACCGCAAAGATAACATATCTTTTTCCATTTCTTCTTATCGAATTTTCCTAAGTCGTGGCCTTCTATCTTTCTTTTCCCCTTCTTGCTCGGAGCTGCACATGATATGTTGTTTGTGGCTCCCATTTGGTCAATTTGGACCTTAAGCTTATCTTATTCTTCCATTGTTTCTAGTAAGGCTTTTTGCAACTGACTATTCAACAACTTTTCTATTTCCCACAACTTTTCCAGAGAAGAAACCTTGTTCCTCAAATTCTGCACCTCCGTTGATGCTTGATCAGCTTCAACTTTAGTGTCTGAATCACTATCTGTTAATTCCACCATTTCTGGGTCTGATACTATATTTTCCAAAAGGATCACCGTGATGAGAATTGAAAATAATAGTAGTAGTGATGAAGAAGCTTCTGATATTCCAGAATCTTCTAGTAATAATGCATCTAACGATGAATCAGATAGTGAAAATGAAGTCACCATATGTATAGAAAATTGCAATAAAAACTGTTGTAAAAGAGTGAATGTAATTACAAAAGAAGAAGAAGAAAGCTCTTTATTGGTTGATTTAATCAGTAAAATTACAAACCCTGAATTAAAAACTCAGTATTTGAAGCAATTAAAAGATTTGTTGACCAAAGATAAAAAAAGTCACTGACAGAGTTCTTAGAGCCAAAGAAAAACCTATTTTCAGTCTCAATAAAACTCTTGAAAGATTTAAACCTCCGGTAAAAGAAATTACTCTCCCTGAATTAAATCAAGAAGTTAATAAACTTAAGAAAGAAATTTCTAACTTAAAATTAGATATTTCTAACTTAAGAAAAGAGATTGATGATAAAAAAATCAGATCTTCAAGTTCATGATTCCTCTTCTAGTGATGAAAATCACGATGAACCAGAATCATCAGGTGCTAAAGATTCTGACCTCTTTTATTGATTAAGTTGCGAAAATTTAGGAAAAAGGATTAAATTTAAATTCTTAATCAAACCAAAAGAAAGAGATTTAAAATTTATTCAAGAAGAATCAATTTCTAAATCATTGAATCTGTTAAATTGCAAAGTTACCCACATAAATTTCCTTAAAGAAGAAGTTAAGTATCAACAAGTTGAAGAACAACTTAAGAGTAACAGAGTCCAAGAAAAAATAAAAGAATTAAAAGATTATTTATTAAAAAACTTATGTTCTGATTCTCCCAATGCTTTTTGGCATAGGAAGAAGCACACAGTTAGGTTACCATATGCTAAGGAATTTAAAGAACATTTAATTCCCACTAAAGCTAGACCTATTCAAATGAGTCATGAACAAATGGAGTTATATAAAAAAGAAATTAATGATCTTCTTAGTAAAGGTTTAATTAGACACAGCAAGTAACCATGGTCTTGCCCAGCTTTCTATGTTAATAACGAAGCTGAGAAAGAAAGAGGTGTCCCTCGGTTAGTCATTAATTATCTTTGCTAGTCAACCCAAGTCTACCTCATCTCAACCCAGTCACTCAGCTTCAGACTATCGTCAAATTTTTGAACAGCATTTATTCCATATTGAGTTACCGATGAAACTCAAGAATGACCCAATTCAGTTAGCTGCCCAGTATTTTCCTACTGGATGGCATTTTCTTCCATTAGCTCCTTATAAATCCTTAGTATATTATAGGGATATTCTTATTGAAATAGAGTCAGTCTTTATTAAACCAATTTATGCCAACGATGATAAATCCAAGCTTCTTTATCATTCGTTGTATATTAAGCAAGTTCTCAATCTGTCCGATTGGGGTAGTCATCCTTCTGATCTCAAGTCACTTTCTAATCACACTAGCTCTTTTTCCTATTATGATTATATTGAGGCTTGGCATAAAATTATGCTTCATCAAAATGAAGATCATAGTCATTCGTGGTTTTTCCAGTTTGACCACAAGTTCAAAAGTCAATTCCCCAAATGGTTCATCCTTTGGTGGACAAGGTATGGTTTGTGCCATGATATTTTCCCCAAATCACTCCTTGCTCAGTTAGAACATTTTTGTCACCATAGTAATTATCATTCCAAATATGAGGAAATTCCAGTTTTCCTTATATTTTGTAGTAAGTACAAGATCCCTTGGATCCTCAAATGGAAATATGTCATTTTAGCTACCCAAGAAGTCACTGTATTTCAGTCTCCGTCGTCCATAGGAATTAGGACTGCTCAGACTTACCTTTCCCCTATTTCTCATGTCTCTCACCATTTTTTCATTAAATGGTGGGATAAATTCGGTGTTGATAGAATAGTTGGCCAAGTTCAGAAAGAATTTCCGCCTTCTCCTCTATTAACTCCTCCAGTTACCACTCCTTCAGTCACCACGGCCCCTGCCGTTACATCTTCCAGTAAATCAGTCACTAAGACACCTGATCCGACAAAAGAAAAATCAGTTGTCCCTATTGACGAAGTTACTAATGTCTCCAGTTACTCTAGCTCTCAGTTAAGGCGTCTTGCCGATGCTAGTCATATGAGACTTGACCAGTTACACGAAGATTCAGATAAAGCTTCTTCTCATTCCAAAGAAGAATTCTCTAGTCAAAATCTTGAAGATGAAGGTGATTGTGATCCCTACGGCACGATCAATCTTCAGGACGCTCAAGATCCCTTTTCTTGAGCCTCAGTCAGCCAGCACCTGCTCCGGCAGCCTAAGTCAGTCAGCATCTGCTCCGGCTGAAGATAGTCAAGAAAGATCTCCAAAGAATAGCCAAGACCGCCTCCGTAGAGCCTAGTCAAGAAAGATCTTTTGCTTTTTCACCAGTGGCAACAATCATTCAAGCATCTGGCCCCATGGCCGCATTAGTCAAAAGAAGACGTCTGCTTTTCCACCAAAAGCAGATTCTTTTCCTTTTTTACCTGTACTTTTACTTTAGTAAAATGTTTTTACCTGTACTTTTACTTTAGTTAAATGTTTCTTACTTTTACTTTACCCCAGTTATTGTAATAGTAACAATGTAATAGTTCGTTTTCCTTGTTCTATAAAAGGAATTCGAATTCATTTGGTTCAGGCAGACTTAGAAAGACTCAGAGTTCCTTCTCTGATAAATCTTTAGCCTCAACCGCTGATTAAGCCTACTTAACCCCACTTCATCTAATGTTCTTATTTCAGTAAACTTGTAAGTCATTTAATCATCTTGTATCAAGTTTGAAATATAATCAATAAAATTGTTTAAATTCATTTAGTTATTTAATTGTGTTTATATGCGCACTTGTTCTTCTCATTTTTAAGTCCAAATATGTCCGGGACAGGAGGCAAAGCTGACCTATTACTAACTGAAGAGCTGGATCTGAATAACCTATTCATCTTGACTATTTCAAAATAAAATCTTACTCAAGGTCCATTTATACATATTAAAAGTCATTAAAAAGAATTTCGTTTTAGATTGGGATAACTTAGTAAAAGATTTTAATTCAAAGTTTAACAAAGAAAAGAGACATCTATTCAGATCTACTCACCCCATAGAAAAGGAAAGAGATAAGATAGTTAATAGAGGAGAAGGATTAATTTGAGTATGCCACCGAATCCAATGTCAGAGGCATCGGTTTCAACTATTTTGAAAGCTGAATCGTTTGAAATGCCAAGGCAGGGCAAAACCTTAACATATTTTTTAACTTGTTGGACGACAGAAGTATGAATGTCTGTTGGACGACAGAAGTATGAACAGTCAATTAAATATTACTGTTATATGGTGTATATATATATATATATATATATACGGTGTATCAACATGTGATTAAATACAATGATTATCCAAGTGGGGATTGTGAGGCCGAATAAGGTCCCAAATCATTCTATTAGGTTAATCATTCTATTACTATCATGAAGATATAAACATAAATTGTTTATACAATACACTTTACACACTATTTCCCAAAATCGAGTAACCTTAACTTATACACAATTCATAAACTGTCTAACACATAATTATTATTATCAAACTATACTATTACAAATTAGTCGCACATTTTATCCCAAGCTGAACTTAGCATTATCCTTTTCCTGAATCCAACGCATTCGCCTTATCTGTAATGTTTTATCATGATATAGAAAGGGTGAGCATGAAAGTTTCCAAGCAAGTTTAAATACAATTTAACGATATATCATGATTGAAAGAGTCTGAATAATAAGCTGGCTATAATTCATCAATATAATTGAGAGAACTAAGACGAACAAACTTTTAATCGAACAAGTATTGAACATGAACAAATATATCTGGACCAACTGGTAATGAAGGTGATCAACCTTTCATACCAGACTTATACATGTAATATGTACAGAGTACAATTCTTCATGGCAATCAACAATGATTAACCATAAGCATAACTGAATAAAACAACTCTTAGTAGAGTTAATTAAAACTTGCCTGAACCATTGATTACCGCTACGTAATTTATAACGCTTTATCCGAAGACCTAATATTAGTAATATAGATCTCCAATATTAGAATAATATCATCACAATATAATACTACTATATATATACACATTGATTAACCTAAACACATAGCACATAATCCTATCAGTCTACAATACACATAAGACTTAGCATCAAGTCAGACTATTTAAGTCCGAGTTAAATTCGACAAAATTCTAACATCCCGACGGTCTAGTCGGATAATCATCGATTTTAAGTTCAATTAAACTCTTCCTAAACACTTAAAAATATCTTAGAAATTTTCTTATCAGTCAAAACAATTTTCATAGACTTGCAATAATTTTCGATAATAACAACTACCTTTAATTCACTTAATATTATTAATCTTGATAATATTTAATTCCCTCTTAGTATTACTAGTTCACTAATAACACTTTTATCCGCTTATTAATATTATTAATATCTTAATAATATTTTAATATTTTACTAATATTATTAATTCTCTTAATTATATTTTAATCATTCATTAATATTATTACTTTAATAATATCTTACTTATGCTTTAGTATCATTAATCAATTAATAATACTTTTAGTCATTTACCAATCGTATTAATATTTTATTTATTTACTAATATTATTAATCATTTAATAATATTTTATTCCTTTACTAATGTTATTACATTAATAACATTTTATTTAATCTCGAATATTATTATTTACTTAATAATATTTTAATTATTTAATAATACTTTAATTTAATATTATTAATCTTTTAATAATATTTTAATCTAAGATTAACATCTTAATCTAATATTATTAATATTTAATAATACTTTAATCATTTAATAATACTTTAATCATTTAATAATATCTTATTTATTAATATCTTATTCCATTACTAATATTATTAATTATTTAATAACATTTTAATCATTTATTGGTGCTTAAATCAAATATTATTAACCATTTAATAATATTTTATAGAAATCTTAATCTTAATATTTTTATTTACTTAACAATATCATATTCTAATATTATTAATATCATAATAATATTTTAATAATTTATTGGATTAATAAACAATTTATTCTAATTGTTCATCCTTTATTAAACCTCTTATTTAATATCCATAAAAGGTCATAAATGATATTTCTTATCATAAATTACCAAAATGCCCTAAGATAGTCATGATATAATATATTATGAGTATTCAAGCAAAAAAAAATCACATTTTTTCTTATTAAAGACATCATTTAACTATTTATTTCTTTTTATTCATAACTTAATCATTTTTAGGAAAAATAGCAAACTAATTCCAAAAATTCTCAACTTCTGGATTTTGACAGAATATGAACCAACAATGATTCCCAAATTATTCTGGAATTTTAGAAAATGATTTACTATTTTTAAAGTGCCCAAAACACTCACATCTTGCTTCATTTTTCATAAATTGAGTTTTGCTCAGAAAAATCTGAACTTTTTAGGGTATGCTCTCCTAACATACATGAACCTACTGTAAACATTTTGGAATTTTCCAGTGTATACACAGTGATATATTTGAAGGTTAATATTTCAGAGTTCTTTACGGAAATAGCCATTACGCACAACCTATAACTTGAAACGCGTCCGTTATTTTTTCTACACGTAGATAACTTCTTAAGTTACCTCTGTGATTTTTTCCAAATTTTTACAAGACTAGAAACTAACCAAAACAGCCTCAAGAAAAATGGAACAATAACTATTTTAGGGTTTTGAACCCTTAACATTCAAAGTGGACTGTTTTGGGGAAAATAGTCCCAAAAGTTTCAAAACTTGCTAGATTTGTGTTCTACCACTTGGGTTTACTAGGTAACTCATGTATCTAGCACTCCCTTTCGACGGATCACAAATCCAAGTTGTAAAACTTGAGTTACACAAGATTTAGTGGAAGAAAAAACAAGAGTTTTCACCCTTGGAGAACATATGCTCATTTTCTTCCTCTAAGCCTTTGATCCAACACTCAAGATACTTAGTTCCATACATGATGATATGTAGAACTAGGGTATCTTGAGTATTTGTTCATAACCCCAACAAAACTCAAGCTATAAAACAAAGTAGAAGAAGAAAATGAAAGTTAGGTTATACCTTGATTTAATGGCTACCTTCCTCGATTTACCAAAGTAAGTAATGAACTTAGGATGCATCAATTAACCTAGCACACCTCTCCCTCCTCCCTCTCTCTCTCTCTCTCAAAACCGAACCTCTCTCTCTTTCTCTCTCTTGAAGTTGCTAGCTTGGGAGAAAAGTTAGAAGAAGAAGAATGAGAGAACGTGGAGTATTCTAGCAAATGAAATGGTTGATTCATTATTATCCCCCATACTTTCCTTGTCCCATGGATAAAAGGCTTCACCTTATCCCTTTCAATTAAGCTTAATCATGTGGTTAAGAGTGCTTAATAGATTTGCAACCAATGAGAGCTTGACAACCATGTACTTGTGTGTAAGAGTTACTAATTATGGACATTGTTTAGCTTAATTAGTTGCCTTAAAAGGCCTAATAGGGCCAGCTATATATATACCCACTAATTCCTTCATTTAGCTTTTATTTTAATGCATAAATTAGATAAATCAAAGGTCTAAAATACCCTTAATCAAGTAGACTAAGTTTGGGTTTGAATTTTATTTCTTTTGGGCTCCCCCTTTAATTGTTTTGGGCCATGTAATAAACATAGTCTAGCAATTTTAATATATGTTACCCAATTTGATTATTTAGGGTTTCCATTTCCAATCTTATGAAATTTAATTACTTATACATGTGACTTTAGCTCATAACCTAATTAGGTTTACAAGAAATAGGTTTAAAATTATTAGTCACTTGAAATAACAAGATTATCCACTTAAGTTAGTATACATATTAAATACTAACATTTCCTTATTACCATAACCTTAGGTTATTTAATTGTCTCACCTAATGTATAATTAGGTTTAAGCTTTCATTTTTTTAATGAAATCTATAAATGTATATATCCATAACTATAGTATATATGTTTATTGATCCATGCACCACTTCACATATGTTGTCACATATTAAATCACCGTATAACACAAAGTTTTAAATATCAATAATGTACATACATATATAGTGACTTAAAATTCACGGTTATTAACCCTTAAGGTTTTCAAAAAATAGAAAATTAATATTTCTAAATTGTAATTAGGATTCTCGAATTAAATTAAACTTTCCCATTCATAAATCAATTTTGTTAATTAGGATTATTTTATCCCAATTTAAATTGCTAATTTAGCAATTAAGTCAACAATTGTATATTAGGGTTTTTGACGGAATAATTAGGTTTAAAATTTAAAATTAGGGTTTGCTAATTAATTAAGCTTTTACCCTAATTAATATTATAATTAATATCACTTAAGCATTATAATTATCCTTTAAATTCCCATATTAGGGTTCCAATTTTCAATTAGGGTTTTGATTCCTAACTGAAATTAGGTTTCGTAACCCATTTTTAGGGTTTCTTATCATCATTAGGGTTTTCTAACCGAACGTTGTCGTTCTTAATAATATTAGGGTTTGACATCGATAAAATTTATCCGTCAACCTTGACCCTTAACCACATATATTGTACACACATAACCATATCCACGTAACATATTCACATATACACTTAATCATGAATAATTCACCTAAATCCTTCACAAAATTTTGAAATCCTCAAAATTTCTTCCCAAAAATATCAAACGCATACACTCATTTTCTGTCTAGGTCTATTATTTGACCTTAAACCCATCATTTAAGATTTTAATAAATTGTCTAATTTCTCGGATTGTCACATTCATCCATTCTTCTAAATATTTCGTCCCCAAAATTTACTTTACACCTTACTCCTTATAATATGCATTATACACCATTCATACACATCATCACATGCTACCCAATACACTACTCACATAAGTAAAAGTTTTCAAATTTGTGTTGAGGGGTCATATAGACCATGAACACATAGTTTTAACGGTATACATACCGCAAAATAATACATTACTTGGTATGTTTACAATCACAAAGAAGGTAAACTACCATTACTAGTACTTTAGGTGGTTAGCCTATCGTACCCTTACGTCATGCATAACGTATTAATTATGTCTAGCAAATATTTACGCTATTAGATTGGATTATTTATCCAAACAACATAGTTCAGCTCAGTCTTATCATAGGATTCTGCACCAAAACAATTTGGTTTGGGAAATTTCTTTCAATGAACACTTAGAGTTTTCATAAACATTAGTCTAGTTGAATCAAATAGCGTAGACTCATATAAATAATTCAATTCAATCAAATTATTTAGGTGTAGTCAAACCCCTTTGGCAAATTAAAATTTTGAAAACATTTTCGAGAATGACGTCATGATGTCGTACTGTATTAACAGTCCATTTGAGGATGCCGTCATTGTATGACTTCGTCATAACACATCATACAATAATAGAATAGCGATTTTAGATCAAATTCACACTAAGTATTCCTGTATTTACAACTCCATCAACTTTTTATCATCTCTCGCATCAAAGTTATACGGTACATGAAAGTGATAAATAAAATAACTTTTGATATTTCAAATCATTTGCGTCTCAGCCAAAATAAGTAGCATAGATTATATTTTTTAAACCGTTTCAAAAATGATTATTTAGTCTACATATTTTTTTTAAAAGCACATAGTGCGTATTTAGCTTGATGTCAAAATTTCAAGTCTAGCATAGCTAGGAGTTTTGGAAAACTTATATCTTCACTAATAATCATTTGCTAAACAATCTATCTATTCTTATTATCCTTAATACTCCATTACACACATAACTATACCCAGTTTCATCAAACCACACTTATGTTTTCATGAACTTGCCACAATCATATGAGTTTAAGAACTTATCCTAGACAGACCTTTGGCGTCCATTCGCTGAGGGGTTCATAAACATTTCATATAACTATGAGTCAAGAATGTCACATAAGTATAAGTTTTAAGAACTCGTACTTAACCTTATATTCAGTATCTATGACATATCTACCTATTATACACATGAGAAAGGAATCACCCTCTTAACATGCATATAGCAAATAGCGCGACATAAACATTTCAATGATTATCAGTGCCAGAAACTACATGGTTTTTACACCAAGTACAATTCCCCGCCCATACAAGGAATCACACAACTCAGCTGCCGACATGAGTCCTCAATTGAATCCCCACCTATTATTAACTCCCTTCTCAATACGAATTTCATTCAACTCATATTCATAATTCTTTCCTGTATTTGTACCAATTCATGGTACAACGCGCCACACAACATCTTTATATAAACTTTCCAATCATTAGATTGATTCTTATCCATATTATAACCTTATCGATCACTTGAGTGATCTCATCGTATATATTACGATTTATTTCTATGCCTTGATCGTTTTGTTTTTACGATCTCCTATCCCTCGCATTTTCAGTCTTTTAGACTCGATCTATTCACCACTACTTGCTTAACTTTATTATCGTGAGTTCGGGAACTCTGTGTGTCTTAACAACTCGCCGAGATTCGTCTTTGAATCTTATCGACCAACTAACTCTATGTGAGTTAGATCATATCCTAATCACTGTGGTTATTGGTCTCAGGTATTCCTACCTAAGCTTCATAACCAACAACTTTGATACCAACTGTGAGAGCCCCAAATTCGGGTCCGAAATCACCGTGGATTCGGTTCAATCATTCTACAACTATTGCGGAAGATATAAACATAAATTGTTTATACAGTACACTTTACACACTATTCCCCAAAATCGAGCAACCTTAACTTATACACAAATCATAAACTATCTAACACATAACATTATTATCAAACTATACTATTACAAACTAGTCAAGACATTTTATCCCAAGTTTGAACTTGGCATTATCCTTTTTCAGAATCCAACGCATTCGCTTTTTATCTCGCAATGTTTATCATGATATAGCAAGGTGAGCATGAAAGTTGCCCAAAGAAGTTTAAATATAATTTAAGGATATATCATGATTGAAAGAGTCTGAATAATAAGCTGGCTATAATTCATCAATATAATTGAGAACTAGCACGAACAAACTTTTGACTGAACAAGTATTGAACATGAACAAATATATCTGGACCAACTGGTAATGAAGGTGATCAACCTTTCATACCTGACTTATACATGTAATATGTACAGAGTACAATTATCCATGGCAATCAGCAATGATTAACCATAAGCATATCTGAAATGAAACAACTCTTAGTAGAGTTAAGTAAAACTTGCCTGAACCGTTGATTACCGCTACGCAATTTATAACGCTTTATCCGAAAACCTAATATTAGTAATATAGATCTCCAATATTAGAATAATATCATCACAATATAATACTACTATATATATATATACACATAGATTAACCTAAACACATAGCACATAATCCTATCAGTCTACAATACACATAAGACTTAGCATCAAGTCAGACTATTTAAGTCCGAGTTGAATTCGACAAAATTCTAACATCCCGACGGTCTAGTCGGATAATCATCGAGTTTAAGTTCAATTAAACTCTGCCTAAACACTTAACAATATCTTAGAAAATTTTCTTATCAGTCAAAACAATTTTCATAGACTTGCAATAATTTTCAGATAACAACTACCTTTAATTCACTTAATATTATTAATCTTGATAATATTTAATTCCCCTCTTAGTATTACTAGTTCACTAATAACACTTTTATCCGCTTACTAATATTATTAATATCTTAATAATATTTTAATACTTTACTAATATTATTAATTCTCTTAATTATATTTTAATCATTCATTAATATTATTACTTTAATAATATCTTACTTATGCTTTAGTATCATTAATCAATTAATAATACTTTTAGTCATTTACCAATCGTATTAATATTTTATTTATTTACTAATATTATTAATCATTTAATAATATTTTATTCCTTTACTAATGTTATTACATTAATAACATTTTATTTAATCTCAAATATTATTATTTACTTAATAATATTTTAATTATTTAATAATACTTTAATTTAATATTATTAATCTTTTAATAATATTTTAATCTAAGATTAACATCTTAATCTAATATTATTAATCATTTAATAATACTTTAATCATTTAATAATATCTTATTTATTAATATCTTATTCCATTACTAATATTATTAATTATTTAATAACATTTTAATCATTTATTGGTGCTTAAATCAAATATTATTAACCATTTAATAATATTTTATAGAAATCTTAATCTTAATATTTTTATTTACTTAACAATATCATATTCTAATATTATTAATATCATAATAATATTTTAATAATTTATTGGATTAATAAACAATTTATTCTAATTGTTCACCCTTTATAAACCTCTTATTTAATATCCATAAAAGGTCATAAATGATATTTTTTATCATAAATTACCAAAATGCCCTAAGATAGTCATGATATAACATATTATGAGTATTCAAGCATAAAAATCACATTTTTTCTTATTAAAGACATCATTTAACTATTTATTTTCTTTTATTCATAACTTAATCATTTTTAGGAAAAATAGCAAACTGATTCCAAAAATTCTCAACTTCTGGATTTTGACAGAATATGAACCAACAATGATCCCCAAATTTTTCTAGAATTTTAGAAAATGATTTACTATTTTTAAAGTGCCCAAAACACTCGGATCTTGGTTCATTTTTCATAAATTGAGTTTTGCTCAGAAAAATCTAAAATTTTCAGGGTATGCTCTCCTAACATACATGAACCTACTGTAAACATTTCGGAATTTTCCAGTGTATACAGAGTGAGATATTCGAAGGTTAATATTTCGGAGTCCTTTACGGAAATAGCTATTACGCACAACCTATAACTCAAAACGCGTCCGTTCTTTATCCTACACGTAGATAAATTCTTAAGTTACCTCTGTGATTTTTCCTAGATTTTTGAAAGACTAGAAACTGACTGAAACACCCTCAAGAAAAATGCAATAGTAACTATTTTAGGGTTTTGAACCCTTAACATTCAAAGTGGACTGTTTTGGGGAAAATAGTCCCAAAGGTTTCAAAACTTGCTAGATTTGTGTTCTACCACTTGGGTTTACTAGGTAACTCATGTATCTAGCACCGCCCTTTGACGGATCACAAATCCAAGTTGTAAAACTTGAGTTACACAAGATTTAGTGGAAGAAAAATAAGAGTTTTCACCCTTGGAGAACATATGCTCATTTTCTTCCTCTAAGCCTTAGATCCAACACTCAAGATACTTAGTTCCATACATGATGATATGTAGAACTAGGGTATCTTGAGTATTTGTTCATAACCCCAACAAAACTCAAGCTATAAAACAAAGTAGAAGAAGAAAATGAAAGTTAGGTTATACCTTGATTTAATGGCTACCTTCCTTGATTTACCAAAGTAAGTAATGAACTTAGGATGCATCAATTAACCTAGCACACCTCTCCTCCCTTCTCTCTCTCTCAAAACTGAACCTCTCTCTCTTTCTCTCTCTTGAAGTTTCTAGCTTGGGAGAAAAAGTTAGAAGAAGAAGAATGAGAGAAAGTGGAGTATTCTAGCAAATGAAATGGTTGATTCATTATTATCCCCCATACTTTCCTTGTCCCATGGATAAAAGGCTTCACCTTATCCCTTTCAATTAAGCTTAATCATGTGGTTAAGAGTGCTTAATAGATTTGCAACCAATGAGAGCTTGACAACCATGTACTTGTGTGTAAGAGTTACTAATTATGGACATTGTTTAGCTTAATTAGTTGTTTTTAAAAGGCCTAATTGGGCCAGCTATATATATACCCACTAATTCCTTCATTTAGCCTTTATTTTAATGCATAAATTAGATAAATCAAAGGTCTAAAATACCCTTAATCAAGTAGACTAAGTTTGGGCTTGCATTTTATTTCTTTTGGGCTTCCCCTTTAATTGTTTTGGGCCATGTAATGAACATAGTCTAACAATTTTAATATATGCTACCCAAATTATTTATTTAGGGTTTCCATTTTCAATCTTATGAAATTTAATTACTTATACATGTGACTTTAGCTCATAACCTAATTAGGTTTACACGAAATAGGTTTAAAATTATTAGTCACTTGAAATAACAAGATTATCCACTTAAGTTTGTATACATATTAAATACTAACATTTCCTTATTACCATAACCTTAGGTTATTTAATTGTCTCACCTAATGTATAATTAGGTTACTAAGCTTTTTTTTTTAATGAAATCTATAAATGTATATATCCATAACTATAGTATATATGTTTATTGATCCATGCACCACTTCACATATGTTGTCACATATTAAATCATCATGTATAACACAAAGTTTTAAATATCAATAATAATGTACATACATATATAGTGACTTAAAATTCACTGTTATTAACCCTTAAGGTTTTCAAAAAAATAGAAAATTAATATTTCTAAATTGTAATTAGGATTCTCGAATTAAATTAAACTTTCCCATTCATAAATCAATTTTGTTAATTAGGATTATTTTATCCCAATTTAAATTGCTAATTTAGCAATTAAGTCAACAATTGTACATTAGGTTTTAACGGAACAATTAGGGTTTAAAAATCTAAAATTAGGGTTTGCTAATTAATTAAGCTTTTACCCTAATTAATATTATAATTAATATCACTTAAGCATTATAATTATCCTTTAAATTCCCATATTAGGTTTCCAATTTACGAATTAGGGTTTTGATTCTAAACCTGAAATTAAGGTTTCAAACCGATTTTAGGGTTTCTTATCATCATTAGGGTTTTCTAACTGAACGTTGTCGTTCTTAATAATATTAGGGTTTGACACTGATAAAATTTATCTGGCCAACTCTTGACCCTTAACCACATACTGTGCACATACATAACCATATACACAGAACATATTCACATATACATTTAATCCTAAATAATTCACCTAAATCCTTCACAATATTTTGAAATCCTCAAAATTCCTTCCCAAAATATCAAAAATATCAAACGATAAACACATCATTTAAGATTTTAATAAATTTTCTAATTATTCAGGACACTTTAAATCCATCATTTAAGATTTTAATAAATTGTCTAATTTCTCGGGATGATACTTGCTTGCGATTGTGCTGCCGCTTACACAACTTAGTTCTATCCTTAATTCAACAACCTATCATTTATAAGATTGTTCTATTGATTAGAATAACATATCATAACACATCATAATTGTTATTTATGTTAATACATAACCTAATCACATTGTCACATAGTTATATCAGTCATTAAGACACAAACAAACACTTATACAATCATGCTATATAGGTTTGAATCAAATTCGATAGCATTTTGGTGTACCGACGGCTTTATCGGGTAATTTCCGAGTTTAAAACTCTAATCTGTATCTCAAATATTATTTTGGATAATTAAATATCAATCATATTATTTATAAATGACTTATAATAATTTATAATTAATTTTTATAATTTATCATAATTTTTCAAAGTCTGAAATCATTATTAAATGATTTAAATATTAATAATTCCATTACCATTAATATTTAAATAATATTAAAGTATTAATGCAACCCTTACCAAAATATCAAAGTTATTTTATAATAACTCAAATATTTTTAATGTATTAATTATTACCCTTAAATGATTTTTAAAACATTTAAAATTATTTTAAACAATTATCATTAATATTTAAATATTAAGGTATTATTAACTAAAATATTAAAAGTCATTTATAATAACTTAAAATATTTTTAAACCACTTATATCCTTTTTTAAATGATTTTTAAATCAATAAAATCATTTTTAATCTATTTATTTAATATTATTATTAAATAAATCTAATATCATTAATATTAAATAATTAATGAAATTTATCTTAAAATATTAAAAGTAATATTTTATAACTTAGAATATCTTTAAACTCTTTATTTGTATTTAAAATGTTTTTAATAATATTAAAATCATTTTTAACTAATTTATTTAATATAATTATTAAATAAATCTATTATCATTAATATTAAATAATTAATGATATTTACATTAAAATATTGAAAGTTATATTTTATAACTTAAAATATTATTAAATACCTTATTATCATTTAAAATGATTTTTAATATAATAAAATCATTTTTAGTTAATTTATTTAATACATTTATTAAATAAATTAAATGTTAATAATATTTAAATAATTACTAATATTTATGGAAAATATGTCAAATTATTAAAAGTTAATTTTTATAACCTAAAATAATTTTTAAAACTGATTTTGTAATTTTAAAATTTATTTACAATTTTTAAATGATTTTAGAAATTCAATTAATTAAAATTAATAAATCTGTCGCTGTAGCTTTTGGCGACAGAAACCATCGCCTAAAGTGTTCTTGAGCACCAAGAACACTTAAATGCAATGAACAAGTGGCCACGTTTGACCAAGTGTAATTCGCTGTGTAAATGGTTTCTGGACAATCTATAACATGGATCTTGTAGTGTTAATGTAACACTACAAGTATTAACTAACATCTGGGTCAGATCATAACAAACAAGCAAGTTATAAAGCCTGGAACAAGCTGTCAGAGCTGTTCATCACATTTCTAGGCTGCCCATAAAATAAAGTCATAGCCGGTCAACGCTATTGATGGCCTTTTAGCATGGAATCGGTTCATATTAAAAGTGTTCTAGTCGTCGGGCTGTGTATAGTAACTAGCAGGGTACACGAATCAAACATTTATAAGGTTTACAAATCATCAAGATGCAAGATCTGTGTTCGTAAAGAACTTGTCAGACCAATGTTTTAACTTTCTGGGTTACCCAGAAAGTAAAACATAATGGTCAAAAACTTTAGACCGATTACTATGATCGATCCGTTGCTTTCTAAGGTTTGGAAATTCTTTGTACTTGTAGTTGCATGTCATGCTATAATCTAGATACCATTATACATCCTAAAAGCTTGTCAGAAACGAGATCAAAGCCGGTCAAAGGCTGTCAGAAATAAGGTTCTTCATGTTTCTGGAAAATCCCAAAAATGCCAATCAGTGCGAGTGGCCTTCTCTGACCACTTGTTACAATCGATATATTGATTGTTTAAGAGTTCTAAGGCCATTGATCTAGGGTCCACATCACAAGCTACAGTCTGAATATAACACATCATCAAAACACTAACACGACCGAGATTAAGGAGCTTAAAGATGTTGTCAGACCCTGTTCTAAGCTTTCTGGGTTACCCAGAATTCTACTCGGTCATGGTCGGTCAGCGACCTTTGACCATGAATAACTTGTAACATACAATAGATCTGACTCTGATTCAAGTTCCAGACTAAAGTACTCATGACGTACTACAACTTCAAACATTCAAACAACAAAAACACAGAACAGGTAATGATTAAAGTGGTCTGACATTCATTGTCAGACAACATTTTCAACATTTCCCAGATTTTTGAAATCATTAAATTTGAGCATATAAATGTTATGGATCCACTATTTAGCAACTCAGGTCATTAAAAGACACCCTCTAGCACATATTTAAATAATCATTAACAACATTTAACAGCAGATCATAAGTTTTTAAAGATCAGGGTTTATACCTCCTTTTTAGCTTTGATCCTTGAATCTGACTTCTTAATCTGTTATGGGTGAACTTGGGAATTGATTAGGGACTGGTCCAACAATACAATTCCAAGGTTTAGAGTTGAGAGAGTTTTGGTTGAGTGTTGTGATCAAATGAGGCTTGAATATGACATTCTCTCTCTCGTAATCTATATATAATGTGGTGAAATGCTTAGAGTTGATCATGTCTATCAAATTTTTATTGATTAAAAGCTATTACTAGACCACATGGCTAGTTAGAGTTGGTCACCAACTAAAGTTATGACAAGTTTTACAAGTTATCTATTAAATAATGCAAGAAGGGCAATTTGGTTATTTGGCTTTTACTTTTTGTGGCAAGGTTGTCAATTCATTTCTAACCCTTAGGATTTAATCCTAAGGTTTCCTAAGCTCTAAATCTAGGATTGTGTATTAAGAGCAAAATAGAAATCTTAGTTTCTAAAAAGGTGAATTATGGTTCCTTAATGAAATTAAGTTCCTTAATCACTTTAGACTTGCAAATTAGGCTCTATAATCTACTAATTACTATTAAGCTTGCTAAATTAATAATTAGGGTTTATAACTTAGTAATTAGGGTTTTAATTTAGTAATTAGGGGTTCTAAATATCAATTAGGGTTTACCTAATTAACATTAAACATAATAATGGTTATTAATTACATAACACACAACTTAACAAATCTTACAGTCATAACTGACTCTGTACTATAGTTTATCAGTAATGTTATGGTTTGTACTGTTTTACTATAACTGATCTACAAATTAACATTACACACATATCAGGCATGTTTATATTACTAAAATATAAATAATATTATATTATTATTCTCATTCTTTATTCAAAATCTAAACTTAGGATTTTGAATTCATATTCGACATAACCTTCATAGATACCATTATTAATTAAGTTAAAATAATTAACTTAACTAATATAATAAAATACATATCATAATAATCATATCATATATACAATAATTATATTTTCATGGAAATTAAATAATAAATATTTTATTACAAAATTAATTTATTATAAGAATATCATCTATAATGATCAATAATTCTTAAAAGAATTTATTTATAATTATTCATCTAATAAATAATTTTATTTATCACATATATACATATATACTTTATTTTGCACCTATTCCCACTCTTATATATATATATATATATATATATATATATATATATATATATATAAATTTATATAAATATTATTTGCAAAATTTCTTATTAAAAATATTGGGTTATTACATTCATAGCATCAAAGTTCTTTAAAATTGAGTTTTTCAAAAACTGTCCAAGAACAAATTTTTGGTCAAACAAGCAAATGTCAGGAGCCATAGATTCTTGTTCGTTTATTATTTTTGTTGTTTTAAAGTTGGAATCTATAGCTTGTTATGTGGTCTTTGTTCTGCAAGTCAAATCAGGGTCATTGGATGTCTAGATTATAAGATATAAGCAACGTAACCCGCTTGATTGCAAGGCGTATCAAGCTTTCTGGGTAACCCAGAAAGTGTAAGATCAGTGTTTGACAAGTTGTGCAACGTCCAGATCTGTCAGTGTGTAAGTGATTTAATGTTGTTGTTATATCCATCTTGTAGCCAGTTATGTGTTCTTTAAATATATGGCTTTAGATCCTTTAAATAAGCAATTGATCGAACATAGTGGACAGTCAAACTAGGCTTTTTGATCACGATGGCAGTTTTTGGAAAAACCCAGAAACGGTAGAAGCAATTTTTTGACAGCCTTTGACCAAGTTGTAACTTATGATTTTGTTGTTGTTAGACCGATCTGTTGTTTTAGTAATGTTCCTTGACACATGGACTATAACTTTGAACCATTAAACAACATGAACCATAACCAAAACATCTTAATAATCGAGCTTGAAAGTGCCAACTCGAAGCTGTCTGAGTTTCTGGGTTACCCAGAAAACCCTGATTCGCTTGACAGTAGGTTTGAGAGCCTAGAACTTCATGATATGATGTTGTATGACCGAGATGAAGATTAATTCATGTAGTGTTACATAAACACTATATGATCAATACTTAACCTAGCCTAGAAACATTTTTAATTGGTGATTTAAAGCCGATCAAACTGAGACCCTTGAGCACTGACTGTCAGTGTTCTTAGGGCTCAAGAACACCAACAGCGACGTTTAGTGTCGCTAAAGGGCTAAAGCGACGGTTTAATTATTTTTATTTTTTGATTTTTCCGGAAAATACTTAAAAATAGAAATAATTTCTAAAAATTATCAAAAATTATTTTAAATTATGAAAAATAATTTTTGACTATTTGGGATATTTTTCATTAATATTTATAATTATTTAAATATTAATGGTATTTAATTTATTTAATTAATATATTAAATAAATTAGAGAAAAATGATTTTATATTATAAAAATCATTTTAAATAAGAATAAAGTATTTAAAAATATTTTGAGTTATAAAAAATAACTTTTGATATTTTTGGAGAATTTTCATTAATAATTTAATATTAATGATATTAGATTCATTTAATTATTGTATTAAATAAATGAATTAAAAATAATTTTATTGATTTAAAATCATTTAAAAATGAGAAAAGTGATATAAAAATATTTTAATTTATAATTAATGACTTTTAATATTTGGATGATAATTTCATTAATATTTAAATATTAATGGTGATGATTTAAAATGATTTTAATTATTTTAAAATCATTTAAGTAGAATATTGTTGATTTAAAAATATTTGAAGTTATTGATAATAACTTTGACAAGTATGTTATTAATATTTTTATAATATTAAATATTAATGATGATAAGATTATTTGATAATTAAATCATTTAAAATGATTCTAGTGTTTGAAAAATTATTATAAATTATAATAATTGTTTATAAATTATTAAATGCTTCTTGAAAATATTATAAATGATATATGACTTATCTAATGTAATATTGAAGCTTTGAAACCGAATTTACTTGACAATAACTGTGTTAATTGTCGGATAGGTGTGAATAAACGAGAATAGTAATCAAGTCCAAACCGCATGAACTAGTTAGACTTGATAAGTGTTTATATAGGTTATAAACACCGATGTGGCTATATGATAATGTGCTTAGGAGAAGTTTGATCAGAGAATATAGTGATGCGTGTTGTGAATTATTGTGCTAATTATGAGACCGATATTATGATTATAGGTCTTTCAAACGCAGATAAGTATTTTGTGCAGTTGTAATCAGCGGAGAAGGCAAGTTTCCTAACTCAACCTTGAGTTAATACTTTTTTAATAATATAGTGGTTAATTATTGTTAATTATACCACGTCCAAGAATTTATTGTTGATTATTCGCAGTTAGTGCATGTTTAATAATTTAAATTGAATTGATGATTCTAAAATATACTCGGAGAATAACTAGTGTTAGATATATACATCCATAGAAGTTAATATTGACAGTATAGATAATTCATGTTTATTGTCGAATTATGTTGAGAAATGTCTTAGCTAATTATTCTGGCTAGACGAACATTTATTAGAACTTGATAGATTCGAGAAGAGAATTCAATTGTTATTGACAGATCAATGCCAATTATTTCGGCTAGATCGAGAAGTAAATTGAAATTGAAATTATAGTATTTCGTTGTTAAATCAAATCTTGATTCTGAGACTAAGAAGAACAACCTTTTATATAAAGGGAACATTTTATTGGTCGTATATTCGTCCTTTGCGCCCGATTAAGTATTATGCATAATATAGGATATAATAAAGCTGATCACTTTATATACTTGCAGAGGGGTATGATTTAATCTTTATGATTATCTGATACACCTGGGTATATCAAATTCAAATCTTTTATAGTTATTCGAGAAGAGTAGTTCAAGATCCAATGGATCGCTCAGCATAATCTGGAAAACATTCCACTTTGCTATTTCGTAGAATTAATTTTTGATTATTCATTTGAATGTCGTAGAAAACCTTGAAAGCGTTGTACTCTTTCATTTTTAGATTATTGTTGCGTAGAATGTGAGAAGACTTGTTATTTATTCCTATAAATTTATCGTATATCTTAACTTGCGGGGCAAACTTGTTGCTCACCCTTTCTTAATAAAACTGTTCAGCTAGGGACGAAGTGGCAGAAGGTGTTGTGAAGAAGAATAAAGGAAAAGGCATTGTGATAAATTAGTTATGATTAGCATATTTATTATGTGTTTTGTATACCATTTTTGTATATCTAAGGGGTATATTTGTAATGTTAAGGTTAGCGGACCTGGGACTAATGTATTAACAACCTATGCTAATGTGATATGTATTACTATTTTTATATGAATGGGTAGTTAGATGGTATTATATTATGGATCGTGAACACCAAACTCGGGGGTCAAGTAACCCGGATGTGGGGGTGTCACAAATTTTATCTTTTTTATACCAGAGTACTATTCACGGGTTACTATTCCTAAAGTATTATTCATGGGGTACCATTCACTCGGGTTATAACGCCCTGAAATTTGGTCTATCTTCACACCCAGATTCCGTATGTCACGAGTATATTATTCATCCAAACATAAATCATTATACACTGAAATATAACAACATACATTCTAAATTGCCAGGTTCTAAAACCTTATAACTCCTTTCATTACAAATAATGAAAATTACACTATTCTTTACATCTTACACGAGTGACTTTCATCCGCTACTAAGGATACATAACGGTTCATTAAACTAATCTAAAGTTCATTTAACATATTTTATATTACAAGTCTTTGATTGATCTTCACGCTCATTCATATTCTGAATGGCACTTCATCTGGATACCGTCAGCTTGATCTTTACGGGATCCTTAAGTTCTTCTAACATCATTCTTTGAAAATGTTTTTCATTTAAAGCAAGTGTGAGCATTCAATTGCCCAAAGAAGTCATCGTAGCAGATTGAACAAACAACTTCAAGAATTCAAACATTCCTTTAGAACTTCGATAACCGAACAAAGGTTATGAAGGCGGCTTAAATAATAGGAATAATCTCGATTCCTATGTTTTAAATATCAATAATGTACATGTTAGGTTTGTAATATTCATAACGCAATCAAATTGCAAAAATTAGCTAAGCGTGTAAAAATCGAGAGTTAAAAATTTTACAAACCATATACCCGGATCACCCTTTATGCATAATTATTAATTAAACGAAAAGATAAAGAATAAAATCAAACCCTTGAAGATCGAGCTTCCTCGTGTACAAGTTCACCTCCAAATCCTTTTTCGCTCAATCTTGAATCCACCGGTTTGGTTCCTTCCTTCGATCAACGTTAGCCACCCAAATGTTTGGCCTCAGAGGTGATCCACCAAGGAAGAATAAAATTCAAGAAGATGGGTGTTATGGCTAACCCTAGTTTTCTATCTCTATAGAAAAGGCATACTCCCAACAACTTGGAATTATTACGACTTTGTTAAAGTCAACAACCTATACCACCCATAATAAGACTCCTCTTATTTATAGATGTGGGCAACCCACCTTAACAATTAAGGAATTTGGTTTTATTTAATTAATTAAATTCTTTTAATTAATTAAGCTCCCTAATCTTATTAGGGATAATTAATTAAACTCTTTTAATTAATTTAACCTTCTAATCTTATTAGGAATAAATGAGAGTACTTATATTAAATTAATTTCTAAACTCTTTTAGAAATTAAAATAATAATAATTGTAATAATATTAATAAGACTCCTCTTATTAATTTATATTTAATATTTCTAAAATATTAAATAATAATATTAAGCTATTTAATTTATTCTATCACCATAGATTAAATTAAATATACATAACATATTATTACGATTATGCCATTAACTTCTTAAATAATTATTCTTCCTTTTATGGTGTGACCCTTTAGGTTCTCCATATTAAACCGGTTGTGAATAAATCAATTAGAACAATTCTAATCTTATTTAAATAAATAAATTAAACAATTAATTTATTTAAATAATATTTATTCTACAATAGGGATAAGCCTCCCTAATGATCAACGACTTTCCAGATAATATAGATTTCAACATTAATCATTAAAGAACCTTTGAGTAAATAGTTACCGCATAATTCAATCCTTCCACCATACAATGTCCCAATTAAATATAAGACATGGAATTTCTGTCAAGTCTTATTTTATTTAATTATATGTATTTCGACTCTTAAATGCACAACTCCAAATAATGCAAATTAGAAACTCCTTTCTAATTTCATTCTGCCTTGGCCAAGGACTACTGGGTTGTCATTTATCGAATCACATAGGACATTTCTCTTCTTTTATTAGAAGTGGTAGATTCTTTATTGATCATACATTATCTCCATGTATAACTTATTATACCCAAGCATACCCTTTGATATACCCTAAGGGTCTTAAGGAATAAGTCAAAGTATAACTCATCATACACAAGATACTATGATGATCTCAAGTCCAAGGATTACTTGTACTACTATCACTACACAGAATTCCTATCGACAGCAAATAAAACTCCATTAGGTATTCCTTAGCGAGCCAATGCTCGTTGAACTTATTCTCTAATAAGCACCTACATACTTGATTTAGTGTCTCCACACAAATGATCATGAGATCAATCATCCTCATCCAATGAGCAAGAACGATGTACCAATCTATCCGGATTCACTAATCCCCAATTTAGTAATCCAACGATTGGGAACTATTTTAGTTTTAAGCTTTCTAAGAATTTAGATCTCATTAGAATGATCATCATCATTATTCTAAAAGCATTGCTTAAAACTATGGGTTTATCACATATTATAAAACAAAGATCATGTAGATAATTAAAAGCCTTTAATAAATTAATACTTTTTATTAATAAATGAATAAGATTGTTACAAAGTATATGCTTTATCATCAAACATGATTGGCTTGTGTGCATACTACTTTCAATCTCCCACTTGCACTAAAGCCAATCGTCATGGTATCTTATACTCTTCTTCTAAGATTTATTATCCCGCCGTTGGATAAGCTTTAGTTAATGGATATGTAATGTTGTTCTTGAGAGTCCACTATCTCTATAGTGATTTCCCATCTTTCAATGATTCTAATAATCAAATGAAAATGCCACAACACATGTTTAGATCCAAGATGAGACTTGGGAACTATTCCTAGTTCTCAGAATGAACTTTTAATCCAAACAATCAACTTGCGCAGCCTTCATTTATAGCTATATACTTTGTCTTTATCACTAAACCAAAGAACTCTTTCATTGTTTGGAACCTTTCCAATTCATCGCACCACTGCTCAAGATAACGCTTTACCTTAAAGTGGATTTTTCGTCATCTTGGTCTGTCTCGAAAAACTTGAGTCCGTAAAGCCCTTTAGTTTTAATTTAGACTCCACCATGTTTGCTCACATCCTTAGTGCTTGTTAAGAACTTTAAGATGTTTTTCACCGCCTTACGTTGATCTTCTCCGCAATACGACCGATCAACATCGTGTCTCGTATATTTCATTGCATACATGATTGTCACTCATGCGATCTCTCTTCTTTGGAGTCTATGGGGACTATTAAGAGAGATACACCCATGGCTCATCAACATGAGACATCTCTTCGAGTTTGCCATGCTAAACGACTTTTAGCATCAAATGAATATACGCTCCTTGGGTTAAGTCGAGCATCCTGTTATATCTATCTATATAGATTTTATCCCCAATTAAGATACTCTTTCCAAACCATTCATGGAGGAATGTTTAGACAACTTTATCATTATCGATCAGTAGCATTGGTATGTCATTCCTCATCCGTAGTATATCAACATATAATACTAGGAATGTCACGACGCTCCCCCATCGTCCCCTTTTGTACACACTAGAACTCTTTACTCTCATCGATGTAACTCTCGATCATCATCTTCTATGATGCGTACTTCATCATCATCATCCATGATGAATCCATACCTCCGGTATCTTCAAGATTATTCCAGATTTATTTATCGCATTTATTGTGGTACAATAGTCTATCTATGTGTTCCTCTTATTCGACTTATAGTGTTTTGTGGTTCTTGAACTCTTCAAGATCTATTATTCTCCCACTAGCCCCTTCAATGATAAACACCTTTATCTTAGAAAGCGCGTGTGTTTCGCAATAAACACCTTTTGCTAAGTAGGATTATAGAACATATACCCTAAACTTACTTTTTAGGATGTCCCAAAATCAGATACATGTCAAATCTTGTCCCAAGCTTATCCTTTGAAACCTTTTCATATAAGTTCGACAACCCCTTATCTTAACATACTTAAGATTAGAATCCTCCCCGTCCATAACTTTTATGGAGTCTTCAATGGATTTTGAGGTTACCATTTTCGTAGAGATATGCAGACCATTTTAGGACATGATCCTAGAAGGATACCGAATGTTCAGAAATAATTATGGACCGCACTATGTCCAACAAGGTACGATTTTTCATTCAGATACATTAATCAATTATCATGTCGATCGATGTGTCCATTATGAGAAAACCATTTGAGATGATCTAGAAACTTATTGCACAAGTATTTATTCCTCGATCCAATCAAAGAATCTTAATACATTGCCAATTTGTTTCACTTCAATTCTTTGAACCTTTCAAATAATTCACACTTGTATTTCAAGCAAATACACACATTCAACTCTTTGAATAATCATCTCCTTTTCTTATACTAATTTGTTCAATATGCAAAATTATTTTCATGTAAGTCAAGTATACAAAATTTATTAAGTAATATTCCATTCTATACAAAACATTATTATTATAAATAGAACAACAATTGTTCTTAATTATAATACCAAAGTTTTCATTGTTCAACAATAAAATGGAAATAATATTTTTAACAAGAATCGAATACAATAACAACTTATCGACTTAATAGATTTGCCCGTAGCAAAGGCTAAACTATAAGTTTCTATAGCTAATGCAGCAACCTTTGCTTCATTTTCACACATAGGATTACTTATCTTTGTTTAAATTTCTACTTCGCTTGATCCCTTCATAAATCTATATTTATGATAACCAAAGTCAGATCCAATACCCAAGTAGAACCTCGACTTAAAGAAAAATTTATTTCAATCATGAACAAAATCAGATTGTAATCAAACTTCACTAAGCTTCTTTTGTTAGCCTCTCGCAAGATGCTTCTTCAGCTTTCTTTCCAAAGTGTCCAGCTTATTGTAGTGGAAGCAAACGCCTTTGCCATCCATATCGCTTTTGTTCTTATTATCCTTTGTTTACGCCTTTCTATTTACCTTCTTTGAATCGCTCTTCTTTTCGAAGATCCTTTGGCCCCTACCAAGAAGACATTGTCTTTTCTTGGTTGAAAGTGACTCTCATCATTTTTCAACATGTTAAGCAAATCAACAAAGTCGATATCTAGCTTGTTCATATGAAAAATTCACAACAATTGTGAAAGGAGTCCGGGAGTGAGTGCAAGATCAAATCTTCGCTCAACCTCCATCCATGACAAAACCAGTTGTCCTAATCGATCAATCAAATTGATTATGTTAAGAACCTTTTGTTCGCATTTATAGTGTCATTGGCCATTCTAGATCGGAAGAGCTCCTTAGATATCCGATATCTATCGCCCCTACTTTCCTCACCATCAACTACTTGATGTGTGAATATAGTAAGAGCATCCATAGTTTCATGTCGACGTCAAGCTCGTTATTTCATGGATGCGAGCATGATGCATCGAGCCAATCAGGCATCATTTTGCCACTTTCTAAAAGTAGCAATCTCTTCCTCAGAGGCATTGTCTCGTAACCATTGCAGGATAGGCGATATGACATAAGATAGCTTTTCAAACCATGAGAACTATTCTCAAATTCCTTAACCGATCCGCTTAATTTGGTCTCGTTAATTTAGCATCTAATATGCTTCGCAGTTGATAGAAATTTTAGACATTGTAAAATTTCAGTAAATGAATTTGTAATTAACAACATTTTAACATACATTCTTTTATTAATTACCAAAATAATTTAGGTCTTGTTTTAAATGGTATCTCCCACTATTTTCTTCAAACTATATTACCTCACTTATATAGTTCGCAAAATCTAATTAAAGATTTGCTAGTGAGAATAAGGATCCCATTTCAAATGTATATAGCCTTGTGGTGACACAACAAACTATATATAAATAAATAGGTAGACAACTTTTGTCAATTACATCAACTATGCAACTCCTTTTCTTTTGCCTCTTAGATTATTTTGATCAAGTGGTGGCACATCCGAATCAAAATTATCCAAGTTAAGTCCGACCTAGCACTCCATATATTCAAAAAGAAAATATCATCCTTGTGGTGACACAACAAAACAATATTGTTCAATTTTCTTTATAAGCATCAAATGTGATAAATTAACATCTTAAATACTTAATACTTGCCTTGTGGTGACACAACAAACTCATATTAAATATTTAATACTCTATTAATTTTATCATGCTAGAAGGCTTAACGCTCGATATTCCAAATATCTTTGAACGCTTAGGACTTAATATAAAAATTGAGGGGTTTGTTATTAATTTGTCTCATCTTGTTTAGCTGCATACATATATATATATAAAATACGCATTATATTAATGAACATGCTAAGCATGTTTGCATAATATATAATATATATAGTATAAGCATGCATATATAGAATACTATATTCTACCTTGATTGATTATGGACTTTTTATTCTAGTTTGGTTCACTAGAGCCACCAAGTGAACCAAAAGGTCAAACCCTAGGGGTGCAAGAAATAATATTTAAATATAACTATTACATTTAAACCCTGCTCCATTACAAACGGGTCTTCTTCAAGCGCTTGTTCTCGATCTCTAATTCTTCAAAATTAATTCTAAATATTCCTATTACAAAACTATTTAAAATAAATAGAAACCTTGATCGCTAAATAAGGGAAGTACATAGAGAGAGAGAGAATTTACATTAAGAAAAATTAGAGAAGACGAGGTACGCAGATCCCATTTAATAAAACCCATAATTCATGCATCCAACTAAAATAAAATCCAATCATATTGTCAATAGTCCATAATCAATCCCATTTATTATCATACACATCACCATATGCATCAATAAATAACATTTATCTCATTAATAATAAACATTTATATATATATATATGATATCATTTAATGGGCAAATTTAGTTAGTATAAAATCTATTTTTGAATCAAAATAAACTCCTTTATTTTAATCCAAATTTAAATCAAAATAAAACTATTTTATTTTAATTTATCCAATTTTGAATAAAATAAACTATTTTATTTTAATCAAAAATTTTAATCAAAATAAACTCCTTTATTTTAATTAATTATGGAATCCAATTCCATATATATATATATAAAGAATCTTTAATTAAAATAAACTCTTTATTTTTTTAATTAATTATGGAATCCAATTCCATAAAAAAAATATTAAAGGAAACACGGATATTCTTTTCCTATTCATAAATAAATAAACCTTTATTTTGAATAATATGAAAATCTTATTCCATATTTAAATAAACTCTTTATTTAAGGAAAAATTTGGATTTTCTTTCCTATTCACAAATAAACTCTTTTATTTTGAATAATATGAAATCTTATTTCATATCTAAATAAACTCCTTTATTTAAGGAAAGATGGATTTACTTCCTATTCACAAATAAACTCCTTTATTTTAAGAAAAATAAAATCCAATTTCAACTCCAATTAGTTATTATGGAATCCAATTCCAACTCTAATTAGTTAGCATGAAATTTTAATTTTAAAATTAAAATAAATCCTTTTATTTTAATATTAAAATAAACCTTTTATTTTAAGATTAAAATAAACCTTTTATTTTAATTATAAATTATTAAAATTAAAATAAAACATTATATTTTAATATTAAAATAAACCTTTTATTTTAAAATTAAAATAAACTTTTATTTTAATTAGATAATAATTAAGAATATATATATATATATATATATATTCGTATATATATATATATATATATATATAACCATAATCTATATATATATATATATATATATATATATATCTCGCCGATTTTCCTTTCACAAAAAAAATTCATTCATGCCTATTTTTTGCGTGTATGCCATCATTAACAATCATCGCCAATCATGCCAATCATTAACTTATCATGCATCATTAGCCATGATTGGCCAATCATGCTAATCATTAACATATGGTCATGATTACTTTAATCATTACATGCTAATGATTATTATAATCATTACAAGCTAAATGATTATTATAATCATAAGTTTTTTTTTTTTATTTAAATGATCATGATTTTCGCGCATTCCTTTAAATTCACAAACAAAAGCAACATGTCCACTCGGTGGATTACCAAACACGGATTCTATCGTAAAAAAAAAATCATTTTTTTTTTTTTTTTTTTTTTATTAAATTTTATATAATAAAATTATGCCCAATTAAATTGTTCTAAACACATATCAATATACATATCAAATTAAAACAATTAATAATTCGTGATAAAGGTTTGGCTCGATGCCATCGTTAGGTTTGTAATATTCATAACGCAATCAAATTGCAAAAATAAGCTAAGCGTGTAAAAATCGAGTTTAAAAATTTTACAAACCATATACCCGGATCACCCTTTATGCATAATTATTAATTAAACGAAAAGATAAAGAATAAAATCATACCCTTGAAGATCGAAGCTTCCTCGTGTACAAGTTCACCTCCAAATCCTTTCGCTCAATCTTGAATCCACCGGGTTTGGTTCCTTCCTTTCGATCAACGTTAGCCACCCAAATGTTTGGCCTCAGAGGTGATCCACCAAGGAAGAATAAAATTCAAGAAGATGGGTGTTATGGCTAACCCTAGTTTTCTATCTCTATAAAAAGGCATACTCCCAAACAACTTGGAATTATTACGCACTTTGTTAAAGTCAACAACCTATACCACCCATAATAAGACTCTCTTATTTATAGATGTGGGCAACCCACCTTAACAATTAAGGAATTTGGTTTTATTTAATTAATTAAATTCTTTTAATTAATTAAGCTCCCTAATCTTATTAGGGATAATTAATTAAACTCTTTAATTAATTTAACCTTCTAATCTTATTAGGAATAAATGAGAGTACTTATATTAAATTAATTCCTAAACTCTTTTAGAAATTAAAATAATAATAATTGTAATAATATTAATAAGACTCCTCTTATTAATTTATATTTAATATTTCTAAAATATTAAATAATAATATTAAGCTATTTAATTTATTCTATCACCATAGATTAAATTAAATATACATAACATATTATTACGATTATGCCATTAACTTCTTAAATAATTATTCTTCCTTTTATGGTGTGACCCTTTAGGTTCTCCATATTAAACCTGGTTGTGAATAAATCAATTAGAACAATTTAATCTTATTTAAATAAATAAATTAAACAATTAATTTATTTAAATAATATTTATTCTACAATAGGATAAGTTCTCCTAATGATCAACGACTTTCCAGATAATATAGATTTCAACATTAATCATTAAAGAACCTTTGAGTAAATAGTTACCTGATAATTCAATCCTTCCACCATACAATGTCCCAATTAAATATAAGACATGGAATTATCACAAGTCTTATTTTATTTAATTATATGTATTTCGACTCTTAAATGCACAACTCCAAATAATGCAAATTAGAAACTCCTTTCTAATTTCATTTCGCTTCGCCAAGGACTACTCGGGTTGTCATTTATCGAATCACATAGACATTTCTCTTCTTTTATTAGAAGTGGTAGATTCTTTATCGATCATACATTATCTCCAAGTATAACTTATTATACCCAAGCATACCCTTGATATACCCTAAGGGTCTTAAGGAATAAGTCAAAGTATAACTCATCATACACAAGATACTATGATGATCTCAAGTCCAAGGATTACTTCAGACTACTATCACTACAGAATTCCTATCGACAGCAAATAAAACTCCATTAGGTATTCCTTAGCGAGCCACGCTCAAATGAACTTATTCTCTAATAAGCACCTACATACTTGCTTTAGTGTTCCACACAAATGATCATGAGATCAATCATCCTCATCCAATGAAGCAAGCAACGATGTATCAATCTATCCGGATTCACTAATCCCCAATTTAGTAATCCAACGATTGGGAACTATTTTAGTTTTAAGCTTTCTAAGAATTTAGATCTCATTAGAATGATCATCATCATTATTCTAAAAGCATTGCTTAAAACTATGGGTTTATCACATATTATAAAACAAAGATCATGTAGATAATTAAAAGCCTTTAATAAATTAATACTTTTTATTAATAAATGAATAAGATTGTTATATAAAGTATATGCTTTATCATCAAACTTAAAATTGTTATTAATCAAATAGCGTGAGACTCATATAAATAATTCAATTCAATCAATTATTTAGGTGTAGTCAAACCCTTTCGCAAATTAAAATTTTGAAAACATTTTCGAGAATGACGCCATGATGTCGCATCAGTATTAAAATTCCATTTGAGGATGTTGTCATTGTATGACTTCATCATATAACACATCATACAATAATAGAATAGCGATTTTAGATCAAATTCACACTAAGTATTCCCAGTATTTACAACTCCATCAACTTTTTATCATCTCTCGCACTCCAAAGTTATACATGGTACATGAGCGATAAATAAAATAACTTTTGATATTTCAAATCATTTTGCTCTCAAATCAAATAAGTATCATAGATCAGATTTTGAAATCGTTTCAAAAATGATTACGAGTCTACGTATTTTTTTTTTAAAAGCACATAGTGCTTATTTAGCTTGATGTCAAAATTTCGAAGTCTAGCATAACTAGGAGTTTTGGAAAAATTATATCTTCACTAATAATCATTTGCTTAAACAGTCTATCTATTCTTATTATCCTTAATACTCCATTTACACACAACTATACCTAGTTCGTCAAACCACAATTAGGTTTTCATGAACTTGCCACAATCATATGAGTTTAAGAACTTATCCTAGACAGACCTTTGGCGTCCATTCGCTGAGGGGTTCATAAACATTTCATATAATTATGAGTCAAGAATGTCACATAAGTATAAGTTTTAAGAACTCGTACTTAACCTTATATTCAGTATCTATGACATGTCTACCTATTATACACATGAGAAAGGAATCACCCTCTTAACATGCATATAGCAAATAGCGCGACATAAACATTTCAATGATTATCAGTGCCAGAAACTACATAGTTTTTACACCAAGTACAATTCCCCGCCCATACAAGGAATCACACAACTCAAATTACCGACATATGAGTCCTCAATTGAATCCCCACCTATTATTAACTCCCTTCTCAATACGAATTTCATTCAACTCGTATTCATAATTCTTTCTTGTATTTGTACCAATTCATGGTACAACTGGCACATAGAATCTTACTATAAACTTTCCAATCATTAGATTAATTCTTATCCATACTATAACCTTATCAGATCACGGAGTGATCTCATTGTATATATTACGATTTATTTCTATGCCTTGATCGTTTTGTTTTACGATCTCCTATCCTCGTACTTCTCGCCTCTTTTAGACTCGATCTATTCACCATCTTCGTTTAACTTTATTATCAGAGTCAGGGAACTCTGTGTCTTAACAACTCGCCGAGATTCGTCTTTGAATCTTACCGATCAACTAACTCTATGTGAGTTAGATATTATCCTAGTCACTGCAGTTATTGGTCTCGGGTATTCCTACCTAAGCTTCATAACCAACAGCTTTGATACCAACTGTGAGAGCCCTAAATCCGGGTCCCAAATCATCGCGGATTCGGTTCAATCATTCTATTACTATTGCGGAAGATATAAACATAAATTGTTTATACAATACACTTTACACACTATTCCCCAAAATCGAGTAACCTTAACTTATACACAATTCATAAACTATCTAACACATAATTATTATTATCAAACTATACTATTACAAATTAGCCACACATTTTATCCCAAGCTGAACTTGGCATTATCCTTTTCCTGAATCCAACGCATTCGCTTTATCTGCAATGTTTTATCATGATATAGCAAGGGTGAGCATGAAAGTTGCCTAGTAAGTTTAAATACAATTTAAGGATATATCATGATTGAAAGAGTTTGAATAATAAGCTGGCTATAATTCATCAATATAATTGAGAACTAACACGAACAAACTTTTGACTGAACAAGTATTGAACATGAACAAATATATCTGGACTAACTGGTAATGAAGGTGATCAGCCTTTCATACCTGACTTATACATGTAATATGTACAGAGTACAATTCTTCATGGCAATCAACAATGATTAACCATAATCATAACTGAATAAAACAACTCTTAGTAGAGTTAAGTAAAACTTGCCTGAACCGTTTATTACCGCTACGCAATTTATAACGCTTTATCCGAAGACCTAATATTAGTAATATAGATCTCCAATATTAGAATAATATTATCACAATATAATACTACTATATATATATATAAACATAGATTAACCTAAACACATAGCACATAATCCTATCAGTCTACAATGCACATAAGACTTAGCATCAAGCCAGACTATTTAAGTCCGAGTTGAATTCGACAAAATTCTAACATCCGTGATTGCAATCGGATAATCATCGAGTTAAAGTTCAATTAAACTCTGCCTAAAAACTTAACAATATCTTAGAAAATTTTCTTATCAGTCAAAACAATTTTCATAGACTTGTAATAATTTTCATATAACAACTACCTTTAATTCACTTAATATTATTAATCTTGATAATATTTAATTCCCTCTTAGTATTACTAGTTCACTAATAACACTTTTATCCGCTTACTAATATTATTAATATATCTTAATAATATTTTAATACTTTTACTAATATTATTAATTCTCTTAATTATATTTTAATCATTCTTTAGTATTATTACTTTAATAATATCTTACTTATGCTTTAGTATCATTAATCAATTAATAATACTTTTAGTCATTTACTAATCGTATTAATATTTTATTTATTTACTAATATTATTAATTATTTAATAATATTTTATTCCTTTACTAATGTTATTACATTAATAACATTTTATTTAATCTCTAATATTATTATTTACTTAATAATATTTTAATTATTTAATAATACTTTAATTTAATATTATTAATCTTTTAATAATATTTTAATCTAAGATTAACATCTTAATCTAATATTATTAATCATTTAATAATACTTTAATCATTTAATAATATCTTATTTATTAATATCTTATTCCATTACTAATATTATTAATTATTTAATAACATTTTAATCATTTATTGGTGCTTAAATCAAATATTATTAACCATTTAATAATATTTTATAGGAATCGTAATCTTAATATTTTTATTTACTTAACAATATCATATTCTAATATTATTAATATCATAATAATATTTAAATAATTTATTGGATTAATAAACAATTTATTCTAATTGTTCACCCTTTATTAAACCTCCTATTTAATATCCATAAAAGGTCATAAATGATATTTTTATCATAAATTACCAAAATGCCCTAAGATAGTCATGATATAACATATTATGAGTATTCAAGCATAAAAATCATATTTTTCTTATTAAAGACATCATTTAACTATTTATTTCCTTTTATTCATAACTTAATCATTTTTAGGGAAAATAGTAAACTGATTCCAAAAATTCTTAACTTCTGGATTTTGATAGAATATGAACCAACAATGATCCCCAAATTTTTCTAGAATTTTAGAAAATGATTTACTATTTTTAAAGTGCCCAAAACACTCGGATCATGCTTCATTTTTCATAAATTGAGTTTTGCTCAGAAAAATCTGAACTTTTTCGGGTATGCTCTCCTAACATACATGAACCTACTGTAAAAATTTTGTAATTTTCCAGTGTATACACAGTGATATATTCGAAGGTTAATATTTCGGAATTCTTTACGGAAATAGCCATTACGCACAACCTATAACTCGAAATGCGTCCGTTCTTTTTCCTACACGTAGATAACTTCTTAAGGTACCTCTGTGATTTTTTCCAGATTTTTAAAATACTAGAAACTGACCAAAACAGCCTCAAGAAAAACGGAACAGTAACTATTTTAGGGTTTTGAACCCTTAACATTCAAAGTGGACTATTTTGGGGAAAATAGTCCCAAAGGTTTCAAAACTTGCTAGATTTGTGTTCTACCACTTGGGTTTACTAGGTAACTCATGTATCTAGCACTCCCTTTCGACGAATCACAAATCCAAGTTGTAAAACTTGAGTTACACAAGATTTAGTGAAAGAAAAAATAAGAGTTTTCACCCTTGGAGAACATATGCTCATTTTCTTCCTCTAAGCCTTTGATCCAACACTCAAGATACTTAGTTCCATACATGATGATATGTAGAACTAGGGTATCTTGAGTATTTGTTCATAACCCCAACAAAACTTAAGCTATAAAACAAAGTAGAAGAAGAAAATGAAAGTTAGGTTATACCTTGATTTAATGGCTACCTTCCTTGATTTACCAAAGTAAGTAATGAACTTAGGATGTATCAATTAACCTAGTACACCTCTCCCTCCCTTGCTCTCTCTCTCTCAAAACTGAACTTCACTCTCTTTTCTCTCTCTTGAAGTTTCTAGCTTGGGAGAAAAAGTTAGAAGAAGAAGAATGAGAGAAAGTGGAGTATTCTAGCAAATGAAATGGTTGATTCATTATTATCCCCTATACTTTCCTTGTCCCATGGATAAAAGGCTTCACCTTATCCCTTTCAATTAAGCTTAATCATGTGGTTAAGAGTGCTTAATAGATTTGCAACCAATGAGAGCTTGACAACCATGTACTTGTGTGTAAGAGTTACTAATTATGGACATTGTTTAGCTTAATTAGTTGCCTTAAAAGGACTAATTGGGCCAGCTATATATATACCCACTAATTCCTTCATTTAGCCTTTATTTTAATGCATAAATTAGATAAATCAAAGGTCTAAAATACCCTTAATCAAGTAGACTAAGTTTGGGCTTGCATTTTATTTCTTTCGGGCTTCCCCTTTAATTGTTTTGGGTCATGTAATGAACATAGTCTAACAATTTTAATATATGCTACCCAAATTATTTATTTAGGGTTTCCATTTTCAATCTTATGAAATTTAATTACTTATACATGTGACTTTAGCTCATAACCTAATTAGGTTTACACGAAATAGGTTTAAAATTATTAGTCACTTGAAATAACAAGATTATCCACTTAAGTTAGTATACATATTAAATACTAATATTTCCTTATTACCATAACCTTAGGTTATTTAATTATCTCACCTAATGTATAATTAGGTTACGAAGCTTTCATTTTTTTAATGAAATCTATAAATGTATATATCCATAATTATAGTATATATGTTTATTGATCCATGCACCACTTCAAATATGTTGTCACATATTAAATCGATGTATAACACAAAGTTTTAAATATCAATAATGTACATACATATATAGTAACTTAAAATTCACGGTTATTAACCCTTAAGGTTTTCAAAAATAGAAAATTAATATTTCTAAATTGTAATTAGGATTCTCGAATTAAATTAAACCTTCCCATTCATAAATCAATTTTGTTAATTAGGATTATTTTATCCCAATTTAAATTGTTAATTTAGCAATTAAGTCAACAAGTGTACATTAGGGTTTTTGACGGAACAATTAGGGTTTAAAAATCTAAAATTAGGATTTGCTAATTAATTAAGCTTTACCCTAATTAATATCACTTAAGCATTATAATTATCCTTTAAATTCCCAGATTAGGGTTTCCAATTTCCGAATTAGGGTTTCGGATTCCCGAAATTGAAATTAAGGTTTCAGAACTGATTTTAGGGTTTCTTATCAATCATTAGGGTTTTCTAACTGAATGTTGTCGTTTTTAATAATATTAGGGTTTGACACTAATAAAATTTATCTGGCCAACCCTTGACCCTTAACCACATACTGTGCATATACATAACCATATACACAGAACATATTCACATATACATTTAATCCAAAATAATTCACCTAAATCCTTCACAATATTTTTAAATCCTCAAAATTTCTTCCCAAAAATATCAAACGCATACACTAATATTCTGTCTAGGTCTATTATTTGACCTTAAACCCATCATTTAAGATTTTAATAAATTTTCTAATTTATCGGGTTGTCACAGGGACACTTGTATAATCACATATAGAAATTAACGAATAGAATATATATATATATATATATATATATATATTTGATTTACCATATAGTATCATGTTGATAATCAATGATCGGATATAACATATATAACAATAGGGTTAATAATCTGATACAATAATAATATAATTCTGAAACTTCTTACTCGTGTCCATTGCATAAAAAAATTGCAAAAGGTATGATACTTGCCTGGTCTGCTGCTTACACAACTTAGTTCTATCCTTAATTCAACAACCTATCATTTATAAGATTGTTCTATTGATTAGAATAACATATCATAACACATCATACTGTTATTTACAGTTAATACATAACCTAATCACATTGTCACATAGTTATATCAGTCATTAAGACACAAACAAACACTTATACAATCAAACTATATAGGTTTGAATCAAATTCGATAGCATTTTGGTGTACCGATGGCTTTATCGGGTAATTTTCGAGTTTAAAACTCTAATCTGTATCTCAAATATTATTCTGGATAATTAAATATCAATCATATTATTTATAAATGACTTATAATAATTTATAAATAATTATTATAATTTATCATAATTTTTCAAAGTCTGAAATCATTATTAAATGATTTAAATATTAATAATTCCATTACCATTAATATTTAAATAATATTAAAGTATTAATGCAACCCTTACCAAAATATCAAAGTTATTTTATAATAACTCAAATATTTTTAAAGTATTAATTATTACCCTTAAATGATTTTTAAAACATTTAAAATTATTTTTAAACAATTATCATTAATATTTAAATATTAAGGTATTATTAACTAAAATATTAAAAGTCATTTATAATAACTTAAAATATTTTTAAACCACTTATATCCTTTTAAATGATTTTTAAATCAATAAAATCATTTTTAATCTATTTATTTAACATTATTATTAAATAAATCTAATATCATTAATATTAAATAATTAATGAAATTTATCTTAAAATATTAAAAGTAATATTTTATAACTTAGAATATCTTTAAACTCTTTATTTGTATTTAAAATGTTTTTAATAATATTAAAATCATTTTTAACTAATTTATTTAATATAATTATTAAATAAATCTAATATCATTAATATTAAATAATTAATGATATTTACATTAAAATATTGAAAGTTATATTTTATAACTTAAAATATTATTAAATACCTTATTATCATTTAAAATGATTTTTAATATAATAAAATCATTTTTAGTTAATTTATTTAATACATTTATTAAATAAATTAAATGTTAATAATA
Organism: Panax quinquefolius; assembly: GCA_020205615.1. Classification (NCBI taxonomy): domain Eukaryota; kingdom Viridiplantae; phylum Streptophyta; class Magnoliopsida; order Apiales; family Araliaceae; genus Panax; species Panax quinquefolius. The sequence goes on from JAINUW010000692.1 coordinate 77,268, forward strand.
TTTAAATAATTACTAATATTTATGGAAAATATGTCAAATTATTAAAAGTTAATTTTTATAACCTAAAATAATTTTTTAAAACTGATTTTGTAATTTTTAAAATTTATTTACAATTTTTAAATGATTTTTAGAAATTCAATTAATTAAAATTAATAAATCTGTCGCTATAGCTTTTAGCGACAGAAACCGTCGCCTAAAGTGTTCTTGAGCACCAAGAACACTTAAATGCAGTGAACAAGTGGCCACGTTTGACCAAGTGTAATTCGCTGTGTAAATGGTTTCTGGACAATCTATAGCATGGATCTTGTAGTGTTAATGTAACACTACAAGTATTAACTAACATCTGGGTCAGATCATAACAAACAAGCAAGTTATAAAGCCTGGAACAAGCTGTCAGAGCTGTTCATCACATTTCTAGGCTGCCCATAAAATAAAGTCATAGCCGGTCAACGCTATTGATGGCCTTTTAGCATGGAATCGGTTCATATTAAAAGTGTTCTAGGCGATTCAGGCCGTATATATAGTAACTAGCAGGTTACCTAATCAAACATTTATAAGGTTTACAAATCATCAAGATGCAAGATCGTGTTCAGAAGAACTTGTCAGACCAATGTTTTAACTTTCTGGGTTACCCAGAAAGTAAAACATAATGGTCAAAGACTTTAGACCGATTACTATGATCGATCCGTTGCTTTCTAAGGTTTGGAAATTCTTTGTACTTGTAGTTGCATGTCATACTATAATCTAGATACCATTATACATCCTAAAAGCTTGTCAGAAACGAGATCAAAGCCGGTCAAAGGCTGTTAGAAATAAGGTTCTTCATGTTTCTGGAAAATCCCAAAAATGCCAATCAGTGCGAGTGGCCTTCTCTGACCACTTGTTACAATCGATATATTGATTGTTTAAGAGTTCTAAGGCCATTGATCTAGGGTCCACATCACAAGCTACAGTCTGAATATAACACATCATCAAAACACTAACATGATTGACAGATTAAGGAGCTTAAAGATGTTGTCAGACCCTGTTCTAAGCTTTCTGGGTTACCCAAAATTCTACTCGGTCATGGTCGGTAAGCGACCTTTGACCATGAATAACTTGTAACATACAATAGATCTGACTCTGATTCAAGTTCCAGACTAAAGTACTCATGACGTACTACAACTTCAAACATTCAAACAACAAAAACACAGAACAGGTAATGATTAAAGTGGTCTGACATTCATTGTCAGACAACATTTTCAACATTTCCCAGATTTTTGAAATCATTAAATTTGAGGATATAAATGTTATGGATCCACTATTTAGCAACTCAGGTCATTAAAAGACATCCTCTAGCACATATTTAAATAATCATTAACAACATTTAACAGCAGATCATAAGTTTTTAAAGATCAGGGTTTATACCTCCTTTTTAGCTTTGATCCTTGAATCTGACTTCTTGATCTGTTATGGGTGAACTTGGGAATTGATTAGGGACTGGTCCAACAATACAATTCCAAGGTTTGGAGTTGAGAGAGTTTTGGTTGAGTGTTGTGATCAAATGAGGCTTGAATATGACATTCTCTCTCTCGTAATCTATATATAATGTGGTGAAATGCTTAGAGTTGATCATGTCTATCAAATTTTTATTGATTAAAAGCTATTACTAGACCACATGGCTAGCTAGAGTTGGTCACCAACTAAAGTTATGACAAGTTTTACAAGTTATCTATTAAATAATGCAAGAAGGGCAATTTGGTTATTTAGCTTTTACTTTTTGTGGCAAGGTTGTCAATTCATTTCTAACCCTTAGGATTTAATCCTAAGGTTTCCTAAGCTCTAAATCTAGGATTGTGTATTAAAAGCAAAATAGAAATCTTAGTTTCTAAAAAGGTGAATTACGGTTCCTTAATGAAATTAAGTTCCTTAATCACTTTAGACTTGCAAATTAGGCTCTATAATCTACTAATTACTATTAAGCTTGCTAAATTAATAATTAGGGTTTATAACTTAGTAATTAGGGTTTTAATTTAGTAATTAGGGTTTCTAAATATCAATTAGGGTTTACCTAATTAACATTAAACATAATAATGGTTATTAATTACATAACACACAACTTAACAAATCTTATAGTCATAACTGACTCTGTACTATAGTTTATCAGTAATGTTATGGTTTGTACTGTTTTACTATAACTGATCTACAAATTAACATTACACACATATCATATCGGCATGTTTATATTATGAAATATAAATAATATTATATTATTATTCTCATTCTTTATTCAAAATCTAAACTTAGGATTTTGAATTCATATTCGACATAACCTTCATAGATACCATTATTAATTAAGTTAAAATAATTAACTTAACTAATATAATAAAATACATATCATAATAATCATATCATATATACAATAATTATATTTTCATGGAAATTAAATAATAAATATTTTATTACAAAATTAATTTATTATAAGAATATCATCTATAATGATCAATAATTCTTAAAAGAATTTATTTATAATTATTCATCTAATAAATAATTTTATTTATCACATATATACATATATACTTTATTTTGCACCTATTCCCACTCTTATATATATATATATATATATATATATATATATATATATAAATTTATATAAATATTATTTGCAAAATTTCTTATTAAAAATATCAGTTATTACATTCATAGCATCAAAGTTCTTTAAAATTGAGTTTTTCAAAAACTGTCCAAGAACAAATTTTTGGTCAAACAAGCAAATGTCAGGAGCTATAGATTCTTGTTCGTTTATTATTTTTGTTGTTTTAAAGTTGGAATCTATAGCTTGTTATGTGGTCTTTGTTCTGCAAGTCAAATCAGGGTCATTGGATGTCTAGATTATAAGATATAAACGGTCAAAACCCGTTGACCGGGCATGACCGAAGCTTTCTGGGTAACCCAGAAAGTGTAAGATCAGTGTTTGACAAGTTGTGCAACGTCCAGATCTGTCAGTGTGTAAGTGATTTAAAGTTGTTGTTATATCCATCTTGTAGCCTGTTATGTGTTCTTTAAATATATGGCTTTAGATCCTTTAAATAAGCGATTGATCGAACATAGTGGACGGTCGAACTAGGCTTTTTGATTATCACGATGGCGCTTCGAAAAACCCGAAGCGGTGAGAAGCAATTTTTCGATGACCTTTGACCAAGTTGTAACTTATGATTTTGTTGTTGTTAGACCGATCTGTTGTTTTAGTAATGTTCCTTGACACATGGACTATAACTTTGAACCATTAAACAACATGAACCATAACCAAAACATCTTAATAATCGAGCTTGAAAGTGCTAACTCGGTTATCTCGAGTTTCAGGTTACCCGAGAAACCCCGATTCGCTTCTCGACAAGTGGGTTTGAGAGCCTAGAACTTCATGATATGATGTTGTATGATGATCGAGATGAAGATTGATTAATGTAGTGTTACATAAACACTATATGATCAATACTTAACCTAGCCTAGAAACATTTTTAATTGGTGATTTAAAGCCGATCAAACCTGAGACTTCGAGATCGATCGCCGTTGTTCTTAGGGCTCAAGAACACCAACAGCGACGTTTAGTGTCGCTAAAGGGCTACAACGACGGTTTAATTATTTTTATTTTCTGATTTTTCCGGAAAATACTTAAAAATAGAAATAATTTCTAAAAATTATCAAAAATTATTTTAAATTATGAAAAATAATTTTTGACTATTTGGGATATTTTTCATTAATATTTATAATTATTTAAATATTAATGGTATTTAATTTATTTAATTAATATATTAAATAAATTAGAGAAAAATGATTTTATATTATAAAAATCATTTTAAATAAGAATAAAGTATTTAAAAAGATTTTGAGTTATAAAAATAACTTTTTGTTATTTTGGAGAATTTTCATTAATAATTTAATATTAATGATATTAGATTCATTTAATTATTGTATTAAATAAATGAATTAAAAATGATTTTATTGATTTAAAAATCATTTAAAAATGAGAAAAGTGATATAAAAATATTTTAATTTATAATTAATGACTTTTAATATTTGGATGATAATTTCATTAATATTTAAATATTAATGGTGATGATTTAAAAATGATTTTAATTATTTTAAAAATCATTTAAGTAGAATATTGTTGATTTAAAAATATTTGAAGTTATTGATAATAACTTTGACAAGTATGTTATTAATATTTTTATAATATTAAATATTAATGATGATAAGATTATTTGATAATTAAATCATTTAAAAATGATTCTAGTGTTTGAAAAATTATTATAAATTATAATAATTGTTTATAAATTATTAAATGCTTCTTGAAAATATTATAAATGATATATGACTTATATAATGTAATATTGAAGCTTTGAAACCGAATTTACTTGACAATAACTGTGTTAATTATCGGATAGGGTGACCAGAACACCGAGAATAGACCGAAGTCCAACCAGACTGAACTAGTTAGACTTGATAAGTGTTTATATAGGTTATAAACACTGATGTGGCTATGTGATAATGTGCTTAGGAGAAGTTTGACTGTAGAATATAGTGATGCGTGTTGTGAATTATTGTGCTAATTATGAGACCGATATTATGATTATAGGTCTTTCAAACGCAGATAAGTATTTTGTGCAGCTGTAATCAGCGGAGAAGGCAAGTTTCCTAACTCAACCTTGAGTTAATACTTTTTTAATAATATAGTGGTTAATTATTGTTAATTATACCACGTCCAAGAATTTATTATTGATTATTCGCAGTTAGTGCATGTTTAATAATTTAAATTGAATTGATGATTCTAAAATATACTCGGAGAATAACTAGTATTGGATATATACATCCATAGAAGTTAATATTAACAGTATAGATAATTCATGTTTATTGTCGAATTATGTTGAGAAATGTCTTAGCTAATTATTTTGGCTAGACGAATATTTATTAGAACTTGATAGATTCGAGAAGAGAATTCAATTGTTATTGACAGATCAATGCCAATTATTTCGGCTAGATCGAGAAGTAAATTGAAATTGAAATTATAGTATTTCGTTGTTAAATCAAATCTTGATTCTGAGACTAAGAAGAACAACCTTTTATATAAAGGGAACATTTTATTGGTCGTATATTCGTCCTTTGCGCCCGATTAAGTATTATGCATAATATAGGATATAATAAAGCTGATCACTTTATATACTTGCAGAGGGGTATGATTTAATCTTTATGATTATCTGATACACCTGGGTATATCAAATTCAAATCTTTTATAGTTATTCGAGAAGAGTAGTTCAAGATCCAATGGATCGCTCAGCATAATCTGGAAAACATTCCACTTTGCTATTTCGTAGAATTAATTTTTGATTATTCATTTGAATGTTGTAGAAAACCTTGAAAGCGTTGTACTCTTTCATTTTTAGATTATTGTTGCGTAGAATGTGAGAAGACCTGTTATTTATTCCTATAAATTTATCGTATATCTTAACTTGCGGGGCAAACTTGTTGCTCACCCTTTCTTAATAAAACTGCTCACTAGGGGACTAAGTGGCGAAGGTGTTGTGAAGAAGAATAAAGGAAAAGGCATTGTGATAAATTAGTTATGATTAGCATATTTATTATGTGTTTTGTATACTCTTTTTGTATATCTAAGGGGTATATTTGTAATGTTAAGGTTAGCGGACCTGGGACTAATGTATTAACAACCTATGCTAATGTGATATGTATTACTATTTTTATATGAATGGGTAGTTAGATGGTATTATATTATGGATCGTGAACACCAAACTCGGGGGTCAAGTAACCCGGATTTGGGGGTGTCACAAGTTTTATCTTTTTTATGCCAGAGTACTATTCACGGGGTACTATTCCTGAAGTATTATTCATGGGTACCATTCACTCTAAGTTATAACGCATACGAAATTTTGTCTATCTTCACTTTTGATTCCGTATGTCATTTAGTATATTATTCATCCAAACATAAATCATTATACACTGAAATATAACAACATACATTCTAAATTGCCAGGTTCTAAAACCTTATAACTCCTTTCATTACAAATAATGAAAATTACACTATCCTTTACATCTTACACGAGTGACTTTCATCCGCTACTAAGGATACATAACGGTTCATTAAACTAATCTAGAGTTCATTTAACATATTTTATATTACAAGTCTTTGCTTGATCTTCACGCTCATTCACATTCTGAATGGCACTTCATCTGGATACCGTCAGCTTGATCTTTACGGGATCCTTAAGTTCTTCTAACATCATTCTTTGAAAATGTTTTTCATTTAAAGCAAGTGTGAGCATTCAATTGCCCAGCAAGTCATAGCAGTTGAACAAACAACTTCAAGAATTCAAACATTCCTTTAGAACTTCGATAACCGAACAAAGGTTATGAAGCAGCTTAAATAATAGGAATAATCTCGATTCCTATAATTTTAAAACAATATTCACTTTCATTTAAAAATACTTTCAGTCTTCTACCTTTTTTATACACATTCTGTCTGGCTAGAATCATTAGCACAGACTTAACAATAACGGATCATGTATAAATAGAGCATTCTCTTATTAAACAGTTAAATCATAGAACAGTTCATCTCATAGAAACACCAAAGTGTTCACATTATGGCTCAAGGCCTCATACGTTCTACCACCTTGTACAAATATCGCACATTTGCACATAGACAGAATTTCTCAAGTTCAACATCTGAGAAGTTTAAGAAACTAGCATTCATTTAAAATATGAATGAAGTTAGGAAACTTGCCTTACGCCTGATTCTGACTTACAATTTAATCTCAATTTCAATTCCTATATAACACATAAGAAAACACCACATACAATAATTAGTCATATATATTTGACTTATGCATTGATTTACTTAACTTTACTTCTTAGGGTTCGCGTTCTTGCAACCTAAGTTTATGCGACAACTTTCATTACCGTTCTACGGCTCCATGACATACGTAGATGTCTTACTTATACGTTCATCATCTTTGATGTTTTATATTCTTATCTTCTTCTTATAACTTCTCTAGGACTCAACATACATCGCTTTTCTACTAGTAGTCCATCTGGTAGTCTGAGTGGTTTCCCACAAACAACCAACAAACAAGTTCTCGTCTCATCTACACTACCATCACAGTGAGTTAGATCAATTGCCAGTTTTGTATATACCTTCGCTCTCTGAAGGAACTGTTTAACCCAGCTCCCATGTCAACCATCAAAGGTTACGATTGTACTACAACCTAAACTTATCTTAACTTATCTGAACCATTAAAACTATAACATTCGCTAAGTCAATTTCTCATTCCTTATGGCTTCCTGACAACTAAATGCCACATCTCAGGATTCACTCTTTACCATTTTTTGTATACTCAGAGTGATCATTCAAGTTAATTATTACTCAGCTTCGTTACATTAAACGTCATTGTCTTTAATTCTGTCTTTTACCATTCGTGGTTTAATCATTGATCTTCATTATCTTACGGTCAAACCATAAATGGGGTGTAGGTTCTATCCGCTTAATATTCGCGTACACTCAACTTTCACATTGGTTAAAATGTTCCATACTTACAATTCATTCTATCATTTTCTATTCGAATCACGATCGGTTTTCATTAATCTTATTACCATTCATTACGGCTTTCTTGTTACCATTTTTATCTTACTTAATACTTTCGTTATCCATTACCTGAACCACATGTTCATTACTCTTTCTTAATGTCGAAGCCATATTGTTCGTTGTATGCTAAGACTGCTTGCAACTGCGTTACGTTTACGTTTATGTTTACGTTTATTCTCTTCTTGATCTTTTAATCTCTATCGATCATTTTGTTCAACCTGTACTAAAGGTCTAATTCACTTGTTCAAGTGTTATTTTAGGTGAACTACATGTTCATATTTCTTTCTTGCACATCCCCTAGTAATTGAGCACTTAAAAGCTCATCACTGGCTTTTACCCTTCACCGGTGCCACGGCGCCGGGTCCCTCTTTATCACTCGTGTTGCAGAGCCAGTGTCTAACTACTGAGTCTAGAGCTTCAGCTTCGCCTCCCAAGGCACAGCTCGCGCTGCGGCGCCAAGCCCTCAACCTTGAAAAATTTTCTAAGTCTTAAATCCAATTTGAGATGCTTACTTCACGCTTCCATAAATTATCCATTATAACTCAGAACGAGGTCATTCTAAAGCCATTCTCTTCCTTATCTTACGTACTTCAATCCCCTTTAGACACAACTTCATTCTGAATCCGTTAACGTGTCATTTGATTAGCATAATCTTCACCCTTTGTTCATTTTACGTTTTTAACGCTCTTCGTTCGTTCGTCCGTAATTCGGTCATCCGAACTCAGAATTCATTTGTTCTTGAGTCCATGACTCACATTTTCTACATTCTCTTACATTCTTATTAAACCCTACACGTTTGGGTTCATTTACTAACTTTCTAATTCTCGTTTGTCTTTTACGAAATTTTTGCCATAACTTCGTTATAGCTAAGTTTTAATCTGTTCTTCATGAACATTTCTACTGATGGTTTTAAACTAACTTATACACGATGGTTTTAAACTTTTCCATCAACAATAATTATCCTACAATGGTTTTAAATTTTTCCATCAACAACATTCATCATGTTCTTCGTTCGTTCTTCATTTTAATCAATATTTTGGATTACGATTTCACTTTTTATTGGAATTTGATGTTATAGAACATCATTCCTTACTTATTTCACCTACTTATTTATATAATCCACTCGGATCGTTCTAATTCATTACGAATCTTATACTTCCTTAAGAAATTTATAAACTAAACTTTTAATTCTTATTTCTTCATTTTCTTACGATTTCAACCATATGAAATCATTCCTAACATCATTTACTTCTTATTCTTATTAAGTTATGTTATTAACATATAGGACTTAAAGAGAAATTAAATTCAACTAGGTTTTAGGTTACCTCTCTTCTTTATTTTTCTTCCGCTAAACAAAGTCGGCGATTCGTAAGCTTTTCTATTTCACGATCACCTTCAATCCGATCATTCATGCTCACTCTCTTCCTTCTCCATCTTCTCCAAGCTCTCAAGCTTTTTTTTCTCTCTCTCTCTCTCTCTCTCTCTCTCTCTCTCTTTCATGTTATAGGATTTTTGAAAATCCCATTTAAATGAAAGTTAGCTTCCTATTTATATAAAATCCAAAGCTAGGGCAAAATAGTCATTTTTTAACCCCCAAACCTCCTTACTATTCATTACTTAAGCATTAAGTTAACTTAGCCCTTATGTTTAGTTAGCCCTTAAGTTTACTTAGCCCTTAAGTTTACTTACTCCTTAAGTTTACTTAGCCCTTAAGTTTATTTACTCCTTAAGTTTACTTAGCCCTTAAGTTAACCTCCTTACTATTCACAAAACATAGCCTTTAAGTTTCGTGGTTCCGTCTTTCAGGTTTTGTCCGACAGTTTTAAAAATTGTGATTCTGGAATCCAAATATTTTTGGATATTTCGTCTTTCCTTTACCGATTAACTTTTACGTATTCTTCAGATTTCTGAAAAACTGAAAAACACTTTTTTGTGTTAAGCGTTTTCCTTCACGTTTTCCCCTACCGTAGCTAAACGAATGAAAAGTACATAATAGTACTTTTCGTTATTTTTATTTCGTCCGATTTCTGCACATTTTTCGAGAAAAACTTTTATCGGCTTACTTAACTTTTCACGACATATTATCATCAAATCTTTCAACGGAATGTCATTTCGACATACCAAACTCTCAGAAAGGCTTAGGTTATTCAAACCCTAACCCTTAGGTTTCATCAGGTGAATAGTGCATATTTCATCTTTTTCCCTGGAAATATTTTTGTTCCCGAGAAATTTTCATTTTTGTCTTGAAAGTTATTACTGTTCAACCTAGCGTGAGAATTTAATCCTCCCGAATTATAATCATCCTAGGTTCTAGAACGATTAATAAACACATAACACATAATATTATTAATAAAAATTCATTTTATTAATAATTAATTCTTTAAACTTAAATGGGTCGTCACACGGGTATTATTCACCTGGGGTACTATTTATGATAAAAATTGGTTTTTTTTCGGTCTAAATCATTTTTGGTACAATGTTATTCTTGAATTTTACTCCACAAAGCAGTACCATGTTGACAATTTAGATATTATTGAATTCTGGATAAATTAAATTACAAATCTTTAAAAATTTATCCTCTGCTTTCTTTTAATTGAATTCTTATATCATTGTCATCATCCTCATGCTTATATTGTGATGAAAGTCATCTTTGGCCCGTAGTGCATAGATGGACTGTTGATTAGTATGATTATGATCATGGATTATTCGGTATAATCATGACCCGTAAATGTTACGAATGATGTGGTAAAAGTCATCATTGGCCCGTAGTGCATTGATGGACAGTTGTTGGCATGATCATGACCATTGGTGAAAACACGAATATCCTTGGCCCGTAGTGCATGGATAATTTGCGGTTGTGATACTAATGAATACCCTTGGCCCGTAGTGCATGGATAATTTACTGATATGGATTATTTATTAAGCTGAGTCTCGGCGATAAAATTGATGATAAACTTTCTAAATCATAGAATATAATAGATATCATGCTCTACTTGACTCTTCTAATGGCTGCAGTTAAACTTGATGTTTATTGTATTTTATCAGTTTAACACTGTTGAAGGCTAACGATAATTTATTCTGTATTATCTTAATCATAATATTTCTTACTGGGCTAATTGAGCTCACCCTTTTGCTTTCATTTTTCTCTTCAAGAAATGAGAACGCAGCCATGACTAGTCGGGGAACAGAGTGATGGTCTGAGATGGTGATATAGTAGTCCTCACTATTCTATGAAATAGTGTGATAATAATTATAATAAAGACTCCATTTGAGTTTGGATATTGTCTAGAAGATAATATTCGTATTAAAACTCTCAGCTATGTTTTGTCATATTTTACATGACGGTTGTATAATTAAGTTTGTATTTGAATTTTGTACCATGTATTTGGCGACTTAAGATGGGTGATGTATACCTATTTTGGGGCGTCACAGTTGGTATCAGAGCTTAGGGATATGATCCATGGCTAAGATGCAAGACATGAACTAGGGGGGAGACGGGGAAATCCCTCACTGGTATGACCTACCTAAGCTTATTTGTTATTTAATTGGTCGGTTAGAATATAGAGATAAAATGTGGTATGTAAATTAACCCTTATTTTGTGGCAGTATTTGAAAATGACATCTGAAAATGTTGAGATAAGCAATGGAGCACAAGAGACCGTTGAGTCACCACAGATAAATAACTAGGACAATGTGCATCAGGAAGGCAACAATCCTCATGCAAATAACAGCACTGACCAAATGATGAATGATGGGATTTTCAGAGGCTTTCTGCAATTCATACAACATCAGGCGAGAGAGACTCATGTTCATAATGCAGGTGGAAACACTGGCAACTCACGGATGGTCACCACTAAGCAGTTCAAGGAGCTGGGACCACCAAAGTTTTTGGAAAAGCCAGAACCACTTAAGGCAAAGACGTGGATAAAGCATATCACCAAGATATTTGATGTCTTCGGATGCTCCGAGGAGAAAAAGGTTCCCTTTGCCACCTTCATGTTGCGAGGAGAGGCAGATTACTAATGGGGATCTATAAACGTACTCAGCATGCCGCACTCAAGATGTCTTGGGAGAAGTTCCAAGAACTATTCAATGAGAAGTACTTTTTCGAAAGTATTCGTCATATGAAGGAGGTGGAGTTTATCAAGCCAGAGCAAAATAATATGACAATATTGCAATACGAAGCTAAGTTTGCCGAGTTGTCCCGGTTTGCATCCCATTTAGTAGATAATGAGGAGCGTATGATGGGGATATTTCTAAAAGGTTTGAAACCTGAGATACGTCAATACCTTATTTTTCACAAACTGTGTTTATATTCAGATGTTGTAAATAGGGCTCAGTTATTGGAGCGCGATAATGAGTCAACCCAACAAAGAGAGAGCAGCCGACAAAATGATAATACCAGTGGTAGCAGTCATTGAAGCGGTGACAACAAACGTGGAGGGAATCAACAAGCGATTAACGGAAAGACGTCAGCGCCAGCACCCATTATTAAAAAAGGAGAATGACCATCGATCGTGTGCTTCAAATGCAGAGCGGAGGGACACATCAGTCCAAACTGTACGCAGCAGTCCAAAACGTGTTACAATGCGGAAGAGAAGGTCACCTAGCTTGATTTTGTCGGGCAGTGAAGCCAATTTCAGTTGGGATGGTGACACCAAATGCCGTCCCAGACAAGTCAAAACCGGTAGTTCAAGGGAGAGCTTTTGTCATGACCTCACAAAAAGCAAAGAACCCGAATGAGGTCATCACGGGTAAGTTAATCATAAACTCTAGCAAAGTCTATAACTTATTTGATACTAGTTCTACGCATTCTTTTATTTCTCCTACTTGCGTTCAACATTTAAATTTAACTTTAGAGAACTTAGACTTTGACTTATCTGTTGAAACTCCGTTGCGAGAAACCTTCATTACATCCACTGTTTATAAGTCTTATTTGATTCAAATCGGCAACCGCTCATTACCTGTCAATCTTATCTCTTTGAAAATACTTGTATTTGATGTGATTTTAGGGATTGATTGGTTAACTACTCATCATGCTAAAATTGATTATTTTCGTAAGGTTGTTAGCTTTCATATTCCTAACCAACCTATTATGCAAATTCGAGCAACCAAACCACTAAATTCAATCACTATCATATCAAGCCATAAAGCTATTCATTTATAGAAAAACGAATGTCAAGCTTTCTTATCTCATGTCACGGATTTAAACAAAAATACGTCAGATTTGAATGATATTCCTATTGTTAATAAATTTCCTAACGTATTTCCTAAAGAACTTCCTAGCCTACCCCCAGAGCGTGAAATTAAATTTTGTATCGACCTTGAACTCGATACAAAACCCATTTCCAAAGCCCCATATCGAATGGCTCCTATTAAACTTCAGGAGTTAAAAACCTAACTGCAGGAATTGTTAGACATCGGTTTCATTCATCCTAGTACGTCTCCTTGGGGTGCTCCTATTCTATTCGTAAAGAAGAAAGATGGAAGTATTCGACTTTGTATTGACTATCGGGAGTTGAGTCATGTCACCATCAAGAATAGGTACCCGTTGCCACGCGTTGATGACCTGTTTGACCAGTTGCAAGGTGCCAAATTATTTTCACAGATCGATCTTCATTCCGGATATCATCAATTAAAGATTAAAACCGATGACATTCCAAAACTGCTTTCAGAACTCGTTACGGGCATTATGAATTCCCAGTCATGTCTTTTGGATTGACTAATGCTTCTGCTACCTTCATGGACATGATGAACCGAGTATTCAAGGAGTATTTGGATCATTTTCTAGTCATCTTTATTAATGACATCCTCATATACTCCAAAAGTCGTGAAGATCATGAGCAACACTTGAGGCCGATACTCCAAAAGCTTCATGAAAATAAGCTATATGCCAAGTTGAAGAAATGTGAGTTCTGGCTTGAGGAAGTATTATTCCTTGGGCATGTGATATCAAATCATGGAATATCTATTGACCCAGCGAAGATTGAAGCAATAAAAAGCTGGGAGCAACCTAAGTTAGTGACCAAAGTACGTAGCTCTCTCGGCTTAGCTGGTTATTATCGGAGATTCGTAGATGGGTTTTCTCTAATCCCTACTCCATTAACTCAGTTGACTCAGAAAGATACAAAATTCGGTTGGAGGGAGAAATGTGAGAAGAGTTTTCAAGAACTCAAGAGGAAACTCATTTCAACACCTGTTCTGACAATACCATCTGGTTCGGAGGGATTTGTCATCTACAGCGATGCTTCAGGCATAGGGTTAGGATGTGTTCTCATGAAACATGGAAAAATCATAGCATATGCCTCATGACAACTCAAAGAATATGAGATGAATAATCCTACTCATAATCTAGAGTTGGCAGCAGTCATTTTCGCACTTAAAATTTGGAGGCATTACCTGTATGGTGAGAAGGTGGAGATCTATACAGATCATAAAAGCCTCAAATATTTCTTCACCCAAAAGGAACTCAACATGAGACAACGACGTTAGCTCAAGCTGTTGAAAGATTACGATCATACCATTCAATACCATCCTAGAAAAGCGAATGTGGTAGCTGACGCATTGAGTAGAAGATCATATGCGGGTACGAGTGCGATATTATCAACGCAAAGGCCCATTTTATATGATTTGCAAAGGATGGAGATAGAGTTAAAGACTCCAGGGACCCATGTGATGATGTCAAATATACGAGTAGAACCGACTTTAATCGATAAATTTAAAGATGCTCAAACCACAGACCTAGAGCTGATGCGTATGAGGAAGAAGATACAAGAAGGTGCTATTACGGAAGCAAGAATCGATGAAGAAGGAATACTTCGAGTAAACTCCAGACTTTATGTTCCTAACGACCCTGATTTAAAGTATAAAATCATGATGGAGGCGCACAACACATCATTTGCAATCCATCTTGGGAGTACCAAAATGTATCATGATCTTTGACATATATTTTGGTGGAGTAATATAAAAATAGAGATAGTGGAGTTTATCTCAAGGTGTTTAACTTCTCAACGAGTCAAGGCGGAGCATCAAGTGCCAAAAGGTCCATTGCAACCACTTGAAATTCTAGAATGGAAGTGGGAGCACATTACCATAGATTTTGTTACTGGCCTTCCCAAGGTTTCTCAAGGCATAGATGCGATTTTGGTCATTGTCGATAGATTGACTAAGTCAGCTCATTTCTTACCTATACGAGAAACTTATTAACTTGAACGTCTTGTTCGCATTTACATAAATGAGATTGTAAGACTGAATGGTATGCCAATATCCATAATTCCTGATCGAGACCCAAGATTCACTTTATGATTTTGGGTTAGTTTATAAAAAGCTATGGGCACGGATTTATGAATCAGTTTGGCTTATCACCCTCAAACGGACGAGCAGTCGAAGAGGACTAATCAAACACTTGAAGATCTATTAAGACTCTGTGTCCTTGGCTTCAAAGGAAGTTAGGACATGATCTTGCCATTGGTGGAGTTTTCCTATAACAGTTATCAAGCAAGTATTTTCATGGCTCCATTCGGGGCGTTGTATAGATGCAAGTGTCGTTCTCTAGTATGCTAGGATGAGGTGGGTGAAGTAACGTTGTTGGGACCGAAATTGGTATGCATGACAACGGAAAAGATTCAAATGATCCGACAACGTATAAAAACCTCACAAGATCGACAAAAGAGTTATGTTGATCTTCATCGAAGGGACGTGGAATTCAATGTTAGAGAGCATGTGTTGTTACGTGTTGCTCCATGGAAGGGAGTTACAAGATTTGGAAAGAGAGGAAAGCTCAATCCTCGATTCATTGGCCCATTTGAAATCCTCGATCGAGTAGGAACTGTGGCCTATAGACTTGCTTTACCGCCAAGTATGTCTCGTGTTCATAACGTTTTTCAAATATCCATGTTACATAAATATGTGGAAGACACGAACCACATTATTGAGTTAGAATCGAAAGAGATAGAGGAAGATTTAATGTGCGAAGAGGTACATGTTAAAATCTTGGATAAGAAGGAACATATTCTATGCTCCAAGGTTATACCTCAAGTAAAAGTTTTGTGGAGAAACCACAATGTTGAAGAAAGGACCTGGGAGTTAGAATCTGAAATGAAATCAAAGTATTCTCACCTCTTCGACATACCAGATACGTACACCAATTTCGAGGACGAAACTTCATAAGAAGGGGAGGTCTTAAGACCCCAACTTTTATGAATAAAAATGAATTTTTCTCAAAATATATTTTTGAATATTATGGTGTGGATTTGTTATAAGGTTTATAGTTGTGGGTAATATTTACAAATTTTTCAAAGTAAGCAAGTTGTTATAAAATATTCAATTGGTCGGGGAATATTCGGTTTATCAGGGAATATTCATACGACGGCACAATCATTAGTGGACCCCACAACGAAATTATTATCGGAGTTAGAAAGCAATGAAATATCTTTTATAAAATAATAAATGAAAAGTTTTACCGTTAATTGTTGAAATACCCGGTGATAAAAAAATACGAAGAATATGCGTGGTTGCATAGTAGCACACAGTATTGATTATTGATGCTTACGTGAGAAGTTACTCAGTTATACTCAATTATTGCTACAGTAATTTCTGCATAGTATCTCACATTATTTTATTCAATTATTGTCAATATTTTATATTATTAAATCAATAATTGAGATGACAAGTTATTCATATTATTATTTGCATATTTAACAATGTCTAGAAAGTTTTGTCGAGGAAAGGGGTTTGGTCACCTATTGTGCGCCAATAGGGAGAAATCCTTATTGGTTGTTAATATTGCTAGTTATAATAATGATGAATAAATATTGTTAAAAATATTGAGGGGATTTTTATGAAGTATTTGTTGTAAATTTTGGTTATTATATGGACCCCCACTTACCCATTTTTCAAAATATTAGGTAGAAAGTTATTCATATATATATATATATATATATATATATATATATATATATATATATATATATATATATATATATATAAGTGGTGGGGCCCACATTTTGAAAATGACATATATGGGAAGAAAAATGAATTATCACGGGGGAGGGGGAAAAGTCTGATGGTGGGTGTTAATTTTATTATATATATTATATAATAAGTTTTGTTTTTTATAAAAAATAAAATATATTATATTTTATTATGCATACTATTTACATAATGCTTGCATAGTAAAATCAAATTTTTAAAAAAAATGGTAAGCGCTTCATGAATGAATCCCTACGCAAATTGTGATTTTCTAAATTCAAATAGTATCCTTTCCATTCTCCTATAAATAGGATGCTTAGTTTAGAATTGAAAATCACACCAGAATCAGAAAATTCTTCTTCTATAATATTGAGCGTATTTCTTTAGAGTTTAAGGAAGCTTTGAGCGTAGAAAACAGTATAAGATTTCTGCAAGAATATCTTCGCTATACCAGTTGGAATACTCTTCTTGTTAAGGTAAGGGATATTATTTTTGTTCAGTATTTGTATGAAATAATATTTTCTTCCATACTCTGTAGTATGTAAGTAATATTATTTCATTTCAGATTTCGAATTCTACACTCATTTTGTTAAGTTTTGGCTTCTATACTCCATGAAATTAGTAGAATATCCTTAAAATTTGCGTTTCATTCAGTATCTTTTCATGGAAATATTATTATGAACATTCTTGATAAGTTTTAACTTTTTTATGCTGGAGTACTATTCACAGGGTACTATTCAATCGGGTACTATTCACCCGAGATACTATTCATGATAAAAAATGGTTTCTTTTTGGTCCAAATTATTTTTGGTACAATGTTATTCTTGAATTTTACTCCACAAAGCAGTATCATGTTGACAATTTGGACATTATTGAATTCTGGATAAATTAAATTATAAATCTTTAAAAATTTATCCTTTGCTTTCTTTTAATTGAATTCTTATATCATTGTCATCATCCTCATGTTTATATTGTGATGAAAGTCATCTTTGGCCCGTAGTGCATAGATGGACTGTTGATTGGTATGATTATGACCAGGAATTATTCGGTATAATCATGACCCGTAAATGTTACAAATGATGTGGTAAAAATCCTCATTGGCTTGTAGTGCATTGATGGACAATTGTTGGCATGATCATGACCATTGGTGAAAACACGGATATCCTTGGCCCATAGTGCATGGATAATTTGTGGTTTTGATACTAATGAATATCCTTGGCCCATAGTGCATGGATAATTCAGTAATGTGGATTATTTATTAAGCTGAGTCTCAACGATAAAATTGATGATAAACTTTCTAAATCATAGAGGATAGTAGATATCATGCTCTACTTGACTCTTCTAATGGATTATTTGTTTCGCTATAGTTAAACTTGATGTTTATTGTATTTTATCAGTTTAACATTGTTGAAGGCTAACGATAAATTATTCTGCATTATCTTAGTCACAATATTTCTTACTGGGCTAGTTGAGCTCTCCCTTTTTCTTTCATTGTTCTCTTCAAAAAATGAGAACGTAGCCGGGACTAGTCGGGGAACGGACTGATGGTCCGAGATGGTGTTATAGTAGTCCTTTCTATTCTATGAAATAGTGTGATAATAATTATAATGAGGACTCCATTTGAGCTTGGATATTGTCTAGAACACAATATTCGTATTAAAACTCTCAACTATGATTTGTCGTATTTTACACGACGGTTGTATAATTAAGTTTGTATTTTAATTCTGTCCCATGTATTTGGTGACTCAAGATGGGTGATGTAAATCTATTTTGGGGGCGTTACACCAGATCTTGCATATGTGATGTAGTTAAGCTACCTAAGTGTAGTACTTTTGTTCTTTAACATGTTATCTATAAGAATGTGACACTCTAACACCCAAACAATGTTCAGAAATCAAGTTATTAAAGCTACAAAGTAGCTATCAAGAATTGACTGGGTTTCTGGGTAACCCAGAAAGCCCAGAACATGTCTGAAAGCTACTTTGGATGCTCATATCTTCATGATGTTCAGTAGTTAGACCATGAAATGGGTTTGTACTTGTAGTCTTACACTAGTACAACACCATTAATACACTCTCAGACCTTGAATCAAGACCAGTTAGGAATTAACCATGGTCAAAGTAGCCCCCAATGTATTGACCATGGTTGTTCTTCAGTGATGAAGAACACCAACCGCGACAGTTTTCATCGCTAAAGCCTATAGCTACAGTTTTATTAAAATTAATTAAATTAATTTCCAATAAATCAATAAAAATAGAAAATAATTCATAAAAATTCAAAAATGAGTTTTAAAAATTATTTTAAGTTATAAAAATAAAATTTTGATCATTTGACATATGTTTCATTAATATTTTAATTTATTTAAATATTAATGATATTAAATTTATTTAATAATTATATTAAATAAATTTGTTAAAATGATTTTAATATTTTAAAAATTATTTTAAATGATAATAAAGTGTTAAAAATATTTGAAATTATAAAAGATGACTTTTAATATTTTGAGATAAATTTCATTAATAATTAAATATTAATGATAATAAATTTATTTAATAATTTTATTAAATAAATGGTTTAAAAATAATATAAAGGATTTAAAAATATTTTCGGTTATAATAAATAACTTTTAATATTTTGATGAGAAATACATTAATATTTAAATATTAATGGTAATTATTTAAAATAATTTTAAATATTTTAAAAATCATTTAAGGGTAATATTAGTATTTTAAAAATATTTTGAGTTATTATAAATAACTTTAAAATTTTGACAAGGATTTCATTAATATTTTAAAATTATTTAAATATTAATGATAATTAGATTATTCCGTATTTAAATCATTTAAATATGATATCGATTTGAAAAATTATTATAAAAGATAATTATTATTTGAAAATTATTATGAGCTTTCGAAAAATATTATAAAGGATAATTAAATTATCTAAAATAATATTGAAGCTGTGAAATAGAGTTTTATTGAAAATAAACTTGTTAATTATCTGATAAGGTAACCGGGACATCGATTTAATACCGAAGTCCAACCAGACTGAAATAGTTTGACCTGATAAGTGTTTGTATAGGTTCTAAACAGTGTTGTGACTATATGATTACGTGTCTAAGTGATATAGTGATTTTAAATAACATTATTATGTGTTGTACTGTGTTACGCTAATTGTGAGACCAATATTATTGATTATATGTCTTTCAAATGAAGTTAAGTTATATTATGTAGCAGTAGTATACGACCAAGGCAAGTTTCCTTAACTCAATCTCGAGTTATTATTTTTCAAGCATAATAGTGGGTAATTATTGTTGATTATTTCATGTCTGAGATTATTATTGATCATTCACAATTAGTGCAAGTTTATTAACTCAAATTAAGTTTAAATTAGAAAGCATGACTGGTGAATAACTATTGTTGGTTATTCACATCTATAAATATTATTGTTGATTGCAAATAGTGCAATTGATTTCTGTCTATTATTGAACAGTTTATGACTTATGTCTCATATAATTGTTTTGGCGAGACGAATATTTGTTGAAACTTGATACTTTCTAGTATTTGAACTCAATTGTTATTGAAAGATCAATGCCAATTATTTTGGCTAGATTGATATATATATATATATATATATATTTATATATATATTATATGTTGAAATCATTGTATTTCTTTAAATCCAAACCATATTGTTGTGATACGAACTCTTGATGTAAGACTGAGATGAAAAACCCTTATATAAAGGGGACTTTGTGGTCGAATATCCGGCTGTTGCGTGATTTTTGAGTAATATGCATAATATAGGGTACAATGATGATGATCACTTTATGTACTTGCGGAGGTGTATGATTTAATCTTTATGGTTATTTGATACACCTGGGGTAATTCAGCATTAAATATTTGATAATTACTCGATTTTTTCAAGATCCATTGTGATCACTTAGCATAAAATCTGAAAATATTCCACTTTGTTAATACAGTAGTATTATTTCTTGATAATTGATTGAACATTATTGAAACTTCAAAAGAGTTTTACTCCATCATTGAATTGTTGTTTAGCCTGTAAGTTGATAAAAATCTTGTTATTGCTAAATGATATATTCAGCTAATTCAAAGTCCTTTAAACTTTAGTGAAGTTCTATCGAATCTAGAGTTTTATATTCTTGATTCATATATTTTTTTTGTATGTTTTAACTTGCGGAGCAAACTCGTTGCTCAACCTTACTTAAATATAATATTTCAGCTAATAACAAAGTAGTAGGAGGGTCGGAGAAGGACAAGGGCAAAAGCAAAGTGCAAGAGTAGTTATTTTGGGGGCGGAAGCAAGAAAAGAAGAGAAGAACAGAGTAGTGCATATAAATAACACAATTGATTTACTAAAACATAATAATTTTATTGATAATCAAAATATTTACAAACAAAACTAAAAATTAAAGTGCCTTACAATTTAACTTAGAACATTTGAGAAGAAAGAAGAGAGGGGTTAAGAAGGGCTAAACAGCGGTAGAAACCAAAGATTCTTCTAAGAAGGAACTCAGAGTCTTTCTAAGTTTCGGTCTGTTTATCTAACTAAGTTCGGTTTCCTTTTATAGAATAAGGAAAAGAACTATTACAAAGTTACTATTACAAATTGAATTATTACAGACAAACAATTGTATAAGAATAGTGCTAACTTTTAACTAAATACATATGCTTTCGGCTACTTTAGACAAACAGTAAAAATAACTTTTGACTCAAATTTGATGCTTTCGATTGGAAAAAAGAAAGCATCATTTTGTCTTTAATAATGGCTCTTGCTGGGCGGTGCGGCGTGATTTGGAGCTACTTTCGGTAAAAAGTAGATTCTCTTAATTGAATGGCTGCCGGGGCAGGTGCACTCGACTGGGATATCAGGCAAATGGGTCCTGAGCATCCTGTAGATCGATGGTGCCATATGGATTATACTGACCATCATCATCGCCTCTATTTGGTGGTTGAAAGCGAGAGGAAGAAAAATGAACAGAAGCTTCCTCATGTAACTCATCAATTCTTTTATTGAGTGCTTGGGCAATCAATTTCAATTCTTTACTGGAACAATCTTTGAAATCAGAGATTCCACGGGAACAAGTTGAACCAGTAGGACTGACTCTAGGTTCTTTTGACTTAGATTCTTTAGGTTTTGACTCTTTTGAATGACTGAAAGGTTCTTTGGACGAATCTGGAAGAACCTTCAGAGGGAATGTTGGAAATTCTAACTGAACTTGACTAACAATCCTATTAACATCAAACTTATCCCACCATTTGATGAAAAACAACGGGAAAGAAGAGGAAAAGGATTAAAAGTGGGGGTGACTATAAACTGAGGATCGGTAACTTTAGGTGGAGTATTAATGTCATACTGCCATCTAAGAATCCAAGGGATTTTATATTTACTTCTTAATGAAGGACGGTGGAGTGCGCCTACTTCGGATTAGGCTTCTTTGTGAGTACAGAAATGGTTAAATTGAACCTTTAGGGGCTCCGGAAGGAGATCATAAGTGGAACCAAACCTGTGCCACCAATGAACGAACCAATATAGGAATTGACTTTTGAATTTATGGTCGAATTGAATAAACCATGAATGACTGTTAGACTCATTTTTGGTGAATGAAAAACTTATGCCATGCTTTAATATAATCATAATAATAATAAGAGTTATTATGATTAGAAAGTTGCATGAGGTCAGAGGGATGATTTCCCCAATCCGCAAGTGAAATAAACTGTTTAATATACAAAGAATGATAAAGCATTTTAGTCTTATCATTATTGGCATAAATTGGTTTAATGAAGATTGACTTAGTTTCAATAAGGATATCCTTATAATACACAAGGGATTTATAAGGAGCTAGGGGTTGGAAATGCCATCCAGGGGGAAAGAACTAGGCGGCCAAATTGACTGGGTCAGTTCTATTTTTCATAGTGGGTTCAATGTGAAATAGGTGATTGGTCCATTTGTGTATGTACTCAGAAGGAGGATGGTTGGGATTTATATGAGGTTTTTTGTGTGATCGAAAATGGGTCAACTGGGACTGGGGTACTTGCTAATGCAGAAATATACGGCTTAGGAATTGTCCCAAGGACTGTGAATTTGTTACTGGTTTGAAAGACTGGGTTAACTGGATGAGGAACCAAGGTTCCACTGGGTTGATTACTTAGGCCAGTATGGCGACCCGGACCACGAGAGGAAGAAGCTCCTCGAGTACTCATGATGAACGGATAGTACCTGTATTAATAAATTCCCGGGTGAGAAAATCAGGAATTGAATTGTTACTTCCTTTAATGTATTCAATCTCAAAATCAAAAATGCTTAATATAGTTTGCCATCTATCAAAGGAATGTTTAGAGGCTATGTTTTCAACATCTTTTTCTAGAACATATTTTGCTAATTTGCAGTCAATGCGAACTAAAAACTTTTGATTTAATAAGTCACTTTGAAATTTGATAATACATAATACTAAAGAAAGTATTTCCTTTTTAATAGTAC
The DNA here is from genome assembly GCA_020205615.1 of Panax quinquefolius. NCBI lineage: Eukaryota > Viridiplantae > Streptophyta > Magnoliopsida > Apiales > Araliaceae > Panax > Panax quinquefolius. The sequence continues at coordinate 100,372 of JAINUW010000692.1, forward strand.
TGTAATTTAACTGTGTAGCATTCCATGCCGGAATGGAAGCAGACGATTTGTTACGGAGAGGCGAGAGTAAGTTTTGTTTGAGAATTCCTCCAGAATCCAATATCGAGGCATCGGTTTCAACAATTTTAAATGCAGAGTCATTGGAAATTCCAAGGCAGGGCAATGCCTTGACATATTTTTTAACTTGTTGGACGACAGAAGTGTGAGTGTTAGTCCATGGGGGAGGATTGTCCTGCAAACGCTGAAAAAGTGGTTTACAAATCTTCCGGAGGGTTTTATAGAACTTGCCAATATAATTGAGCGAGCCCAGAAACCTCCGTAGTTGGGTTTTATTGGTAATCTTATCTGGGAATCTATCAGAAATTGAATAGCTCTGTCAATAGGCTGTATGAGTCCACGATAAATATTTAAACCAAGAAACCGAACTTTAGCTTGAAACAAGCTGCATTTGGAAGGTGAAAGGACAAGTCCATTATCTTTAACTATTTTGAAGAACGATTTCAAATGCTTAATGTGTTCTTCAATGGAATTAGAGAAAATAAGAATATCATCAATGTAAATGACAATGAAATGACTGAAAGGATTCAAAATGTCATTGAGGATATTCTGAAATTCACTAGGGGCATTCTTTAGGCCAAATGTATGGACATTCCATTCGTAATGACCAAATGGAGTGGTGAATGCGGTTTTATACCTATCATCGGGATGAATGGCAACTTGCCAGAAACCAGATTTAAGGTCAAATTTACTAAAAATAGTGGCATTACTCAATCGGTTAATGAGGTCGTCTTTGTTAGGTAAAGGGTACCTAATCCACTCTAAGACTTTGTTTAATGGCTTGTAATTGATAACTAGACGGAGAACACCTCTCTCCTTTTTACGCCCGTTGTTAACATAAAAGGCGGGACATGACCATGAGGGATTTACTAGGTTTAATTAATCCTTTACTAAGAAGATCATTAATCTCCTTTTTACATAACTCCATTTGTTCGTGATTCATTTGTATAGGTCTTGCCTTAGTAGGAATTAAGTGTTCCTTGAATTCCTTAGCATAAGGAAGCCTTACTACATGCTTCTTCCGATGCCAAAAGGCATTAGGAGAATCAGAACAAAGGTTTTCCTTTAAATACATTTTTAAATCCTCAATTCTTTCTTGAACTTCTTTATTCTGAAACTGTTCTTCAACACGTTTGTACTTAATTTCTTCCTTTAAGAAATTTAAGTGGGTAGATTTACAATTCAATAAATTCCCTGATTTGGAAATAGACTCTTCTTGAATAAATTTTAAATCTCTTTCTTTAGGTTTAATAAGGAATTTAAATGTTATTCTTTTTCCTAAATATTTACAGCTTGATCCTTCATTACTGGTAGTAAAAGGGTATAATAAATATATAAATGGTAACCCTAAAATGATCTTATCTGTAAGATTGCGGATTAAAACAAATGATGTTTTAAAGCACATGCTATCTTGATAAATATGAACTTTAGGTAACTTATATTTTATTTTCATTTGACTACCATTGGCTGAATTTAATTTTTCCTTAGTTTTCTTATAGTATTTAGTTGGGATTAAACCTTCTTGAATACAATTAAGATCTGCACCAGTATCAACTAGAGTAGGGAGTTGTATAGAAACGGTTTTATGAATAACTAGATTAATGGAGATATACCATTTTTGAATGGTGATATCTTTAATTCGTTTAAGAGTGAGACCTTGGACAAAGAGATCTGTTTCTTCTTTTACTCCAGACGACTCAGGCTCATCGTGACATTCATCACTAGACGAGGAATCATAGATTTGAAGATCGGATTTCTTGACCTCAAAATCTCTTCTTAAACTGGAGACTTCTAATTTTAAATTAGAAATTTCCCTTTTTTATTTATTAACTTCTTGATTTAATTCTAGGAGGGTAACTTCTTTTATCGGTGATTTAAATCTTTCAAGAGTTTTATTAAGACTAAATACTGGTTTTTCTTTAGCTTTAATAATCTTGTCTTTAACTCTATTATCTTTGGTTAATAAATCTTTTAACTGTTTAGTGTATTGAGATTTTAATTCAGGGTCATAAATTTTACTAATTAACTCAATTAACAAAGAACTTTCTTCATCATCTTTGGTAATTACATTAACTCTTTTATTGCAACACTTTTCATTGCAATTGTCAGTACAAATAGTGACTTCGTCATTCTCACTATCTTTTTCGTGGTTACTAGTACTGCTATTAGAAGAATAAGGGATATCAGAATCTTCATCATTACTGACTTCATTCTCTATCCTCATTAGTTCTAATAGTTGCTCAGTATCTTCACTTGAAATATTTAATTGAGATAATTTCTTTTTAATTTTGTACTCATTTTTGTAGTACCCTTTCTGCCCACAATTATGGCAAACAATTTTACTTTTATCAAATTTCTTTGATGATAATCTTATTGATTTTTATCTTTTCTATGTCTGCGTCTTTGTTTATGATGTTTGTTACTTCTATGATGATTAATATGTTTATGCAGGTGCTTCCTTCTAGAGGGAGCAACTGGAGGTAAACCATATTGTTCACAGAACGTGCCTAACTCGTATTTAGCATTTTTTTCTTATCTTTACTAGCTTGTTTGGCTAATTTGAAATCAATGCACATTTTTAAACCAATCTTTTGAATATAACTGATTATGTCACCATAAGTTAAGTTATCATAATCAATATATCCCAAATTTTTGCTTAACTCTTCTCTAACTTTATGAGCGAATAATGAAGGTAAACCATTGACGAATTTTTCTTTCAGAATGGTTTATTGCTATCATTTCGCATCATTACTCTTGAGGTAAATACATCTTTGTACCATCTAAAATCACTTAGAGTGGGACAAGTAAGATTACTCAATTGATCATGGATCTTTTTGGTAATATTACTGGGAGTACCAACAAAATGTTTGATTATGGTAAATATTAAAGTATTGACTCCATCAGGTGGACCAACGCCAACATCTTCATCAAATATGGGGTTCCCGTCATCATCTAACTGGACAGCATGGATTATAGATAATCTAGTATCTTCAGTGAGATGTTTCTCCCACCAAAATCAGAGAATACCAGTGAATCCACTAGCTATTAACTCAACAATATCTGGCTGAGTCAGATTGTTGAATTTAGTAATATAGCTATTTGCTACCATGGACATGTGATTTAACTTGTTTAAAATCTGTTGTTCACTAAATCCATCTATATTCCATTCATAAATTTTATTAGAAGAACCCGAAAATTGCTTATCTAGATTTCTCTCCTCAAATTGCAAATCTGGAGGAGTTGGTCTAGAATACCAATTTCTGGTTATACTCGTGTTCTTAATTGTTAATTTGTTTAGCTGATCATTAAAGTCTGGTATCGAAACAGTATCAGAATGATCTGATTGGAAACTGCATTCAATATCAGTCTCAACTTGATCAATAGTAGCGATTGTACCGCTTGAACTAGGTTCAGCTTTTAATTTTTTAAATAACTTATCGATAGTTTGGACTAGATTGCCGTCATTATTAGGTAATCCTAATTTACTTTTATTTTCTGGTAATTTTAATAGAGGATGATCAATCTTTGAATCAGGTTTTTTAATACTGGTTTCTTCGAACTTTTCTTCGATTCTATCTAACTGTTTCCCTACGGTTGTTAGATATTGATTACTAAAGTTTAATTGTTCGATAATTTTTTTATCATCTTTATTACCATCCGAAATCTTAAAAGGACTGGCAATAACAAACGTATTTTTAACTAGAAGTAAAATAGTTTCTAGAGGGGGATGACTAGAAGAGACTTTTGACTTATCTTCCTTAATCCATTGGGTTTTAGTTATAACATTACATTTACCTTGATATTGATCATACCAATCGTAAAAAGTAATGTTTATCTTTTCATTGTTAATAAATTGTTTCCATCTATTAACAATTTTATTGCGCTCTTTTTCAGTTGAATGATTTGATCTAAATAAATGTCTTTTTCCTTATTAGATTTGGAATTAAAATCTCTTAAAAGATTTTCCCAATCTAATATGAACTCTTTTTTAAGAACTCTTAATTGATTATTAATCGGAATTTCAAAATCTGACTGAGTAGGCAACTCAGAAGGAGTAGGAGAGGAAGAACTTTCTTCATCAACAAAATCCTTATGAGTATAACAAGGATGACTAGTAAAATCTTCTATAATAACTGGTCTTCTGGTATGTTCAAAACTTATTTTGATTGTTCCATCAGAAAATTGTCTAACATTTTCAATATTTAACAGGCTGTTTACTACAGGTTGTTGGGGTATTTCATTGGGTAAAGTCCATTGGCTAGGTAATGTAATACCCTTCTAGATGATGGTTCTCGGGATCTGAATATTAGCATCACTAGTTGAACTTTGGATTAATACAGTTTGATCTTTAGGACTTTTATTTAGAGCATGAACGTTTAAATTCGTTTTCATGGTCTTATAATAAATCCTGTAAATCAAAGCTATGGGTTGTGAACCCTCAATCATATAAGTAATTTCGCCAGAAGTTTTAATATTTAATGTCAAAGCTTTTAATAAATTTTGATCACTTAGACTTAAAGTGAAATCAGGAAAACAATTAAAATGGATAGGTCCATTGTGCAGACTTGATTCCATTGCACCTATCATACTAGGATAATTATTCAAAAACCTAGCATCTCTGAGACAGAGGTAGATACTTGAATTAATTCCTTTAATGTTTAGGGGTTTTACTGCAACTTGAACTAAACCTATATGAATAAAATTGTAACCTTTTTTCCTATGTTTTTTAATGACATCAGGAGATAAAAGACTACAATTTTCGTACTCTTTATTAATTGCGTAAACCTTTTCAACAGTTTTTACATTATAATTTGTCTTAAAATTATCTAAAAATGTTGACTGATAAATTTCTTTAGGGGAAACCCTAGGTATGTTCCAATTGTGTAAGGCTTGACTGATATTTTCAAAACTGTGTGTTTCTTGGTTAACTATGTCTAGAACTGGAGGCAAAGTTGACTGATTACTAGTTGAAGAGTTAGATCTAAATAATCTACTCATCTTTTACAGTCTTCAAAATAAATTTTATTCAATTTTCTTCCATACATACCCTCTTACCTTAAGTAGACTCATACCTATGTTCTTAAACCCGACACTGCTCACCCAAGAGATTTACAAAGGCTTGACACGAACTAGGTGGACTACAGCAAGTTAGGTGACATTGGAACAAGAATAAAAGAGAAATTTTGAAAATAGTAAGGAGATGATCAGATTACTGAGATCTTACTGGCAACTAAAACAGAAAACAACATGGCTCTGATACCACTTTACTTATTATTATATTATGTGTAAAACTTTTTGTATATCTGAAGGTATGTATGTTATGTTAAGGTTAAATAACCTGGGATAATGTTATCAAGATATTAATTAATGGTATGTATGATGATATTCATAAATGAATGGGTAGTTATATGTTATTTGTATAATGGATTGTGAGCACTAAACCCAGGGTTTTGGTAACCCGAATTTGGGGGCGTCACAGGTTCTATATGAAAGTAGTATGCACATAAGCCAATCATGTTTGATGATAAAGCATATACTTTATAACAATCTTATTCATTTATTAATAAAAAGTATTTATTTATTAAAGGCTTTTGATTATCTACATGATGCTGTTTTATAATATGTGATAAACCCATAGTTTTAAGCAATGCTTTTAGAATAATGATGATGATCATTCTAATGAGATCTAAATTCTTTGAAAGCTTAAAACTAAAATAGTTCCTAATCATTGGATTACTAAATTGAGGATTAGTGAATCCGGATAGATTAAGTACATCGTTGCTTGCTTTCATTGGATGAGGATGATTGATCGATGATCATTTGTGTGGAGACACTAAAGCAAGTATGTAGGTGCTTATTAGAGAATAAGTTCACTAAGCGTGGCTCGCTAAGGAATATCTAATGGAGTTTTACTTGCACTCGATAATAGGAATTCTGTAGTGATAGTAGTACAAGTGATCCTTGGACTTGAGATCATCATAGTATCTTGTGTATGATGAGTTATACTTTGACTTATTCCTTAAGACCCTTAGGGTATATCAAAGGGTATGCTTGGGTATAATAAGTTGTACATGGAGATAATGTATGATCGATAAAGAATCTACCACTTCTATTAAAAGAAGAGAAATGTCCTATGTGATTCGATAAATGACAACCCAAGAGTCCTTGGTTAAGCGAGAATGAAATTAGAAAGGAGTTTCTAATTTGCATTATTTGAGTTGTGCATTTAAGAGTCGAAATACATATAATTAAATAAAATAAGACTTGGCGGTAATTCCATGCCTTATATTTAATTGGGACATTGTATGGTGGAAGGATTGAATTGTCACGGTAACTATTTACTCAAAGGTTCTTTAATGATTAATGTTGAAATCTATATTATCCGAAAAGTCGTTGATCGCTAGAGGCTTATCCCTATTGTAGAATAAATATTATTTATTTAAATAAATTAATTATTTAATTTATTTATTTAAATAAGATTATAATTGTTCTAATTGATTTATTCACAATAGGTTTAATATGGAGAACCTAAAGGGTCACACCATAAAAGGAAGAATAATTATTTAAGAAGTTAATGGCATAATCGTAATAATATGTTATGTATATTTAATTTAATCTATGGTGATAGAATAAATTAAATAGCTTAATATTTATTATTTAATATTTTAGAAATATTAAATATAAATTAATAAGAGGAGTCTTATTATTATTATTACAATTATTATTATTTTAATTTCTAAAAGAGTTTAGGAATTAATTTAATATAAGTACTCTCATTTATTCCTAATTGGATTAGGAAGGAAAATTAGTTAAAGGAGTTTAATTAATTATCCCTAATAAGATTAGGGAGCTTAATTAATTAAAAAAATTTAATTAATTAAATAAATCCCAATTCCTTAATTGTTAAGGTGGGTTGCCCACATCTATAAATAAGAGGAGTCTTATTATGAGTGTGAGTTAGTTGTTGATTTTTACAACATACATAATTCCAATAGTTGGGAGAGTACGCCTTTTCTATAGAGATAGAAAAATTAGGGTTTAGCCAAACACCCCATCTTCTTGAATTCTTATCCTTCCTTGGTGGATCACCTCTAGAGGCCAAACACTTGGGTGGCTAACATTGATCAAAGGAAGGAACCAAACCCGGTGGATTCCAGTTGAACGCAAAAAGGATTGGAGGTGAACTTGTACTTGAGGAAGCTCGATCTTCAAGGGTATGATTTTATTCTTTATCTTTTCGTTTAATTAATAATTGTGCATAAAGGGTGATCCGGGTATATGGTTTGTAAAAAATTTTAAACTCTGATTTTTCACGTTTTCGCACTTTTATGCAATTTGATTGCGTTCTTGAATATTACAAACCTAACAGTGGCATCAGAGCCAAACCTTTATGCGAATTATTAATTGTTCAGATTTGATATGTATGTTGATATGTGTTTAGAACAATTTTATTGGGCATAATTTTATTGTATAAAATTTAAAAAAAATAAAAAAAAATAAAAAAATAAATCCGAAAACTATTTTCGGAAACAATTTTTTTTTTTATATATATATATACCGAATTCGTGGGTGATTCAAGTGATGCTGCCATGCTAATCAAGCGCACCTCCAATGAAATTAGAAAGGGGTCATTCACGGAAAAAAAAAAAAAAAAAAAAACTTCGTGTGCGGAATTAAATAAAGACCACATGAATTTTTTTAAGGAAGGAACGGTGTAGCAGGTATATGCATGCAATATGGTAAAGCAAGAAGCCCATGCTAATCCACGATATTACCATAATGTACATTCACTAATTTTTTTTATTACGTGATTTCATGTGATATATATATATAGAAAGGCAACCATGTTACAAGCATCCGGATTCGGTAATTATATATATATATATATATATATATATATATTAACGGTTAATATATATGTATTATATATATATTATTTTATTTATTTTATAATTAAAATAAAAGTTTATTTTAATTTTAAAATTAAATTTCATGCTAACTAATTAGAGTTGGAATTGGATTCCATGATAACTAATTGGAGTTGAAATTGGATTCTATTTTTCCTTAAATAAAGGAGTTTATTTTGATATGAAATTAGATTTCATATTATTCAAAAATAAAAGAGTTTATTTGTGAATAGGAAAGAGAATCCTAATTTTCTTAAATAAAGGAGTTTATTTAGATATGAAATAAGATTTCATATTATTCAAAATAAAGGAGTTTATTTGTGAATAGGAAAGAGAATCGTGTTTCCTTTAATAAAGGAGTTTATTTATTTATTTATTTATTTTTTACATGGAATTGGATTCCATAATTAATTAAAATAAAGGAGTTTATTTTGATTAAAAGTTTTGATAAAAATAAAATAGTTTATTTTATTCAAAATTGGATAAATTAAAATAAAATAGTTTTATTTTAATTTGGATTAAAATAAAGGAGTTTATTTTGATTCAAAATTAGATTTTATACTAACTAATTTTGCCCATTAAATGATATCAATATATATATTGAATGTTTATTATTCATAAGATGAATGTTATTTATTGATGCATATGATGATGTGTATGATAATAAATGGGATTGATTATGGACTATTGACCAATGTGATTGGATTTTATTTTAGTTGGATGCATGAATGTATGGGTTTTATTAAATGGGGTCTGCGTACCTCGTCTTCTCTAATTTTTCTTAATGTAAATTCTATCTCTCCTATGTACTTCCCTCGATCACGATCAAGGTTTTTATTTATTTTAAAATAGTTATGTAATAGGAATTATTAGAATTATTTTGAAGAATTGGAGATCAAGGGGCAAGGAGCGCTTGAAGACCCGTTTGTAATGGAGCCCGGGTTTAAATGTAATAGTTATATTTAAATATTATTTCTTGCACCCCTAGGGTTTGACCTTTTGGTTCACTTGGTGGCTCTAGTGAACCAAACTAGAATAAAAGTCCATAATCAATCCGGGTAGAATATAGTATTCTATATGTGCATGCTTATACTATATATATATATTATATATTATGCAAACATGCTTCGCATGTTAATTAATATGACGCGTATTTTATATATATATGTGCATGCAAGCTAAACAAGATGAGACAAATTAATAACAAACCCCTCAATTTTTATGTTAAGTCCTAAGCGTTCAAAGATATTTGGAATATCGAACGTCGCCTTCTAGCATGATAAAATTAATAGAGTATTAAATATTTAATATGAGTTTGTTGTGTCACCACAAGACAAGTATTAAGTATTTAAGATGTTAATTTATCACATTTGATGCTTATAAAGAAAATTGAACAATATTGTTTTGTTGTGCCACCACTTGATCAAAATAATCTAAGAGGCAAAATAAAAGGAGTTGCATAGTTGATGTAATTGACAAAAGTTGTCTACCTATTTATTTATATATAGTTTGTTGTGTCACCACAAGGCTATATACATTTGAAATGGGATCCTTATTCTCACTAGCAAATCTTTAATTAGATTTTTTGCTTAGAACTATATAAGTGAGGGTAATATAGTTTGAAGAAAATAGTGGGAGATACCAATTTAAAACAAGACCTAAATTATTTTGGTAATTAATAAAAGAATGTATGTTAAAATGTTGTTAATTACAAATTCATTTCTGTAATTTTACAATGTCTAAAATTACTATCCTTTGTGAAACATATTTGATGTTAATTAACCGTAATCGAATTAAGCGGATTGGTTAAGAAATTTGAGAGTTCTCATATTTGAAAAGCTATCTTATGTCCTTAATCGCCTATCCCTCGCAATGGTTGCGCATAATGCCTCTACGAGGAAGAGATTGCTACTTTTAGAAAGTGGCAAGATGATGCCTGATTGGCTCAACGCATCATGCTCGCATCCACGAGTAACGAGCTTCAGCCGTCAAGATGAAACTATGGATGCTCTTACTATATTCCCGCACATCAAGTAGTTGATGGTGAGGAAAGTGGGGACCCGATAAATATCGACATATCTAAGGAGCTCTTCCGATCTAGAATGGCCAATGGCACTATAAAGTATGCATAAAAAGTTCTTAACATAATCAATTTGATTGATCAATTAGGACAATTTGGTTTTGTCATGGATAGAGAGTTGAGCCAAGATTTGATCTTGCACTCACTCCGGACTCCTTTTCACAATTGTTGTGAATTTTTATATAAACAAGCTCGATATCAGCTTGTTGATTTGCTTAACATGTTGAAAAATGATGAGAGTCACTTTCCAACCAAGAAAGACCATGTCTTCTTGGTAGGGGCCAAAGGATCTTACAAAAGAAGAACGATTCAAAGAAGGTATATAGAAAGGCAAAAACAAAGGATAATAAGAACAAAATTGATACGGATAGCAAAGGAGTTTGCTTCCACTGCAATAAGCCTGGACACTGGAAAGAAACTGCGAGAAGCATCTTGCGAGAGGCTAACCAAAGAAGCTTAGTGAAGTTTTGCAACATAATACAATTTTTGTTCATGATTGAAATAAATTTTTCTTTAAGTCAAGGTTCTACTTGGGTATTGGATACCGACTTTGGTTATCATAAATATAGATTTATGAAGGGACCAAGCAGAAGTAGAAAGCTAAACAAGATAAGAAATCCTATGTGTGGGAAATGAAGCAAAGGTTGCTGCATTAGCCATAGAAACTTATAGTTTAACAATGCCTACGGGCAAATCTATTAAGTCAATAAGTTGTTATTGTATTCCAGTTCTTGTTAAAAATATTATTTCCATTTTATTGTTGGACAATGAAATCTTTGGTATTATAATTAAGAACAATTGTTGTTCTATTTATAATAATAATGTTTTGTATAAAACTAGAATATTACTTAATAAATTTTGTATACTTAACTTACATGAAAATAATTTTGCATATTGAACAAATTAGTATAAGAAAAGGAGATGATCATTCAAAGAGTTGAATGTATGTATTTGTTGAAATACAAGTGTGAATTATTTGAAAGGTTCAAAGAATTCAGAAATGAAACAAATTGACAAAGTATTAAGATTCTTTGATTAGATTAAGGAATAAATACTTATGCAATAAGTTTCTAGATCATCTCAAATGGTTTTTCTCATAATGGACACCTCATGATACGTAATAATTGATTGATGTATCTGAAAGGAAAAATCATACCTTGTTGAACATGGTACGGTCCAAAATGATTTTACCGACATTCCAGTATCCTTCTAGGATCATGTCCTAGAAAAGGCTGCATATCTACGAAAATGGTAACCTCAAAATTCGGCCCCAAGACTCCATAAAAGTTATGGACAGGGAGGATTCCTAATCTTAAGTATGTTAAGATAAGGGGTTGTCCAACTTATGTGAAAAGGTTTCGAAGGATAAGCTTGCGACAAGATTTGACATGTACAGATTTGTGGGACATCCTAAAGTAAGTTTAGGGTATATGTTCTATAATTCTACTTAGCAAAAGGTGTTTGTTACGAAACACACTGCCTTCTAAGATAAAGGTGTTTATCATTAAAAGGGGCTAGTGGGAGGATAATAGATCTTGAAGAGTTCAAGAACCACAAAATACAATAAGTCAAATACGAGGAACTTGTAGATAGACCTATTATACCACAACTGAATCGTAAATCTGGAATAGTACCAAAGATACCTAGGAGGTATGGATTCATCATGGATGATGATGATGAGGTACACATCATAGAAGATGATGATCCGAGTTACATTCGGAGGTAAGACTTCTAGTGTGTACAAAAGGGTCGATGGGAGCGTCGTGAAATTTCTAGTATTATATGTTGATATACTACGGATGAGGAATAACTTATCAATGCTACAATCGAAAAGAGAAAGTTGTCTAAACATTCCTCCATGAATGGTTTGGGAAGAGTATCTTAATTGGGGATAAAATCTATATAGATAGATACAAGAGGATGCTCGACTTAACCCAAGGAACGATATTCATTTGATGCTAAAGTCGTTTAGCATGGCAAACTCCAAGAGATGTCTCATGTCGATGAGCTATGGAGTGTATATCTCTTAATAGTCCCCACGGACTCGAAAAAGAGAGGTCGCATGAGTGACAATCATGTATGCAATGAAATGTACGAGACCCGATGTTGATCGGTCATATTATGGAGAAGTTCACTATGAGTCGTTGAAAACATCTTAAAGTGCTTAACCCAAGACTAAGGATGTGATCATATTCATGGTGAGTCTAAATTAAAACTAGAGGGCTTAATGGACTTAAGTTTTTAGATGCACCAAGACGACGATGAAAAATTCACTTTAAGGTAAAGTGTTACCATGATCGATTAGTGCGTTGAATTGGAAAGGTTCCAAACAAAGAAAGAGTTGTTGGTTTAGTGACAAAGACAAAGTATATAGCTATAAATGAAGCTGCAAGTTGATTGTTTGGATGAAAAGTTCATTACAGAACTAGGAATAGTTCCTAAGTCTCATCTTGGATCTAAACATGTGTTGTAGCACTTTCATTTGATTATTAGAATCATTGAAAGATGGGAAATCACTATAGAGATAGTGGACTCTCATAAACAACATTACATATCCATTAACTAAAGCTTATCCAATAGCAGGATAATCGTCACTTAGAGAAGAAGAGTATGAGATACCATGACGATTGGCTTTAGTGCAAGTGGGAGATTGAAAGTAGTATGCACACAAGCCAATCATGTTTGATGATAAAGCATATACTTTGTAACAATCTTATTCATTTATTAATAAAAAGTATTTATTTATTAAAGGCTTTTAATTATCTACATGATGTTGTTTTATAATATGTGATAAACCCATAGTTTTAAGCAATGCTTTTAGAATAATGATGATGATCATTCTAATGAGATCTAAATTCTTAGAAAGCTTAAAACTAAAATAGTTCCCAATCATTGGATTACTAAATTGGGGATTAGTGAATCCGGATAGATTGGTACATACGTTGCTTTCTCATTGGATGAGGATGATTGATCCGATGATCATTTGTGTGGAGACACTAAAGCAAGTATGTAGGTGCTTATTAGAGAATAAGTTCATCGAACGCATTGGCTCGCTAAGGAATACCTAATGGAGTTTTACTTGCTCGTCAATAGAATTCTCAGTAGTGATAGTAAGTACAAGTGATCCTTGGACTTGAGATCATCATAGTATCTTGTGTATGATGAGTTATACTTTGACTTATTCCTTAAGACCCTTAGGGTATATCAAAGGGTATGCTTGGGTATAATAAGTTGTACATGGAGATAATGTATGATCAATAAAGAATCTACCACTTTATTAAAAGAAGAGAAATGTCCTATGTGATTCGATAAATGACAACCCAAAGAGTCCTTGGTTAAAGGCGAATGAAATTAGAAAGGAGTTTCTAATTTGCATTATTTGGAGTTGTGCATTTAAGAGTCGAAATACATATAATTAAATAAAATAAGAATTGATAGTAATTCCATGTCTTATATTTAATTGGGACATCATGGTGGAAGGATTTAATTGTACGGTAACTATTTACTCAAAGGTTCTTTAATGATTAATGTTGAAATCTATATTATCTGGAAAGTCGTTGATCGCTAGGGAGGCTTATCCCTATTGTAGAATAAATATTATTTATTTAAATAAATTATTTATTTAATTTATTTATTTAAATAAGATTAGAATTGTTCTAATTGATTTATTCACAACCGGTTTAATATGGAGAACCTAAAGGGTCACACCATAAAAGGAAGAATAATTATTTAAGAAGTTAATGGCATAATCGTAATAATATGTTATGTATATTTAATTTAATCCATGGTGATAGAATAAATTAAATAGCTTAATATTTATTATTTAATATTTTAGAAATATTAAATATAAATTAATAAGAGGAGTCTTATTATTATTATTACAATTATTATTATTTTAATTTCTAAAAGAGTATAGGAATTAATTTAATATAAGTACTCTCATTTATTCCTAATTGGATTATGAAGAAAAATTAGTTAAAGGAGTTTAATTAATTATCCCTAATAAGATTAGGGAGCTTAATTAATTAAAAGAATTTAATTAATTAAATAAATTCCAATTCCTTAATTGTTAAGGTGGGTTGCCCACATCTATAAATAAGAGGAGTCTTATTATGGGTGTGAGTTAGTTGTTGATTTTTACAACATACGTAATTCCAATAGTTGGGAGAGTACGCCTTTTCTATAGAGATAGAAAAACTAGGGTTTAGCCAAACACCCCATCTTCTTGAATTCTTATCCTTCCTTGGTGGATCACCTCTAGAGGCCAAACACTTGGATGGCTAACGTTGATCAAAGGAAGGAACCAAACCCGGTGGATTCAAGTTGAACGCGAAAAGGATTGAAGGTGAACTTGTACCTGAGGAAGCTCGATCTTCAAGGGTATGATTTTATTCTTTTTCTTTTCGTTTAATTAATAATTGTGCATAAAGGGTGATCCGGGTATATGGTTTGTAAAAAATTTTAAACTCTGATTTTTCACGTTTCCGCACTTTTATGCAATTTGATTGCTTTCTTGAATATTATAAACCTAACACTATATATGTAAGTTAACTAGTAAACACAATTGTAGCACTCAAAACTATTTATTTTTCAAGCTATAGGAGCTGTTTTTAGCAAAACTGTCCAGATTTTTATAAAAAGAGAATAAGGGATTGTTTTGGGTAGTTTATAGCAGGGGCTTTTTCATCCGTTTATTGTATTTTAAAAATTCTGGGAAAATTTGAGATGGAAATTTTTGGATGTGTAGGATAAAAGTTATGGATTTTACCAGAAAGGACTACTTAAAACGTAAAAGGGAATAACACTTTGTGTGTAACTCCAAAAGTTGTGAAATTTTTATAGGAATATCTCCTAAAAGTTTCAGAATATTTGGACAAAAACTCAGTTCATGAAAATTGTTTCAAGATCTGACTATTTTGGCCATTTTAAGCATAATAAAATAAACTGAAAAATTCCAGAAAAATTATATGTTCATCGGGGTAATATTAGATAATAATTAAAATATTATTAAATGGTTAATAATATTAGTAAATGACTAAAATATTATTAAAATATTAATAATATTAGATGATTAATAAAATATTATTTGATCAATAATATTAGAAGATGATTAAAATATTATTAAGTGGTTAATAATATTAGTAAGTGAGTAAAGTATTATTAGTTGAATAACAATACTAAGAAGGAAATAAAATATTAAGAGTAATAATATTAGATGATTTTTTGTGATAGTAATATTATCAAGGGATGATAATATTACTAACATGATAATATTACTAAGTGATTACTGTAATGTCTAATATTTAACTATGTGACTAAATGTTAGACAATTTAATATACAGTAATAACATTATAAGTAAATATATGATAAACTAATTGGAAGATCAATGATAGGTCATTTCAAAGGAAGTTAACTTAAATTGCTTAAGCGGATAAACTAAATCGTGTAGCAGTAGACTACAGACGAGGCAAGTTCTCTAACTCAAACTTCAGTTATTATTTTTAAAGCATGTTAGTGGATAATTATTGTTAATTATTCCACATCCTTAATGATTATTGTTAATCGCACTTTATGCCATTAAATTCTTGTTATATTATTATTGAATTGTGAATTAATTAAAGTTCTTTCATTCATGAAGTATTTATGAGTTAGATCTATAATAGTTGTGTCAGCTAGATCGAATATGTTTAAATTTGTTAAATCAAATATGTTTTAAAAACTGTACGTAACCAATTGACATGGTAAGGACTCGAGATGAGAAAAAGAACAATGTTATTAAAGCATTAAATTGAAAAACAATTGTTGCTCGACTATTATGTGTTTATGCATAATACACCGAGTATGAAAGGTTGATCCACTTAATTACCAAAACTTATTAAAAAGACCAGTTTAGATACTAACAACCTTAGTATATGTTCATGGTTATTTCAAACCACTCAGCATCTATTATTTAATTATTCAAATATTCAATTATTAAAACTTAATTCATGTTCTTTCACAATCGATTCTATTTTTGAACATAAGCTAAATTCATTTCTAATCATGATATATCTCCCTTGTATTTAAACTTGATAAGCAAATTAGTTGCTTACTCTTGCTATATCATGACGTATATTTTAGCTAAGGCAGAGACGTCCAAGAAGGACAAGGACAAGGGAAAAGTCCAAGAATAGTCTAATGAGAATGTTTAAGTATTATTTTACTTTGATGTAATTTGAAAATATAAACCTTTTATAATATTAAGAGTATGTTTTAGTTAAGGTTAATAAGACTTTGGGGTTATATTATAAGACTTTATATTAATGAACAATGTATGTTTATTATTCCGCAATAGAATATAGAATGTGTATGTTGATGATGGATCGTGAGCACAGAATCTGAGGTTAGAGAACTTAGATTTGGGGTCTTCACAGGAATTATGCAGCAAGTTCCATATCAAACATCTTAATTACGTCATCTATCCTCCCATGATGAACAGAGCTATTGAAGCAACCAACAAAAAAATCAAAAAGATCATGCAAAAGATGCCTTCTAATCCCAAAGGATAGTCTGACTTATTGCCTCTGACTCTGTTAGCCTACAGAACGTCAATGCGCAGTTCTACTAGGGATACCCCTTACTCATTGGTCTATGGCATGGAAGCAGTACTCCCAATAGAAGTGGAAATGGAATCATTAAGAGTATTGATAGACGCTCAAATGGAAGAAGACCAATGGATGCAAGAGTGGTACCACTAATTATCTCTGATAGATGAGAAAAGGGCGGTAACCATCTTCCATGGTCAGTTATATCAGCAAAGGATTGCTAGATCCTACAACAAGAAGTCCGGATTAGACAATTCAAAGAAAATGACTTGGTGTTGAAAAAGATCCTCTCCAATCAAGATGAAGCCAGAGGAAAATTCTCCCCAAACTGGGAAGGCCCTTTCATTGTCAAGGAAGTGTTGACAGGAGGAGCCATCCTATGAGACCCCGAATTTTATGAAATAAAAGTATTCACTTTTTTTATAATTATTCTATTTAGTAAATGGTTAAATTGATAAAAGGTTAAAGTTAAGGGTGATATTTGAAAATTTTGCAAAAAAGCAAGTTGATATAAAATATTCGTTGTGTTGGGGAATATTCATTTTAACAAGGAATATTCGTACGACGGCATAATCATTGGTAGACCCCACAACGGAAGTATTGTCGTAGTTAGAAAACGACAAAATTATCTTTTTATAAAAATAACGGCGAAAGTGTTATCGTTAAAACCGTTGAACTACCCTAGTAGTAAAAGTACAAGAATGTCTGGCGTGGTTGCATAGTAGCACACGGTATTGATTATTGATACTTAAGTAAGAAGTCGCTCAGTTATACTCAATTATTGCTACAGTAATTGTTGCATCATATCTCTCATATTATTGATTCAATCATTGTCACAGTATCATCTGCATAATATTTTATATTATTAAATCAATAATTGAGATGACAAGTTATTTATATTATTATTTTCATAATTAACAATGTCTAGAAGTTCTGTCAAGGAGAGGTTTGGTCACCTAATTGCGCGCCAATAGGGAGAAATCCTTATCGAAAAGTCCCCTCTTTCCTGGGAACGACCTGGTTGTTAAATATTGTGGGTTATAATATTAATGATGAATAAGTTCATGTTGATTAAAGATGAAATTGATAGTTTCATTGTGTTGGGATTATTAGTGTTAGTAGAAATCGATATTTATTTCGATAATAATTGATGCCTGAAAGTTATATTTACCAATCGGGTAATTAATCGGATAAATGCGCAATTAATTGCTATTAATTCAAATGCTTATAACTATTTGTTCACATGTGTGTACTATTGATTCACATGCATGTACTATTAGGGGAGGTGTTGCAAGATTGATAATACTTGTATGAATAAATTAAAAATAGAGGTATAGATGAATGTACTATACTGAAATTATTTTTTTCACATGAATAGAACTATTGAGTCACATGATTGTACTATTGATTCACATGATATACTATTAGGGGAGGTTGTGCAAGTTTGATAATACTTGCAGGACTAAATTAAAAATGAAGAAAAAGATGAAGGTATTATACTATAATATTTCGAGCCCCAAAACGTGCAATTATCGAAACTATGTTTTCCTATAAACAGAAGCTCATTCTTCCTTCATTCTCACCAATTCACTAAGTCTCACAAGAGCAGTTATAGAGAGATAATCTATAGAGAGAAAGAAGAAACGAAGTCTGCTACTTCACTACTCCAGTATCCAGTCTTCTTCTGAAGTAAGGGGTGTTATTTATTTCATATTCTAAAGAGATATTATTTTTCATATTTGTATGAATATTATTTTCGTTCAATATTCATAAAGAATATTATCTTCGTTCAATATTCGTAGAAATGTTATCTTCATTAAATATTCGTTGGAATATTACTTTCGTTCAACAGTTGTAAGGGATATTAATTTGTTCAGTATTCATATAAATAATATTTTCTTCCGTACTCTGTAGTGTGACACCCCTAAATCCGGTACTTCCATTTCCATAGTATTTTGTGTTCACTGTACAAACATCATCTATCTATCTACCCATAAATAAATGCAACCATGCAATAAATAGAAATAAATAATAAATCTCTCTCCCCTTATGGGGTTACATCAACTGCATAATAAATAAATCCCAGGTTACTCTAACCTTAAATCATCTATGCGAAAATAGAAACAAATAAGTCTTAGTAACATCAATTCTAATCATCATTACATAGCCACAAAAATAAAACAATCTTCATTACTTGCTAATCTTGCCCTTGCCCTTACTAGTGGAAGGTTAGTCTTCTCTTTCGTTCTTAACTGGAATGTTATTATTACGCAAGAGAGAGCACGATTGCCCACAAGTATAACAATATAATAAATGAATAATAACATTCGAGAGGAATAATAACTTCGGGTATAAAAGCTCAACTTTTGAATCAAGAACGAATAACAAGAATCAAAAGAAATTCTGAGGGTCATAAGACCTTGAACTATGTCCTAGGTTGTCAAGTGTTTTATACGAAACCTTTAATGATCGTAAGACTATGGACTCTTCTTCTCGTACTTAGGGGGATCAGCCCTTAGTACCATACTGTGTACAATATCTTAACGCTAAAGCGTAAATAATCCCCTATACAGGGTTGTTCGTCTTAGTTTGACGTTCGAGTCCGCACCAAAGGAAGTTTGGTTTGGATAATTCATCAAGGGTTCTGAAATTTAGAACGCTCATCAACTATGGACTAGTCGAATCAATAAGGGTTTGCTAGTTTAACAAGGTTTAACAATAATCGATAACTTAACTAGAATAGAATCTCAAAAGGTATATAATAGAATAAGTATTGTACAACAGCATTAGGTTTGAAAGATTAACAAACTTTAATATACAAGACATGCTTGATCAATAAAAATGAGAACTCGTTCAATGTAGAAAGGTGAATTAATCAACTTATATAACGATAACAAGTAGGGTTAGGAAACTTGCCTCGTGTGTAGATTACACTTAAACAAAATCATTCTTTGAATTAAATCCTACATACAAATTATGTTCACAATACCAGTCAATAATAACGTACTAACATCATAAATTTACTCTTTGTTTAACTCGAATTCATGACTATACTTAGTCAATTGTTACACTTAGTGTAAAATTAAGACTTCACGAACAATAAGCTAATTACGTATTCGATCATTCAATTCACATGTAATTGTGTTATGGATTTGTTAAGAATTTATTTTAACACCTCATTATATGTCTAACAAGTTTTTGTGCTCATTAGATTAGGTTACTAACACATTTCTATACTTGAACATTGAAAAAAATGCATTTCTGGACATTCTGCTAAGTGGTATTGCTTATTTCACTTTTGTACTTCTCGGATCTTGTGCCATGGCCATGGCACCATGTAGCGATGTGCGCCAAGTAAGTGATATATGTGTGGCATCTTGACTGGTACTTGGTACAGAAGACTGACCTTTGTGGCGTTAAGACGAGAAATAAAGCGGGAGTCAGCGTATGCGGCTGAAACCCCAGACTCAATTTCGGTTAAGTGAAGAACACAAGATTCAACGAAATAAACACTTCTTGAACACTAATTTCATCAAATTACACAAACCCACATGCTAGAATTCATATATAATTAATACTTAACATCTATGGAGTGATTCTCACCCATTAAAACACATAATCACAGAATTAAAGCATGCAAATTGCACTGTTCTTGAGGTTCTTGAAGTTTTGAACATAAATTCTAAAATTCAACGCCATAGATTGGTTATTATCCAAATCCAATCATTCAAATTTTGTTTTGTTCATTTTATCATGCATAATCATATAAGTGTGCTAATTTTGCAAAACAATTTATGTTTGACACATTAAAAAAATACGTATAAGACCATATGTCCATATTACCTACTCTGAAATCTTTTACTGTATAATTTCATGAAATTGAAAATATGGAAACCCATATAATATACAATAAACATGTTATGCCACTCAAATTACTACATATATTCCTACAACAACACCATTTTCCAATTACAGAGACTTACAAAATGAATGAAAACCATATTCATGAAAACTTTAAAAGACGTAAAATAAAAATTTAGGATGAAGAGGATTACCCAAGTGTAGATGAACAAGGATGACAATTCTCTCTACTATAATCACAATACTCACAATCTCTCTCAAATTTCTCAAACTCTCACTGTATCTCTCTATCTCTGTTATGCCAGACTTAGCAAAAAAAAATGAAAAGGAAGAAAAGAGAATACATCTAATATAATAGAAAATTAAACTGACGCGATGATGGTCAGTTACCCAGTCATGGGTTACTTCCCTCAACCCCCATTAAGGCCAAGTTTGGCTAGCATACTAGGTTTCAAAACCCTTTATTTTCATAAAACCTTATCATATAGTTTTTAAAAAAAATGTCACACCCATTATAAAATAAATCAAATATCCAGTTTAATTTATTTTAAATAAAATATAGTAAATTCTCATTAATTCACATAGTCACATAATTAAATTTCTCCTTTAATAATAATGTCAAATTATTAAATCTCCAATTAATAATTAAATTAATTAAAATAACAAAGGCTTATTAAATATTTCTTTTAATTCAATAAGCTCACATAAATACATACATCGAATAATAAAATTCTCCACATCAATTTAATAAATATAACATATATAATTAAATTAATCTATCACAACTTCATCAATTAATTAATTAATCTAATAATTAATTCATCAAAAAATATTTATTCAATCCAATAAATATTCAAATTAAATTACAAAATCTCGGTTGTCACATGTAGTATATGAGTAATATTATTTTGTCTCGTATTCCTGATTATACCCTCATCTTGTTAAAGTATTGCTTCTATACTCCGTGATATTAGTAGAATATCCTTGAAATTTGCGCTTCATCTAGTATCGTTTCACAAGGATATTTTATACACATTCTTGTTAAATTTTAAGCTTTTCATGCCGGAGTACTGTCCATGAGTAGTATTCATTTATACGGTACTATTCATAAAAGTACTATTCACAAAGTATTATTCATAAAGTACTATTCACGAGGTACTATTGACGAGTACTATTCACAAAGTACTATTCGCGGGGTACTATTCCCAAAGTACTATTCATGGGGTACTATTCACCTAGGTACTATTCACCCAAAGTACTATTCATGACAAAAATTAATTTATTTTCGGTCCAAATCATTTTTGATACAATATCATTCTTGAATTTTACTCCACAAAGCAGTATCATGTTGACAATTTGGATATTTTTAAACTCTGGATAAATTTAAAGTCTTTAATATTTATCCTTGATTTCGTTTGATTAATGCTTATATCATTATCATCATCCTCATACCTATATTGTGATGAAAGTCATGTTTAGCTTACGTGCATAGATGGACTATTGATTGGTATGACTATGGCTAGGGATCATTTGGTATAATCATGATCCGTAATGTTGTAAATGATGTGGTAAAAGTCCTCATTGGTCCGTAGTGCATTGATGGACAGTTGTTGGTATGATTATGACCAGGGATTATTCGGTATAATCATTACCATTGATGATTACATGAATATCCTTGGCCCGTAGTGTAGGAATGATTCGATGATGTGGTTTATTTGTTAAGCTGAGTCTCAGTGATAAAGTTGATGAAAAACTTTTTAAATAATAGAAGATAGTAGATATCATGCTCTACTTGACTCTTCTAATGTATTTCTTATTCCACTGCAGTTGTTGATCTAAAACTTGTTGTCTATTGTATTCTATCAGTTATTATATTGTTAAAGGCTAAGGATAATTTATTATGCATTATCTTAGTCATAATATTTTATACTGGGCTAGTTGAGCTCACCCTTTGCTTTCATTGTTCTCTTCAGGAAATGAGAATATAGCTGGGACTAGTCGGGGAACGAAGTGACGGTCCAGATGTTTACATTAGTAGTCCTCACTATTCTATGAAATAGTATGATAATAAATGTATTGTGGACTCCATTTGAGTTTGAATATTGTCTAGAAGACAATATTCGTTTTAAAACTCTTAGTTTAAGTTTTGTCATATTTTACACGACATTTGTATTATTAAGTTGTATTTGAATTTTGTACCATGTATTTGGCGACTCAAGATGGGTGATGTATACCTGTTTTGGGGGCATCAAAGTTGGTATCAAAGCTTAAGGATATGATCCCTGGCTGAGATTTGAGACTAGAACTAGGAGGGGAGAGACAGGTAATTCCTTCGCTAGTATGACCTAACTAAGTTTATTTGTTATTTAATTGGTCGGTCAGAATATAGGGATAATATATGGCATGTCAATTAACCCTTATTTAGAAACTATATTCTAGGATGATATCTGAAATAAGGAGATGAGAAATGGGAATATCATGATAGAGAGGAAATAACCGGGAAGGTACAATCTGAAAAGAAAGCAAGGTATTCTCGTCTCTTCAAACTACCAGATACGTAAATTTCGAGGGCAAAATTTTATAAGGAGGGGAGATTGTGAGACCCTGAATTTTATGAAATGAAAGTATTCACTTTTCTTATAATTATTCTATTTATTAAATGGTTAAATTGATAAAAGGTTAAAGTTAAGGGTGATATTTGAAAATTTTGCAAAGAAAGCAAGTTGATATAAAATATTCGTTGTGTCGGGGAATATTCGTTTTAACAGGAAATATTCGTACAACGGCACAATCATTGGTGGAACCAACAACGGAAGTATTGTCGTAGTTAAAAGACGACAGAATTATCTTTTTATAAAAATAATGGCGAAAGTGTTACCGTTAAAACTGTTGAACTACCCGGTAGTAAAAGTACAATAATACGCGTGGTTGCATAGTAGCACACGGTATTGATTATTGATGCTTAAGTAATAAGTCACTCAGTTATACTCAATTATTGCTACAGTAATTGCTGCATCATATCTCTCATATTATTGATTCAATTATTGTCACAGTATCATCTGCATAATATTTTATATTATTAAATCAATAATTGAGATGAAAAGTTATTTATATTATTATTTTCATAATTAACAATGTTTGGAAGTTCTGTCAAGGAGAGGTTTGGTCACCTAATTGGTCGCCAATAGGGAGAAATTCTTATCGGAAAGCCCCCTCTTTCCTGGGAATGACCTGGTTGTTAAATATTGCGAGTTATAATATTAATGATGAATAAGTTTGTTTTGATTAAAGATGAAATTGATAGTTTCATTGTGTTGGGATTATTAGTGTTACTGGAAATCGATATTTATTTCGATAATAATTGATGTCTGGAAGTTATATTGACCAATCGGGTAATTAATCGGATACATGAGCAATTAATTGCTATTAATTCACATGCTTATAACTATTTGTTCACATATGTGTCTTATTGATTCACATACATGTACTATTAGGGGAGGTGGTGCAAGATTGATAATACTTGCATGACTAAATTAAAAATAGAGGTATAGATGAAGGTACTATACTAAAATTATTTTTTCACATGTATAGAACTATTGAGTCACATGATTGTACTATTGATTCACATGATATACTATTAGGGGAGATGGTGCAAGTTTGATAATACTTGTAGGACTAAATTAAAAATGAAGGAAAAGATGAAGGTATTATACTATAATATTTTGAGCCCCAAAACGTGCAATTATCGAAACTATGTTTTTCTATAAATAGAAGCTCATTCTTCCTTCATTCTCACCAATTCACTAAGTCTCATAAGAGAAATTATAGAGAAAGAAGCTATAGAGAGAAAGAAGAAGCGAAGTCTGCTACTTCACTACTCCAGTATCCAGTCTTCTTCTGAAGTAAGGGGTATTATTTATTTCATATTCTGAAGAGATATTATTTTTCATATTCGTATGAATATTATTTTTGTTCAATATTCATAAAGAATATTATCTTCGTTCAATATTCGTAGGAATATTATCTTCGTTAAATATTTGTTGCAATATTATTTCTATTCAACAGTTATATAGGATATTATTTTGTTCAGTATTCATAGGAATAATATTTTCTTCCATACTCTGTAGTATGTGAGTAATATTATTTTGTCTCGTATTCCTGATTATACCATCATCTTGTTAAAGTATTGCTTCTATACTCCGTGAAATTAATAGAATATCCTTGAAATTTGCACTTCATCTAGTATCATTTCGCAAGGATATTTTCTGCACATTCTTGTTAAATTTTATTCTTTTCATGCCGGAGTACTATCCATGAGTACTATTCATTTATACGGTACTATTCACAAAAGTACTATTCACTAGTACTATTCACAAAGTACTATTCACAAGGTACTATTCATGAGTACTATTCACAAAGTACTATTCCCAAAGTACTATTAATGGGGTACTATTCACTCGGGTACTATTCACCCAAAGTACTATTCATGACAAAAATTGATTTATTTTCGGTCCAAATCATTTTTGATACAATATCATTCTTGAATTTTACTCCACAAAGCAGTATCTTGTTGACAATTTGGATATTTTTAAACTCTGGATAAATTTAAAGTTTTTAATATTTATCCTTGATTTTCGTTTGATTAATGCTTATATCATTGTCATCATCCTCATGCTTATATTGTGATGAAAGACATCTTTGGCTTACGTGCATAGATGGACTGTTGATTGGTATGATTATGACCAGGGATCATTCTGTATAATCATGACCCGTAATGTTATAAATGATGTGGTAAAAGAGTTCATTAGCCCGTAGTGCATTGATGGACAGTTGTTGGTATGATTATGACCAGGGATTATTCGGTATAATCATGACCATTGATGATTACATGAATATCCTTGGCCCGTAGTGCAGGGATGATTCGATGATGTGGTTTATTTATTAAGCTGAGTCTCAGCGATAAAGTTGATGAAAAACTTTTTAAATCATAGAAGATAGTAGATATCATGCTCTACTTGACTCTTCTAATGTATTGCTTATTCCTCTACAGTTGTTGATCTAAAACTTGTTGTCTATTGTATTCTATCAGTTGTTATACTGTTGAAGGATAAGGATAATTTATTATGCATTATCTTAGTCATAATATTTCTTACTGGGCTAGTTGAGCTCACCCTTTGCTTTCATTGTTCTCTTCAGGAAATCAGAATATAGCTGGGTCTAGTCGAAAAACGGAGTGACGATCCAGATGTTTGCATTAGTAGTCCTCACTATTGTATAAAATAGTGTGATAATAAATGTATTGAGAACTACATTTGAGTTTGAATACTGTCTAGAAGACAATATTCGTATTAAAACTCTGAGTTTATGTTTTTTCGTATTTTACACGACAGTTGTATTATTAAGTTGTATTTGAATTTTGTACCACGTATTTGGCGACTCAAGATGGGTGATGTATACCTGTTTTAGGGGCGTCACACATCCGATTGCAAGAAATGGATGGGGAAGAATTCCCCCAGCTCATCAATTCAGACACCTTGAAAAGGTACTATGTCTAAATCACTTACAAACCTTCATCCTTGTCTTCTGAAAAATAAATCATATTAAAGCAATTCAGGTCTTTACTGCTGGGCCTAAACTACAAAAGACCTTATCTCCCCCCATCAATGTGAGTACGTAAGCAACAATTTATGGTGCGGTCAAACCAAACAAAAACCTAAAACACCTAATCAAACCCAAATAAACACTTTTTAAACCGTTCAAGCCATGCCTGAACTAGAAAAGACGTGATCTCTCCATCCTCGAGAGTATGTAGGCAGCCATCTATGGTGTGATCTAACCTTCAAAAGAAAAGGCCAAAATACTTTACCTATAAACTCAAATACCCAATTAAATACTAGTCTCAAGACACGAAACTATACATAAAACCCAAATCCTATCAAGCCTCCAGGATCAAAGAACTATTCTGAGAGACCCTCTGACATCTCAATGTCAATCCATCAAGAAAGTGCTCGTGATACATCAAGACAGTAAGTCACAAAGAAAGTGGCAATCATTGAGCAAATATCAAAACATATGCAAAAGGGAAGTGAATCAAAATATATTTTCTTGTCATACAATATTGTTTAATATATACAATGTATCCTTTACATGATAAAAATGCCTAACCTAGTCTATGCAGGAAAATAAAAGCTAATCTATAAACCCGCGGTCAAACAAAACAATAAATCCAATATCACATCCATCTCTGAAGATGAAGGTGCATCTTTGAGCTCATGGCCTGCAGTCTTAATATGAGCTAAATGATCTATGACATCCTGTAGAGTACTTCCATGATCATCCATAAATGCACTCATATCTGTGACAATTCCCTCCATATAGAATCTGAGAGCAGTATTATCAGCAACAGAAGCATTCCTGGTAGATCGGACCTCATCCCTCTCAACAAAAGCAGCGTCCCGGCCAGATAAGGTTGTTAACACCAATGCCCTAACCTGATCCCTCTCAAAGGTCAGAAGTCGTATCATCTGCTCTAAAGACTATACAGAAGGTGGGGAGCAGCAGCTGAAGAGCTAAGAATGTCACTGACCAGAGCTGTTGTCAAACCAGCAAATAACTCATCCTTTTTGGGAGAAACAGGATCCTCCATAGGCTCCTCCTTATCTGAATCAGTGTTAGGCTCTGAATAAACAACCATAGTCGATGCAATTTCTGCCTCCAACCACGCAGAATACTGTAAGGAGTGACCTTGATGACTCACTTGGAAGTCATGTGACGCCACCAAAATAGTTATACATCACCCATTTTGAGTCACCAAATAGATGGTACAGAAATAACTATAACTTCATTAATACAATTGTCGTGCAAAATACGACAACACATATACTGTGAGTTTAAATACAAATATTGTCTTCTAGACAATATCCACACTCAAATAAAGTCCTCATTAAAATTATTGATGCACTATTTTACAAAATAGTGATGACTGCTAAAATAACTATATTAAAACATCACTCTATACCCCGACTAGTTCCAGCTGTATTCTCGCTTCTTGAGAAAAAAAATGGAACAAAAAGGAAAATGGTGAGCTCAACTAGCCTAGTAAAGAATATTATGACTAAGATAATGTAGAACAAATTATCGTTAGCCTTCAATAAATCAAATAAAATATAATGGAGAACTAGTTTTAGATCAATATTCATAGTGGAAATAACAATTCATTAGAAGAGATAAGTAGAGAATGAAATCAACTATCATCTATGAATTTAAAAGTCCATCATCAATATTTTATTCCTATAACATCAATCAATATACATCTTGAATCAAATATTCATCTTTGCACTACAGGCCAAAGATATTCATTTGTATCACCAATTGGCCATGTTCATCTCAACACCTGTCCATCTTTGGACTACGAGCCAAAGATATTCATTAGGTAATCATTCATCTTTGCATTACAGGCCAAAGATATTAAAATATATCAGCATATAGGACTGAAAATGATGAAAAATATCTTAAAGAAAATGAATCTAGTGAGATAAAAGATCAAAGATTAGGGATTCTTACTTTAGTTTATCTAAGTTCAAAAATACTCCATAATAATCAATTGTGGAACAAAATTCAAGAATGAGAATCAAAACATGGATAAAAGATAGTAACCATAATAGACAACTTGGACAAAGAAACGAAAATTTCATTTTTTTGTGAATAGTGTCGTATTCGTGAATAGTACCGTATATGTGAATAGTGCTGTATACATGAATAGTAACCCCGACATGAAAAGGTAGAAATTCCACAAGAAAAATCATACTTTTTGAATAGTACTCGTGAATAGTACCGTATTGGTGAATAGTGCCGTATACGTTAATAGTACCGTATACGTGAATAGTATTCTCGACATAAAAAGGTAAAAATTTCATAATAAAATTCATACCAATATTTCGGTATAATGATATTAAAAGAAATAACATCATTTACGAAGAAAATAACATCCCTTACCTCAAAAGAACAGTACTTCTGACTGGAATATCAGATATAATGCTAAAGGAAACTTTCACTGAATAACAACTCTCAAAGTATCTAAATACTCACAAATTACGCTCGATATTATAGAGAGAAAACTTCTGGTGTGATTTTCAATTCTAACTAAGCACCCTATTTATAGGAAAATGCTAGAACGCCAAAGCAGACTTAACTTGCTACTTGATGGCTTTACCTATTACTATTCATGCACAGTACTTTTGAAAAAAATCTCAGCACACCAACAAGGACAAGAGTGGGGCCCACCCATTCTAGAAAATTTCCAAAATGTTTTAAATTTAAACAATATTCAGAAACTTTAATAATTCATAATAAATAGCCATTTTATAAGAAAAATACATATTTTATGTCCATTCCATAGGAAATTTAATTCTCTCAAGCTTTATAGAAGAAATTTTTTCCAAATTTCGAACAGAAAGTGTCCGAAATCCACATACGGATGATTTTTAATACTTACATTCTGACAAAATACTGATAAAACACCTCAGCATTAATTCCTTCATTATATCCACATAAAATAAATATTTTCTTATCATATAAATCAATAATTAATTATTCACAAATAATATTACAGAATCACAATACTGACAACCAGGTCATTCCCAGGAAATAGGGGGCTTTTCGATAAGGATTTCTCCTTATTGGCGCGCAATTAGGTGACCAAACCCCTTTCCTAGACAGAACTTCCTTAGACATTGCCAATAATGCTATCTAACAATATTATTCAAATAATATGAATTATTGATATGATAATGGGAAATGTTGTGTAGTGATAATTATTGAAACAACAATAATATAAAATATCAACGTAGAAATTATTGAATCAATAAAATAAAATATTGAATAGTAATTACTGTAATAATTATTAAGTAATGCCTTCTTACGTAAGAATCAATAATCCAAAATATCATGTAATACCGCTGAGTACGCCATCGTGCAACCACGCGTACATCGTATTTTAACCACTAGGTATTCCAACAGTGTTAACGGTAATAATTACGTCGTTATTTATAAAAACTCAAACTTGTCATTTTCTTCATCCGACCATTTTCTGTTATGGGGCCCACAAATGGCTGCGCCGTCATACGAATATTCCCCGACAACAAGAATATTCCACGGCCAAATGAATATTCCCCGATAAAAATGAATATTTTATAACCACTTGCTTATTTTGCAAAATTTGCACATTTTACCCATAACTAACCACATTAATCAAATCCACCCCTTACTATTTCAGAATAATTAATAGAGGAAATTCAATTTTATTTATCAAAATTTGGGGTCTTCCAACCTTTCCTCCTTATGAAATTAAAGTACGTACCTGGTGTTTTGAAAAGGTGAGGGTACCTCGCTTTCATTTCCGATTCCAACTCCCAGGTCATTTTCTCGATAGCATGGTTCCTCCACAAAACATTGACTTGGGGTATAACCTTTGTGCGTTGGACATGCTCTTTCCTATCTAAGATCTTAACAGGTACCTCCTCGTATGTTAAATCTTCGTATATCTCGTCTGGTTCTAACTGAATAATGTGGTTTGGATCTTTCACATATTTACGAAGCATAGTTATGTGAAAAACATTATAAACACAAGACATTCTTGGAGGTAATGCTAGTCTATAGGCCACATTTCCTATTCGGTCAAGAGTCTCAAATGGACCAACAAATTGTGGATTGAGCTTTTCTCTCTTGCCAAATCTTATAACTCCCTTCCATGGAGCAATACATAACAATACATGATCCCCAATATAAAATTCAACGTCCTTTCGATGAAGATCCGCTTAACTCTTTTGTCAATCCTGTGTCGTTTGTATACGTTGTCGAATCTTTTGGATCTTTTCTGTAGTCATGCGTACCAATTGTGACGCCCCCAAAATAGGTATACATCACCTATTCTGAGTTGCCAAATACATGGTACAGAATACAAATATAATCTTAAATATACAACATGAGCTATGAGTTTTAATACAAATATTGTCTTCTAGCCAATATTCAAACTAAAAATAAGTCCTCAATACATTTATTAACACACTATTTCATAGAATAGTGAGGACTACTAATGCTATCATCTGGACCGTCACTCCGTTCCCCGACTAGTCCCTGCTACGTTCTCATTTTCTGAAGAGAACAATGAAAGTAAAAGGGTGAGCTCAACTAAACCAATAAGAAATACTATGACTAAGATAATGCATAATAAATTATCGTTAGCCTTCAATAGTGTTAAACTGATACAATATAACAAAAATCAAGTTTAACTGCAGCGGAATAAGCAATCCATTAAAAGAGTCAAGTAGAGAATAAAATCTACTATCTTCTATGATTTAAAAGGTTTTTCATTACTTTTATTGCCGAGACTCAGCTTAATAAATAAACCACATCATCCCTGTACTACGGCCAAGGATATTCATTAGTATCACAACCACAAATTATCCATGCACTACGGGCCAAGGATATTTTTGTATTCATCAATGGTCATGATTATGCCAACAACTGTCCATCAATGCACTATGGTCCAATGAGGAATTTTACCACATCATTTGTAACATTACAGTCATGATTATACCGAATAATCCCTAGTCATAATCATACCAAGTCCATCTATGCACTACAGGCCACAGATGACTTTCAACATAATATAAACATGAGGATGATGACAATGACATAATAATTCAATAAAACAAGTTCAAGAATTAATTTATACAGGAACCAATAACGTCCAAATTGTCAACATGATACTGCTTTGTGGAGTAAAATTTAAGAATTCTCAGAAGAATATTTCCATGAAATGATACTGGATGAATCGCAAATATCAAAGATATTCCACTAATTTCATGGAGTATAAAAGCCAAAACTTTAACCAACTGAGTAAAATAAAGAATGGAATAACAAAAGAAATCACCAGGCATGCGATAGACTTAACAGACAGGTTATTCCAATAGAATAATAAATAACGGAACCAGGTCATGCTTAAGCACACAGACAGGATATTCCAACAGAATAATAAATAATGGAACTAGGTCATGCATAAACGCACAGACAGGATATTCCAACAAAATAATAAATAATGGAACCGAAGTCATACGTAAACGCATAAAGCGAGGATATTCCAATGAGAATAATAAATAATGGAACCGAAGTCATACGTAAACGCACGCATGTGATATTCCAATAGAATAATAAATAATGGAATAATGTAAGAATTTCACCATGTATGCGGTGCAGATAGGCGAAGTTATTCCAACATAATAATAACGAATGGAATAATGGAAGAATTTCACCATGTATGCGGTACTTGATGTAGCGAGTTATTCCAACATAATAATAAAGAATGGAATAACGAGAATAATTTCACCATGTATGCGGTGCCAGATAGGCGTGTTATTCAACATAATAATAAAGAATGGAATAACAGAAGAATTTCACCAAGTATAGGGTAGTCCGCGTATATAGGTTATTCCAACAGAATAATAAAGAATGGAATAACAAAAGTTCTCTTCATGAATACAAAAGAAATAATACCCCTTACAAGTATTGAAAGAAAATAATTCTCTTCATGAATACGAAAGAAATAATACCCCTTACCTTAGAAGAAACTGTATATAGGAGTAGTGAAGTAGCAGAATACTTTTTATCTTTCTCTCTATAGTTTCTCTTTCTAGAGTTTCAGTGAATTCGTAAGAAATAATGAAGGAATGAGCTTCTATTTATAGGAGAATAGACTGAATATTAACTAATTCATGAACGGTCCAGATTGATTTACTTTTAAATGGACGGTCCATATTCAATTAGTATGCAGTATTAATAAAATATTCTAATAAAACAAAATCTTTTAAATAAAATATAATATATTCTATTTATAATCTAATAAAACTAATAACTTTATAAAAGTATTTTGTTTTATATAAAAAGATTTTACTATGCAAACACTACGCAGCATTATACAAACACTATGCATAATAAAATATTATATATTCTATTTATAGTCTAATAAAACGAATAACTTTATAAAAGTATTCATTTTATATAAAAAGATTTTAATATGTAAACACTATGCAGTACTATGCAAATACTATGCATAATAGAATATTATATATTCTATTTATAGTCTAATAAAATGAATAACTTTATAAAAATATTTTGTTTTATATAAAAAGTTTTCTATTTTATTACATTTATAATACTAATAAAACAAAATTTATATATATATATATATAAACATCCGTGACTTCATAAAAAGACACCTCAATATACTTAACAACATTTATCATCATTATTATAATTCACAATATTAATCGACCGAGGTTGTTCCTGGGAAAGAGGGGCTTTCAATAAGGATTTCTCCCTATCAGCATGATTAGGTGACCAAACCTCTCATTGGCAGAACTTCTAGACATCTTTAATATTGCAAATAATAATATTAATAACTCTGTAAACTCAATTATTGATTGAATAATGTATAAAATATCGACAATAATTGAATCAAATAACTTGAGATAATATGCAACAATTACTGAAGCAATAATTGAACAAAACTGAGTGACTTCTCACGTAAGCATCAATAATCAATACCGTGTGCTATTATGCAATCACACGCGTATTACTGTACTTTTACTACCGAGTAGTTCAACAGTTTTAACAGTAAAACTTTCGCGGTTATTTTCATAAAAATATTTTTGTCATTTTCTCAATCCGACAATAATTCTGTTGTGGGGTCCACCAATGATTGTGTCGTCATACGAATATTCCCTGTTAAAACTAATATTCCCCGACCAATCGAATATTATATAACAACTTGCATACTTTGCAAAATTTATAAATATTACCCACAACTATAACATTATATCAAATCCACACCATAATTTTGAAAAAATATTTCGAGAAATTTAAATCTTTATTCATAAAATTTGGGGTGTCACGATCTCCCCTCCTTATGAAATTTCGCCCTCGAAATTTACGTACGTACCTGGTATGCCGAAGAGGTGAGGATACCTTGACTTCATTTCATATTCTAACTCTTGAGGTATAACCCTTGAGTGTTGAATACGATCCTTCGTATCTCCTCATACGTTAAATCTTCAGCTATCTCGTCTAGTTCTAATTTAATAACGTGGTTCGGGTCATCCACATATTTACATAACATCGATACGTGTAAACGTTATGAACACGCGACATACTTGGCGGTAAAACGAGTCTATAAGCCACAGTTCCTACTCGATCAAGGATTTCAAATGGGCCAATAAAATCGAGGGTTGAGATTTCCTCTCTTCATCGATTCTTGCTTTTAGAATAATGCCCTCTTGAACCTTCTTATTCACATTCATCAGCTCTGAGTATGTAGCTTGCATGGCTTTAACTTTATCGATTAAATTCGATTCTACTCGTATATTTGATATCTTCACGTGGGTCCCTAGAGTCTTTAACACTATCTTCATCATTTGTAAGTTATACAAAATTGGTTTTTGTGTTAACAACATCGCACTCGTAAACGCATACGATCTTCTACTCAACGCGTCAGCTACCACGTTCGCTCTTCCACGGTGATATTGAATGGTCGTAACCTTCAACAGCTCGAGCCATCGTCTTTGGCGCATTATACGTTTGTTTTGGGTGAAGAAATACTTGAGGGTTTTAGAAATGGGTTTTGTACTGGGGTCAATACAAAATTTGATTTTACGCTCTAGGGGTAGGCTAAGAAATCTTTAAGAATACGTCAGAAAATTTATTAACAATAGAAATATCATTCAGAACTGTGACTCTCATCCAAGACTTGAATAACACATAAAATGAAGGTTTCTCCTAATGGAGTTTCAACCGATAAGTCAAAGTCTAATTTCTCCAAAGTGAAATTTAAACGTTGAGCGCAAGCAAGAGAGATAATAGAATAGGTAGAATCGGTATCTAATAAGGTATAGACTTCCTAAGCGTTTATGATTAACTTACCCGTGATAACTTCGTTCGGGTTCCTCGACAAACGCTCTCACTTAAACTACCGGCTTTGACTTGTCTGAAACATCCTTTGGCATCATTATCACAGCTGGACTTGACTTCACTACATGAAAAAATCGAGCTAGGTGACCTTCTCTTCTGCAATTGAAACACGCTTTGGATTGCTGCGTACATTTTGGACAGATGTGTCCCTCCTGTCCGCATTTGAAACATACGACTGATGGTCGTTCTCCTTCCTTAACAATAGGTGCTGGTGCTGATGTCTTTCCATCATCGTTAAATCTTCTCTTCTTGAAATTTCCACTCCAATAATCTTGGCATGATAATTTACCCCACGATGGTTATCATTGTTCCGATGGTCGTTGCCACTGGTACAATTATTATCGTGTTGTTGGTCGTTGCCTTTTGGTTGTGCTGACTCATTACTGCGCTCCAATAACTGAGCCCTATTCACAACATCTGAATATAAACAAAGTTTGTGAGAAATGAGGTATTGACGTATTTCGGGTTTCAATCCTCGCAGAAACATTCACGTCATTCTCTCCTCATTATCTACCAAATGGGATGCAAACCGGGATAACTCCATAAACTTAGCCTCGTACTGCGACAAGGTCATATTATTTTGCTCCAACTTGATGAACTCCACCTCCTTCATATGACGAATACTTTCAGGAAAGTACTTATCATTGAACAACTCTTGGAACTTCTCCCAAGACATCTTGAGTGCTTCAGGCTGGGTACGTTTTACAGATTCCCACCAATGATCTGCTTCTTCACGCAACATAAAGGTGGCGAATGGAACCTTTTGCTCCTCTGAGCATTCCAAGATATCAAATATCTTGGTGATCTGCTTTATCCACGTCTCTGCCTTAAGTGGTTCTGGCTTTCCCAAAAACTCCGGTGGTCCCAGCTCCTTGAACTGCTTAGCGGTAACCAACCGTGGGTTACCATTGTTTCCACCTATATTTTGAACAGGAGTCTCTCTTACCTGATGTTGCATGAATTGCATAAAGACTCTTAACATTCCATCGTTCATCATTTGGTCAGTGTTGTTGTTTGCATGAGGATTAACGCCTTCCTGATGCACATTATCCTGATTATTGATTTGTGGAGACTCAACGGTCTCCTGTGCTCCATTGCTATTCTCAACATTCTCGGATGTCATTTTCAAATACTGCCACAAAACAAGGGTTAATTAACATATCACATATTATCCTTATACTCTGACCGACCAATTAAATACCAAATAAACTTAGGTAGGTCATACTAGCGAAGGAATTCCCCGTCTCTCCCCTCCTAGTTCTTGTCTCACATCTCAACCATGGATCATATCCCTAAGCTTTGATACCAACTGTGACGGCCACAAAATAGGTATACATCACCTATCTTGAGTCGCCAAATACATGGTACAAAATATAAATACAATCTTAAATATACAACATGAGCTGTTAGTTTTAATACAAATATTGTCTTCTAAACAGTATTCAAACTCAAAATAAGTCCTCGATACATTTATTATCACACTATTTCATAGAATAGTGAGGACTACTAATGCTATCATCTAGACCGTCACTCCGTTCCCTGACTAGTCCCTGCTACGTTCTCATTTCCTGAAGAGAACAATGAAAGTAAAAGGGTGAGCTCAACTAGCCCAATAAGAAATACTATGACTAAGATAATGCAGAAAAAATTATCATTAGCCTTCAACAGTGTTAAACTGATACAATATAACAAACATCAAGTTTAACTGCAGCAGAATAAGTAATCCATTAAAAGAGTCAAGTAGAGAATAAAATCTACTATTTTCTATGATTTAAAAGGTTTTTCATCACTTTTATTGCTGAGACTCAGCTTAATAAATAAACCACATCATCCTTGCACTACGACCAAGGATATTCATTAGTATCACAACCACAAATTATCAATGCACTA
Organism: Panax quinquefolius; assembly: GCA_020205615.1. NCBI lineage: Eukaryota > Viridiplantae > Streptophyta > Magnoliopsida > Apiales > Araliaceae > Panax > Panax quinquefolius. The sequence continues at coordinate 136,774 of JAINUW010000692.1, forward strand.
CGGGCCAAGGATATTCGTGTATTCATTAATAGTCATGATCATGCCAACAACTGTCCATTAATGCACTACGGGCCAATGAGGACTTTTACCACATTGTTTGTAACATTACGGTCATGATTATACCGAATAATCCCTGGTCATAATCATACCAAGTCCATCTATGCACTACAAGCCACAGAAGACTTTCAACATAATATAAACATGAGGATGATGACAATGACATAATAATTCAATAAAACAAGTTCAAGAATTAATTTATCCAGGAACCAATAAAGTCCAAATTGTCAACATGATACTGCTTTGTGGAGTAAAATTCAAGAATGCTCAGAAGAATATTTCCATGAAAAGATACTGGATGAAGCGCAAATATCAAAGATATTCCACTAATTTCATGGAGTATAAAAGCCAAAACTTTAACCAACTGAGTATAATAAAGAATGGAATAACAAAAGAAATCACCAGGCATACGATAGACCGCACGCATGATTATTATTCCAATGAATAATAAATAACGAAACTAGGTCATGCTTAAGCGCATGCATGTGATATTCCAACAGAAAAATAAATAATTGAACCAGGTCATGCATAAACGCACGTGATGTATATTCCAACAAAATAATAAATAATGGAACGAGGTCATGCGTAAAATACACGATGAGGATATTCCATGCGAATAATAAATAATGGAACTAAAGTTATGCGCCAGAACTTGCAAAGGCGAGGATATTCCAACGAATAATAAATAATGGAACGAAGTCATGCGTAACGCACGTGCACGACATGATATTCAAATGTAATAATAAATAATGGAATAATGTAAGAATTTCACCATGTATGTGGTACTTCAGATGTAGAATGGTTATTCCAACATAATACTAAATAATGGAATAACAAAAGAATTTCACCATGTATGCGGTACTTGCGTAGGCATGAGTTATTCAAAGATAATAATAAAAATGGAATAATGGAAGAATTTCACCAAGTATGCGGTACTTAGCATGATAGTATAAAGTTATTTCAACATAATAATAAAGAATGTAATAACAGAATAATTTCACCATGTATGCGGTACTTCGCATAGATAGGTTATTCGAACATAATAATAAAGAACGGAATAACAGAAGAATTTCACCAAGTATAGGGTAGTCAGCGTATACTGAGTTATTCAATGAATAATAAAGAATGGAATAACTGAAGTTCTGTTCATGAATATAAAAGAAATAATATCCCTTACGAGTATTGAAAGAAAATTATTCTCTTCATGAATACGACAGAAATAATACCCCTTACCTTAGAAGAAACTAGATTTAAGAGTAGTGAAGTAGCAGAATACTTTTCTTCTTTCTCTCTATAGTTTCTCTCTCTAGAGTTTCAGTGAATTCGTAAGAAATAATGAAGGAATTAGCTTCTATTTATAGGAGAATGGACTGAATAGTAACTAATTCATGAACGGTCAGATTGATTTACTTTTAAAGCAGACTATCCATATTCAATTACTATGCATTATTAATAAAATATTCTAATAAAATAAAATCTTTTAAATAAAATATAATATATTCTATTCATAATCTAATAAAATGAATAACTTTATAAAAGTATTCTGTTTTATATAAAAAGATTTTACTATGCAAATATTATGCAGTATAATTATACAAACACTATGCATAATAGAATATTATATATTCTATTTATATTCTAATAAAATGAATAACTTTATAAAAGTATTTTGTTTTATATAAAAAGATTATACTATGCAAACATCGTGCAGTACTATACAAACACTATGTATAATAGAATATTATATATTCTATTTATAGTCTAATAAAACGAATAACTTTATAAAAGTATACTATTTATATAAAAAGTTTTCTATTTTATTACATTTATAATACTAATAAAACAAAATTTATATAATATATATATATATATATATATATAAACTTTCGTGACTTCATAAAAAGACACCTCAATATATTTAACAATATTTATCATCATTATTATAATTCACTATATTAATCGACCAGGTCATTCACAGGAAAGAGGGGGCTTTCTAATAAGGATTTCTCCCTATTGGCGCGCAATTAGGTGACCCAACCTCTTCTTGGCAGAACTTCTAGACATCGTTAATATTGCAAATAATAATATTAATAACTCTGTCATCTCAATTATTGATTTAATAATATATAAAATATCGACAATAATTGAATCAAATAACGTGAGATACTATGCAACAATTACTGAAGCAATAATTGAACAAAACTGAGTGACTTCTCACGTAAGCATCAATAATAAATACCGTGTGCTACTATGCAATCACGTGTATTACTGTACCTTTACTACCGAGTAGTTCAACAGTTTTAACGGTAAAACTTCCGCGGTTATTTTCATAAAAATATTTTTGTCATTTTCTCAATCCGACAATAATTCCGTTGGGGGTCCACCAATGATTGTGCCTTCGTACGAATATTCCCTGTTAAAACGAATATTCCCCGACCAATCGAATATTATATAACAACTTGCATACTTTGCAAAATTTATAAATATTACCCACAACTATAACATTATATCAAATCCACACCATAATTTTGAAAAAATATTTCGAGAAATTTAAATCTTTATTCATAAAATTTGGAGTCTCACACCAATTCTGGTCCCAACAACGTTGTTTCACCCACCTCGTCCCAACATACTGGGGAATGACACTTTCGTCCATACAACGCCTCGAATGGAGCCATGCCTATACTTGCTTGATAACTGTTGTTGTAGGAGAATTCCACCAATGACAACTACTTATCCCAACTTCCTCTAAAATCTAGGACACAGAGTCTTGATAGATCTTTAAGAGTTTTAATAGTCCTTTCCGATTGCCCGTCCGTTTGAGGATGGTATGCCGAACTAAATCATAAATCCGTGCCCATAGCTTTCTGCAAGCTAACCCAAAATCGTGAAGTGAATCTTGGGTCACGATCCAAAACTATGGATACTAGTATGCCATGCAATCTCACAATCTCATTCACGTACATACAAGCAAGACGTTCAAGGGAATAACTCTCCCGTATTGGAAAGAATTGTGCAGACTTGGTTAATCTATCAATAATAACCCAAATCGCATCTATGCCTTGAGAAACCTTGGGAATACCCGTAATGAAATCCATGGTAATGTGTTCCCACTTCTATTTTAAAATATCAAGTGGTTGCAATGGACCCTTTGGCACTTGATGCTCCACCTTTACACGTTGACAAGTTAAACACCTCGAGATAAACTCCGCGATCTCTCTCTTCAAATTATTCCACCAAAATGTATGTCGAAGATCATGATACATTTTGGTACTCCCAAGATGGATTACAAACGGTGTGTTGTGTGCCTCCATCATGATTCTATGCTTCAAGTCAGAATCGTTAGGAATGCAAAGTCCGGAGTTGACTTAAAGTATTCCTTCTTCATCGATGCTTGCTTCTGGAATAACACCTTCTTGTACTTTCTTCTTCATACGCATCAGCTCTGGGTCTGTGGCTTGAGTAGCTTTAACTTTATCAATTAAATTCGGTTCTACTCGTATGTTTGATATCATCACGTGGGAACTTGGAGCGTTTAACTCGATCTCCATCCTTTGTAAGTCGTACAAAATGGGTCTTTGTGTTAACAACATCGCACTCGTACCCGCATATGATCTTCTACTCAATGCTCAGCTACCATGTTTACTTTTCCAGGATGATATTGAATGGTATGGTCGTAATCTTTTAACAGCTCGAGCCAATGTCGTTGCCGCATGTTGAGTTTCTTTTGGGTGAAGAAATATTTGAGGCTTTTATGATCCATATAAATCTTCACTTTCTCACCATATAAGTAGTATCTCTAGATTTTCAACACAAGAATGACTGCTGCCAACTTCAGATTGAAAGTAGTATGCACACAAGCCAATCAAGTTTGATGATAAAGCATATACTTTGTAACAATCTTATTCATTTATTAATAAAAAGTATTAATTTATTAAAGGCTTTTAATTATCTACATGATGCTGTTTTATAATATGGGATAAACCCATAGTTTTAAGCAATGCTTTTAGAATAATGATGATGATCATTCTAATGAGATCTAAATTCTTAGAAAGCTTAAAACTAAAATAGTTCCCAATCATTGGATTACTAAATTGGGGATTAGTGAATCCGGATAGATTGGTACATACGTTGCTTGCTCATTGGATGAGGATGATTGATCTCACGATTATTTGTGTGCAGACACTAAAGCAAGTATGTAGGTGCTTATTAGAGAATAAGTTCTCTGAACGTGGCTCGCTAAGGAATACCTAATGGAGTTTTACTTGTCTGTCAATAGGAATTCATGTAGTGATAGTATTACAAGTGATCCTTGGACTTGAGATCATCATAGTATCTTGTGTATGATGATTTATACTTTGACTTATTCATTAAGAACCTTAGGGTATATCAAAGGGTATGCTTGTGTATAATAATTTGTATATGGAGATAATGTATGATCAATAAAGAATCTACCACTTCTAGTAAAAGAAGAGAAATGGCATATGTGATTCTATAAATGACAACCCAGTAGTCATTGGCCAAGGCAGAATGAAATTAGAAAGGAGTTTCTAATTTGCATTATTTGTAGTTGTGCGTTTAAGAGTCAAAATATATATAATTAAATAAAATAAGACTTGACAGTAATTCCATGCCTTATATTTGATTGGGACATTGTATGGTGGAAGGATTGAATTGTACGGTAACTATTTACTCAAAGGTTCTATTATGATTAATGTTGAAATTTATATTATCTGAAAAGTCGTTGATCGCTAGGGAGGCTTATCCCTATTGTAGAATAAATATTATTTATTTAAATAAATTAATAGTTTAATTTATTTATTTAAATAAGATTAGAATTGTTCTAATTGATTTATTCACAACCGGTTTAATATGGAGAACCTAAAGGGTCACACCATAAAAGGAAGAATAATTATTTAAGAAGTTAATGGCATAATCGTATTAATATGTTAAGTGTATTTAATTTAATCTATGGTGATAGAATAAATTAAATAACTTAATATTTATTATTTAATTAGTAATATTAAATATATAAATTAATAAGAGGAGTCCTATTAATATTATTACAATTATTATTATTTTAATTTCTAAAGAGTTGGAAATTAATTTAATATTAGTACTCTCATTTATTCCTAATAAGATTAGGAGGCTAATTAATTAAATAATTTAAATTAATTAAAATAAAACTCAATTCCTTAATTGTTAAGGAGGGTTGCCCACATCTATAAATAAGAGGAGTCTTATTATGGGTGAGGTGGTTGTTGATTTTTTCACAACAGACGTAATTCCAATTGTTGGAGAGTACGCTCATTTTCTATGAGAGATAGAAAACTAGGGTTTTGCCAAACACCCATCTTCTTGAATCTTTATTTTTTCTTGGTGAATCACCTCCAGAGGCCAAACACTTGGGTTGCTAACGTTGATCAAAGGAAAGAACAAAACCCGGTGGATTCAAGTTGAACGCGAAAAGGATTGGAGGTGAACTTGTACCTGAGGAAACTCGAATCTTCAAGGGTATGATTCTTGTTCTTTATATTTTCGTTTAATTAATAATTATGCATAAAGGGTGATCTGAGTATATGGTTTGTAAAATTTTAAAACTCTGATTTTCCACGTTTTCACTTATTTTATGCAATTTGATTGCGTTCATGAATATTACAAACCTAACAGTGGTATCAAAACTGAACCTTTATGCGAATTATTAACTGTTTTAATTTGATATGTATATTGATATGTGTTTAAAACAATTTAATTGAGCATAATTTTATTGTATAAAATTTATTAAAAAAAAAATATCGTGATTCTATGTTAATAGTTAACAGGAGTTTCACATGGATTGTTTTTTTAAAGGTTACTTGGAGATTCGCTGATTTAAGTTAAAAGTCACGTGGACCATTTTTTTTATCCAGGATAGTTGATAAACTTTGTTATATATATATATATATATATATATATATATATATATATATATATATATATATATATATATATTACGTAATGATTTATGTTAATTACGTAATTATTTTGAATCCTTTGGATGAAAATTTGTCTTATAAGTATATATTAATATCTTGTCACGGATGGATATATATATATATATATATATATAATATTCTTAATTATTTTATAATTAAAATAAAAAGTTTATTTTAATCTTAAAATAAAAGATTTATTTTAATATTAAAATAAAAGAGTTTATTTTAATTTTAAATTGAATTTCATGCTAACTAATTAGAGTTGGAATTGTTTCCATGATAACTAATTGGAGTTGAAATTAGATTCCATGCTTCCTTAAATAAAGGAGTTTATTTAGATATGAAATAAGATTTCATATTATTCAAAATAAAAGAGTTTATCTGTGAATAGGAAAGAGAATATGTATTTCCTTAAATAAATGAGTTTATTTAGATATGAAATAAGATTTCATATTATTCAAAATAAAGAAGTTTATTTGTGAATAGGAGAGAGAGTATCAAGTGTTTCCTTTAAATAAATGAATTTTTTTTACTTGGAATTAGATTCCATAATTAATTAAAATAAAGGAGTTTATTTTGATTAAAGAATTTGATTAAAATAAAATAGTTTATTTTATTCAAAATTGGATAAATTAAAATAAAAGGTTTATTTTAATTTAAATTTGGATTAAAATAAAGTAGTTTGTTTTAATTCAAAATTAGATTTTATGCTAACTAAATTTTCTCATTAAATGATATCAATATATATATATATATATATATATATATATATATATATATATATATATATATATATATATTGAATGTTTATTATTCATGAGATGAATGTTATTTATTGATGCATATGGTGATGTGTATATAATAAATGAGATTGATTATGGACTATTGACCAATGTTTTTGGATTTCTGTTGATCGATTTCGCAATCAATGAATACGTGCAAATATACACGGTCAACAAGTAATAAATTGAAAGTAGAGTATCGTTCCCACGAGGAATTATTTAATAAAAATTACCAAATACAAACTCTTAACCAAATCAATTTTATTTAAACAATTACAAATTGTGAATTTTCTAATTAAGAAAACTAAATTAAACAATTAAAAGAGATTAGTCTAAAAGAAAGAAAATAAACAAAACTAAGATTTGATTGAATTCAGGTAAATAAGGATTAAGACTCCAATATCCCCAATTATGAACTATAAATCAATTATCCAATTATCCCAATTATTATGTCTACTGAATTGTTAACAGGAATTCTCAAATGCCAAAAGCCCTTTTCCAAGTGATCAATTGCTTTCTATTTAATCCATATTAATTTTGCTATATTCCTATGCAAAACAATTGAACTAAACTCGTTACAATCCCAATTCCTTATGTGTTACATGCGGCGAACATATATTTTCATTCTTTTCACAAACCTAATTATTCATTGTGCAAATAATCAAGTCACATGATATCATGCCCAGTTCTAACCCTAGAATTCCTCTTCTAATTCCTTCTAGAGTAACAAAGTAATTACTGATCAGATAATTAATCAATAAGCATAAGGCAAGACAAACAACTCACTTTGACACAAATAATTGGAATAAATTAAATAACTAATTTATAGCCATAAAAGGTTCAATTGAAATCTTAATAAAAGAGTTAGTTCATAATTAATGAATTAAAACCAAGAATCCACAACTGGATAGACATTAAAAGATAAAAGTATGATAAGAGAAGAGAATAGAATCTGTTGTCAGCAAATCTGATGCTCCCCTCTTGCTCTTGCTCTTGATCTTCAGTGTTCTTTAATATGCTTCAATCTCTAATGGCTAATTAAGAACTAGGGTTTATATTCTAATCTAATGGAGTGTTTAATCTAGTCTAATCTATGTATTCTCCCTTTATTTTATGTCTTACGTCATATATTTATAGGTAACAAGTCCAATTTTTAGCTTAGGAACAAACCCAATCCAATTTGGAGTCAAAAAGGTGTCAAAATTTGCCCAAAAACGCGTCCAGGCCCAACCAACCTCTTCCCCAGTGCCCCAGCACTGGGCACAGCGCTGCAACACTGCCCCCAAGTGCCCTGGCGCTGGTCATAGGCCTATTTTGGGCGCCCCGGCGCTGCCACATGTTCTGACATTTTCTGCTCCGACGTCCTTTGGTAAAATGGCCATAACTTCTTCGTCCGAACTCCGATTTCAATAATTCAAGATGATCCGGAAAGAGGAGACGTATATCTACAACTTTCATTCTTTAAGGGTTTCGAAATAAGGTGCGGAGAAATACTCAAATTGGCTTTGAAGTGACTGCTATGTAAATGGCAAGCCGAAAACGCGAATCTAGCCACCCCGAACGTCGATCCAAGTAACTTTTGTCCCAATTCCTACAAAACAACATAAAACATGCTTGAATAGACACAAACACTTAAAAAATATTCTAAAAGACTTGAGAACAATAATAAATTAAGCCCGACTGTATCCAATTCATGGGTATATTACCCATTCATCAATTTCATTTTAGTTGGATGCATGAATGTATGAGTTTTATTAAATGGGGTTTGCGTACCTCGTCTTCTCTAATTTTTTCTTAATGTAAATTCTAACTCCCTCCTATGTACTTCCCCTTGACTGCTGATCAAGGTTTCTATTTATTTTTAATAGTTTTGTAATAGGAATAGTTAGAATTAATTTTGAAGAATTGGAGATCAAGGAACAAGGAGCGCTTGAAGACCCGTTTGTAATGGAGCCCGGGTTTAAATGTAATAGTTATATTTAAATATTAATTTTTGCACCCCTAGGTTTGACCTTTTGGTTCACTTGGTGTCTCTAGTGAACCAAACTAGAATAAAGTCCATAATCAATCTGGATAGAATATAGTATTATATATGTGCATGCTTATAGTATATATATATATATATATATATTATATTATGCAAAAATGTTTTGCATGTTAATTAATATGAAGCGTATTTTATATATATATGTGCATGCACGCTAAACAAGATGAGACAAATTAATTACATGCAAACCCCTCAAATTTTTTATATTAAGTCCTAAGCGTTCAAAGATATTTGGAATATCGAACGTCGCCTTCTAGCATGATAAAAATAATAGAGTATCAATTAATTATTATAAGTTTGTTGTGTCACCACAAGACTTATCTTAATTCTTTAAGATATTAATTTTATCACATTTGATGCTTATAAAGAAAATTGAACAATATTGTTTTGTTGTGTCACCACAAGGACAATATTTTTCTTTTTTGAATATATGGAGTGCTAGGTTGGACTTAACTTAAATCATTTTAGTTCGGATGTACACACACTTGACCATTATGATCTAAGAGGCAAAATGCAAGGAGTTTCGTAGTTGATGTAATTGACAAGAGTTATCTACCTATTTATTTATATATAGCTTGTTGTGTCACCATAAGGCTATATACATTTGAAATGGGATCCTTATTCTCACTAGCATATATTTAATTAGATATTGCCGAACTATATATATTGAGGGTAATATAGTTTGAAGAAAATAGTGTGAGATACCAATTTAAAATAAGACCTAAATTATTTTGGTAATTAATAAAAGAATATATGCTAAAATGTTGTTAAGAACAAATTCATTTATAGAATTTTACAATGTCTAAATTACTATCACTGTGAAGCATATTAGATGCTATTTAACCGAATCGTATTAAACGGATTGCTTAAGGAAATTGAGAAAAGTTCAAGAGCCTGAAAAGCTATCTTATGTCCTTAATACGCCTATCCCTGCAATAGTTGTAGACAATGCCTCTGAGGAAGAGATTGCTACTTTTAGAAAGTGGCAAGATGATGCACAGTTGGCTCAATGCATCATGCTCGCATCCATGAGTAACGAGCTTCAACATCAGCATGAAACTATGGATGCTCCTACTATATTCTTGCACATTGAATAGTTGATGGTGAGGGAAGTGGGACAAATAGATATCAGATATCTAAAGAGCTTTTCCGATCTTGAATAACCGATGACACTACAGTATAGATAAAAGTCCTTAACATTATCAATTTGATTGGTCAATTAGGACAACGGGTTTTGTCATGGATGGAGAGTTGAGCCAAGATTTGATCTTGCACTCACTCCCTGACTCCTTTCATAATTGTTGTGAATATTTCATATGGACAAGCTAGATATCAGCCTCGCTGATTTGCTTAACATGTTGAAAAAATATTGAGAGTCACTTTCCAACCAAGAAAGACCATGTCTTACTGGTAGTGGCCAAAGGATCTTCTGAAAAGAAGAACGATTCAAAGAAGGTAAATATAAAGGCAAAAACAAATGATAACAAGAACAAAACTGATACAGATAGCAAAGGAGTTTTCTTCCACTGCAATAAGCCTGGAAACTAGATAGAAACTGCGAGAAGCATCTTGCAGAGGCTAAGCAAAGAAGCTTAGTGAAGTTTTGATTACAAATACAAATTTGTTCATGATTTAAAATAAATTTTTCTTTAAGTCATGTTTCTACTTGGGTATTTGATACGGACTTTGGTTATCATAAATATAGATTTATGAAGGGACCAAGCAGAAGTAGAAAGCTAAACAAATATAAGTAATCCTATGTGTGGAAAATGAAGCAAAGGTTGCCACATTAGCTATAGAAACTTATAGTTTAGCAATGCCTACGGGCAAATCTATTAAGTCAATAAGTTGTTATTGTATTCCAGTTCTTGTTAAAAACATTATTTCCATTTTGTTGTTGGACAATGAAATCTTTGGTATTATATTTAAGAACGATTGTTGTTCTATTTATAATAATAATGTTTTGTATAGAACTAGAATATTACTTAATGGATTTTATATACTTGACTTACGTGAAAAATTAATTTTCAAATTGAACAAACTAGTATAAGAAAAGGAGATGATCATTCAAAGAGTTGAATGTGTGTATTTGCTGAAATACAAGTGTGAATTATTTGAAAGGTTCAAAGAATTCAGAAGTGAAATAAATTGGCAAAGTATTAAGATTCTTTGATTAGATCAAGGAATAAATACTTGTGCAATAAGTTTCTAGATCATCTCAAATGGTTTTCTCATAATGGACGCCTCTTGATACGCAATAATTGATTGATGTATCTGAAAGGAAAAATTGTACCTTATTGGACATGGTGCGGTCCATAATGATTTTACTGACATTCCAGTATCCCTCAAGGGTCTTGTCCTAGAATTAGCTGCATATCTACAAAAAAGGTAACCTCAAAATCCAGCCCCAAGACTCCATAAAAGTTATGGACAGGTAGGATTCCTAATATTAAGTATGTTAAGATAAGGGGTTGTCCAACATATGTGAAAATGTTTCAAAGGGATAAGTTTGGGACAAGATTTGACAAGTGTAGATTTGTGGGACATCCTAAAGTAAGTTTAGGGTATATGTTCTATAATTCTACTTAGCAAAAGGTGTTTATTGCGAAACATGCTACCTTCTAAGATAAAGGTATTTATCATTGAAGGGGCTAGTGGGGGGATAATAGATCTTGAAGAGTTCAAGAACCACAAAACACTATAAGTCAAATAAGAGGAACCTGTAGATTGACCTATTATACCACAACCGAATTGTAAATCTGGAATAGTACCGAAGATACCTAGGAGGTATGAATTCATCATAGATGATGATGATGAGGTACACATCATAGAAGATGATGGACCAGTTACATACGATGAGGTAAGAGATATAGAAACTCATAGAAATGAATTGAAGCAAGCTTCTCAAAAATGGAACATTCATTTTGATTAAACAAATCAAAAGAGTTTGACTTTATCACAAATAAGAATGAATCTAGTGTGTACAAAAGGGGCAGTGGGAGCACCGTGACATTCTTAATATTATATGTTGATATACTATGGATAAGGAATGACATACTAATGCTATAATCAGTAAAGATAAAATTGTCTAAACATTCCTCCATGAATGATTTGGGAAGAGTATCTTCATTGGGGATAAAATCTATATAGATAAATTCAAGAGGATGCTCGACTTAACCCAAGGAACATATATTCATTTGATGCTAAAGTTGTTTAGCATGGAAAACTCCAAGAGATGTCTCATGTTGATGAGCCCTAGAGTGTATCTCTCTTAATAGTCCCCATAGACTCATAAAAGAGAGATCGCATGAGTAACTATCATGTATGCAATGAAATATACGAGACCTAATGTTGATCAGTCATATTCTGGAGAAGTTCACTATGAGTCAGTGAAAAACATCTTAAAGTACTTTACCGGCACTAAGGATGTGATCATATTTATGGTGGGTCTGAATTAAAACTAGAGGGCTTAACAGACTCAATTTTTTCAGACAGACCAAGACGACAGAAAATCTACTTTATGGTAAAGCGTTACCTTGAACGGTGGTGCAGTGAAATTGGAAAGGTTCCAAACAGCAAAGAGTTGTTGGTTTAGTGATAAAGACAAAGTATATAGCTATAAATGAAGCTGCACGTTGATTGTTTAGATGAAAAATTCATTACAGAACTAGGAATAGTTCCTAAGTCTCATCTTGGATCTAAATATGTGTTGTGGCACTTTCATTTGATTATAAGAATCATTGAAAGATGGGAAATCATTATAGAGATAGTGGACTCTCAAGAACAACATTACATATCCATTAACTAAAGCTTATCCAACAGTAGGATAATCGTCACTTAGAGAAGAAGGGTATGAGATACCATGACGATTGGCTTTAGTGCAAGTGGGAGATTGAAAGTAGTATGCATACAAGCCAATCATGTTTGATGATAAAGCATATACTTTGTAACAATCTTATTCATTTATTAATAAAAAGTATTAATTTATTAAAGGCTTTTAATTATCTACATGATGATGTTTTATAATATGTGATAAACTCATAGTTTTAAGTAATGCTTTTAGAATAATGATGATGATCATTCTAATGAGATCTAAATTCTTAGAAAGCTTAAAACTAAAATAGTTTCCAATCGTTGGATTACTAAATTGGGGATTAGTGAATCCGGATAGATTGGTACATACGTTGCTTGCTCATTGGATGAGGATGATTGATCTCATGATCATTTGTGTGGAGACACTAAAGCAAGTTTGTAGGTGCTTATTAGAGAATAAGTTCACTGAACGTGGCTCGCTATGGAATACCTAATGGAGTTTTACTTGTCTGTCAATAGGAATTCCTGTAGTGATAGTATTACAAGTGATCCTTGGACTTGAGATCATCATAGTATCTTGTGTATGATGAGTTATACTTTGACTTATTCCTGTAAGACCCTTAGGGTATATCAAAGGGTATGCTTGGGTATAATAAGTTGTTTATGGAGATAATGTATGATCAATAAAGAATCTATCATTTCTAGTAAAAGAAGAGAAATGTCCTATATTATTCGATAAATGACAACCCACTAGTCATTGGTCAAGGCAGATTGAAATTAGAAAGGAGTTTCTAATTTGCATTATTTGGAGTTGTGCATTTAAGAGTCGAAATACATATAATTAAATAAAATAAGACTTGATAGTAATTCCATGTCTTATATTTGATTAGGACATTGTATGGTGGAAGGATTGAATTGTACGGTAACTATTTACTCAAAGGTTCTTTTATGATTAATGTTGAAATCTATATTATCTGAAAAGTCGTTGATCATTAGGGAGGCTTATCCCTATTGTAGAATAAATATTATTTATTTAAATAAATTAATAGTTTAATTTATTTATTTAAATAAGATTAGAATTGTTCTAATTGATTTATTCACAATCGGTTTAATACGGAGAACCTAAAGGGTAACACCATAAAATGAAGAATAATTATTTAAGAAGTTAATGGCATAATCGTAATAATATGTTAAGTGTATTTAATTTAATCTATGGTGATAGAATAAATTAAATAACTTAATATTTATTATTTAATATTTTGGAAATATTAAATATATAAATTAATAATAGGAGTCTTATTAATATTATTACAATTATTATTATTTTAATTTCTAAAGAATTGGAAATTAATTTAATATTAGTACTCTCATTTATTCCTAATAAGATTAGGAGGCTAATTAATTAAATGATTTTAATTAATTAAAATAAAACCCAATTCCTTAGTTGTTAAGGAGGGTTGCCCACATCTATAAATAAGAGGAGTCTTATTATGGGTGAGGTGGTTGTTGACTTTTTCACAATAGACGTAATTCCAATTGTTGGAGAGTACGCTCCTTTTCTATGAGAGATACAAAACTAGGGTTTTGCCAAACACCCATCTTCTTGAATCTTTATTTTTTCTTGGTGGATCACCTCTAGAGGCCAAACACTTAGGTGGCTAACGTTGTTCAAAGGAAAGAACCAAACCCGGTGGATTCAAGTTGAATACAAAAAGGATTAGAGGTGAACTTGTACCCGAGGAAGCTCGAATATTCAAGGGTATGATTCTTGTTCTTCATATTTTCGTTTAATTAATAATTGTGCATAAAGGGTGATTTGGGTATATGGTTTATAAAATTTTAAAACTCTGATTTTCCACGTTTCCGCTTATTTTATGCAATTTGATTGCGTTCATGAATATTACAAACCTAACACAGATTATGAGTAAGATAACTCCTCTCATATTCTTTGAGTTGTCGCGAGGCATAGGCTATGACTTTCCCATGTTGCATGAGAACACATCTTAACCCTTTGCCTGAAGCATTTCTGTAAATAACAAATCCATCTGAACCAGATGGTATTGTCAGAATAAGTGCCGAAATGAGTCTCGTCTTGAGCTCTTAGAAACTCTTCTCGCATTCCTTGCTCCATACGAATTTTGTATATTTCTGAGTCAGCTGAGTTAACGGAGTAGTAATTCGAGAAAATCCTTCCACAAAACTCCGATAATAACCAGCTAAGCCCAAAAAGCTACGTAATTTAGTCACCGACTTCGGTTGCTCCCAACTTTGTATTGTTTCAATCCTTGCCGGGTCAACAGATACTCCATGTTTTGACACCACATGCCCAAGGAATGCTACTTCCTCAAACCAGAACTCGTATTTCTTCAGCTTGGAATATAGATTGTTGTCAAGAAGCTTTTGAAGTACCAGCTTCAAATGGTGCTCATGATCATCATGGCTTTTGGAATAGATTAGGATGTCATCAACAAAGACAACAATGAACTGATCCAAATTTTCCTTAAACACACGGTTCATCATATCCATGAAAGAAGTAGGAGCATTATTCAGTCCAAAAGACATGACTAAGAATTCATAATGCCCGTACCGAGTTCTGAAGGAAGTCTTCGGAATATCCTCAGTTTTAATGTTCAGCTGGTGATATCCAAAACAAAGATTGATCTTTAAAAAGAATTGTGCTCCTTGCAACTGGTCGAACAGGTCATCAATAGGAGGTAGCGAATACCTATTCTTGATGGTGACATGGTTCAATTCCTAGTAGTCAATACAAAGTCTCATACTCTCATCTTTCTTCTTTACGAATAAAATAGGAGCACCCCAAGGAGATGTACTAGGACGAATGAAACCAATGTCCAACAACTCCTGTAGTTGGAACTTTAACTCCTGAAGTTCAATAGGAGCCATTCGATATGGGGTTTTAGAAATAGTTTTTGTACTAGGTTCAAGGTCAATAAAGAATTTAACTTCACATACTGGGGGTAGACCAGAAAGTTCTTCACAAAATACGTCAGGAAATTTATTAACAACAGAAATATTATCCAAATTTGACGTGTTTTTGTTTAAGTCCATGGCATGGGCTAAGAAATCTTGACATCTATTTTTCAATAAACGAATGGCTTTATGGCTTGATATGACAGTGATTGACTTTAGTGGTTTGGTTTCTTGAATTCGCATAATAAGTTGGTTAGGAATATGAAAACTAACAACCTTATAAAAACAATCAATTTTAGCATGACGAGTGGTTAACCAATCAATCCCTAAAATCACATCAAATACAATTATCTTTAAAGAGATAAGATTAACAGGTAATGTGATGGTGCCAACTTGGATCAAGCAAGATTTATAAATAGTGGATGTAATGAAAGTTTCTCTTAATGGAGTCTCAACAGATAAGTCAAAGTCTAATTTCTGTAGAGTTAAGTTCAAACATTGAGCACAAGCAGGAGAGATAAAGGAATGGGTAGAACCGGTATCTAATAAGGTATAAACTTTACAAGAGTTTATAATTAGCTTACTCGTGATCACCTCATTTGGGTTCCTGGCGTTTTGGGCAGTCACGACAAACTCTCTTCTAAGAACCGCTGACTTTGACTTGTCCGAAACAGCCTTTGGAGTCACCATCCCCGCCGGACTTGGTTTTGCTACAGAACAATCTCGAGTTATATGACCTTCCTTTCCACAGTTATAACATACTTTAAATTTTTGTGGGCAGTTTGGGCTGATGTGTCCCTCTTTCAAGCATTTATAACATACGACCGGTGGTCGTTCTCCTCCCCCAGGAACAGTTGATGCTGGTGCTGACGTCTTCACTTTGTTATTGTTGTACCTTCTCTACCAAATGAGGCGCAAACCTAGATAACTCCACGAACTTAGCCTCGTACTGGGACACCGTCATATTTTTCTGTTACAGTCTAATAAACTCTACCTCCTTCATATGACAAATACTTTCAAAAATCACTTATCATTGAACAGTTTCTGAAACGTTCCCCAATACATATTGAGTGCGGCTGGCTGGGTACGCTTCACAAATTCCCACAAGTAATCTGCCTCACCACGGAACATAAAGGTGGCGAATGGAACCTTCTGTTCCTCCGTGCATCCCAAGACATCGAATATCTTAGTAATTTGCTTAACCCACATTTCTGCCTCAATCGGATCCGGCTTTTCCAAAAAATTTGGTGGTCCCAACTCTTTGAACTGCTTAGCTGTGACAAGCCGCGCGTTGCTATCATTTCCACCCGTATTTTGTACACGAGTCTCCCTCGTCTGATTTTGCATGAACTGCAAAAAGCTTCTAAACATCCCATCATTCATTGTTTATTCGGTAGTGTTATTTAGAGGAGGATTATTGTCGTCCCATTGCACGTTATCCTGGTTGGTGATTAAAGGTGTCTCCACGGTCTCATTTACTCCATTGTTAACATTTCCAGCTGCCAATCTCAAAAACTGCCACAAAACAAGGGTTAATTAAAGAAAATGACATACCACATAATACCCCTATATTCTAACCGACCAATAAATAAGCTTAGGTAGGACACACTAGCGAAGGATTTACTTGTCTCTCCCCCTCCTAGTTCAATTCCTCGATCTCCGCTAGAGACCATATCCCTAAGCTCTAATACCAATTGTGATGCCCCCAAAATAGGTATACATCACCCATTCTGAGTCGCCAAATACATGTTACAGAAACAACTACAACTTCATTAATACAATTGTTATGCAAAATACGACAACACATATATACTGTGAGTTTAAATACAAATATTGTCTTCTAGAAAATATCCACACTCAAATAAAGTCCTTATTACAATTATTGATGCAATATTTTACAAAATAGTGAAGACTGCTAAAACAACTATCTTGAAACATCACTCTATACCCTGACTGGTTCCCGCTATATTCTCGCTTCTTGAGAAGAAAAATAGAACAAAAAGGAAAAGGGTGAGCTCAACTAGCCCAGTAAAGAATATTATGACTAAGATAATGTAGAACAAATTATCGTTAGCCTTCAATAAATCAGATAAAATATAATGGACAACCAGTTTTATATCAATATTCGCAGCGGAAATAACAATTCATTAGAAGAGTTAAGTAGAGAATGAAATCTACTATCATCTATGAATTTAAAATTCCATCATCAATATTTTATCCCTATAACATCAATCAATATACATCTTGAATCAAACATTCATCTTTTCACTACGGGCCAAAGATATTCATTTGTATCACCAGTTGGTCATGTTCATCTCAACACCTGTCCATCTTTGCACTACGGGCCAAAGATATTCATCAGGTAATCATTCATCTTTGCACTATAGGTCAAAGATATTCAGTTATATCACC
Source organism: Panax quinquefolius (assembly GCA_020205615.1). NCBI lineage: Eukaryota > Viridiplantae > Streptophyta > Magnoliopsida > Apiales > Araliaceae > Panax > Panax quinquefolius. Next base: position 154,791 of record JAINUW010000692.1, read on the forward strand.
ATTTAGGACTGAGGATGATGAAAAATATCTTAAAGAAAATGAATCCAGTGAGATAAAAGATCAAAGATTAGGGATTCTTACTTTAGTTTATCCAAGTTCAAAAATACTCCAAAATAATCATTTGTGGAACAAAATTAAAGAATGAAGATCAAAACATGGATACAATCAAAGATAGTAACCATAATAGACAACTTGGATAAAGAAAAGAAAATTTCATTTATCTGTGAATAGTGTCGTATTCGTGAATAGTATCGTATATGTAAATAGTAACCCCGACACGAAAAGGTAGAAATTCCACAAGAAAAATCATACTTCGTGAATAGTACTGTATTCGTGAATAATGTCGTATACGTCAATAGTACCGTATACGTGAATAGTAACCTTGAAATGAAAAAGGTAAAAATTTCATAATAAATTCATACCAATATTTCGGTATAATGATATTGAAAGAAATAACATTATTTACGAAGAAAATAACATCCCTTACCTCAAAAGAACAGTACTTCTGACTAGAATATCGAATATAATGCTGAAGGAAACTTGCAGTGAATAGAAACTATCAAAGTATCTAAATACTCACAAAATACGCTCGATATTATAGAGAGAGAAAACTTCAGATTCTAGTGTGATTTTCAATTCTAACTAAGCACCCTATTTATAGAAAAATGCTAGAACACTAAAGCAGACTTAACATGCTACCTGATGGCTTTACCTGCTGCTATTCACGCACACTAATTTTGAAAAAAATCTCAGCACACCAACAAGGACAAGAGTGGGGCCCACCCATTCTAGAAAATTTCCAAAATGTTTTAAATTTAAATAATATTCAGAAACTTCAATAATTCATAATAAAAAGCCCTTTTATCAAAAAAAAAATACGAATTGTATATCCATTCCATAGGAAATTTAATTCTCTACAACTTTGTAGAAGAAAGTTTTTCCAAATTCCAAACAGAAAGTGTCTGAAATCCACATACGGGTGATATTTAATAGCTCCATTCTGACAAAATACTGATAAAACACCTCAGGATTAATTCCTTCATTATGTCCACATAAAATAAATATTTCCTTATCATATAAATCAATAATCAATTATTCATAAATGATATTATAGAATCACAATACTGACAACCAAGTCGTTCCCAGGAAAGAGGGGGCTTTTCGATAAGGATTTCTCATTACTAGCACGCAATTAGGTGACCAAACCCCTTTCCTAGACAAAAATTTCTTAGACATTGCCAATAATGTTATCTAACATTATTTTTCAAATAATATGAATTATTGATCTGATAATGGGAAATAATGTGCAGTGACAATTATTGAAACAACAATAATATATAATATTAACGTAGCAATTATTGAATCAATAAAATAAAATATTGAACAGTAATTATTGTTATAATTATTGAGTAGTGCCTTCTTATGTAAGAATCAATAATCTAAAAATACTATGCAATACTGTGTGCTACTGTGCAATCACGCAGACATCGTATTTTAACCACCGTGTATTCTAACATGTTGTTAATAAAGAATAATTACGCCATTATTTATAAAACTCAAACTTGTCATTTTCTTCATCCGACCGTTTTCCATTATGGGGCCCATTAAATGGTTGCTACCATTTATTTAATATTCCCCAACAACAAGAATATTCCACGGCCAAACGAATATTTCCCGACAAAAATGAATATTTTATAACCACTTGCTTATTTCGCAAAATTTGCACATTTTACCCATAACTAACCACATTAATCAAATCCACCCCTTACTATTTCAGAATAATTAATACAGGAAATTCTCTTTTATTTATCAAAAGTTGGGGACTTACAAGTCACCCTCTCTCGGTGGGTCCAATAATCATAAACTCTAGCTAAATCATCCTCTGACAAAGACAAGGCTGATGATCGATGACCTGAAGCTCCATCAAAAGTATGTACATCCTGGAACTGATTAAACTATCCCATGATAGCCACTGGATGATATGTAGTCACTCCTCTCAAACCACCCAAGGGCAAGAAGTCCATACCCACGGCATGAGTGACAAAACTGAAAGGGGAGCTGAATCTTGAACAGGGCAATATGGAAAAAGGATCCTCAATCACAGTCAGGAAAATAAACCAAGACACTACATGCATACAATCAGTCAGTCGAAAAGAATAAGACATGGTTATCTCGTGTGTAAAGTAGTATCTGTGGTGTCAGAAAAGTGTCAATCGATCTCAGATGCATCATGAACCAGACATATAATAATACGACACTGCCTCTGAAAAACCTAGTAGGATGGGTATGGTAGAATGTGGTCGACATCAAAGTCTCTACTAAGATCATAGGAATGATGGTACGACCCTCCCTCAGATCCCTCACTACAGTGATCAAGCCAATATCCAATTGATCCATGTAGAGCGACATGTACAGATAGGCTACAACGCACATCAAAAAAGTGTCTACTCGGGGAACTCGCCACTCATCCTCAAAAATGGTGAAATCCCCTGAGTATACCGAATAGCTATCTGTCGACCAAAAATGATCAATTAAGAAATCTAGAGACATAGCATTTCTTGAGGTGATCTAATCCAAGACGACTATACGACATAAACATGTCAATGTCATTAACTGTTGTCTAAACTCACCAACATCCACTAGCGCAAGGCCTATCCAGCAAAAAATTTGTAATGCTTTTATACTCCTCCAATGTAGAAGTCAACCCATTGGTTCCAAATCTAAAGACCTGCCTCTCGGGAATCCAGCAAGATAGCATCCCCTATACAAAACCCACCAGAACTTGGAAGGTCAGGAAGGCTATGGAGTGCCTCAACATATGATCAACGATCATCCAATCTGAATGAGGAAAACTATCATACCAAGACCTCAAATATAAGGCTATCAAGGTGGGCGGGCTATGCTCAATATGGGTAACAATGGATGAAGACATCTGTAGAACCATATCCTGAGACCATCTAGGGGTCAATGCTAAACTCATCAATATAATCCATATCCATGACATATAGTGCATGCTTCATGATAAATGCCAATGATAAATGATAATATGATGCAATAAATAGAGAGCATTAGCATACATTTCTAAATACATCATCGGATAAAGATTAAATACATCATCTCTATTTACAACTAAAAATAAAAAGTACAGGGAAATGGGGCACATCCGCCCAATTGCTAATAGAGGCATATCAAAAGAGATAACACGAGCTTATCTAAAGAAATCAATGATGTCTACATCATCCATCCGATCAAATTGCTGTAACTTCTCCTTAGTCAACGTATCTCTGCTAGAGGGAATACCAGGTCGATATAAAGGGGGATCTACACCAGTCAAACTATTAGAATATGGGCCACCTAAGGAACCAGCGCCAGTGCTGGATGGATCAAAAGAATCTTCCTTTGATGGATCTCGACCCAGATGCCTGATGAAAAAATGCACTCGATCCAACTTCTAGGTCAAGCTAGCAATCTGATCCAAATAAATAGCATGTCTAACACCTGTAATCCAGTCTATCATCAACACAGACCCAAGAACCATGTCCGCTAGGAACTGAGTGGCGCGGGTCTGAAACCCAATGGTACGAGGAGTCCACCAGCGATACAAAGTATATTGAGTGAAAGGACCCTTTGATAAAGTAAATCCATCTAAGCCCATCAAGAGAATCTCTATGACCTACTAAGATAAAGACCAATGACATCTAGCAGGAGGAAGATATGAAATATGAATCTCCCCTGTAGTGCTCCTGATAGCACGCTCTCCCAAGTAGAGCTCCCAGCCTCCCTCGGTCAAGAAAGGAATTCGACGAGTGGATAATGCATATTCTGCCCCAGTTGAAAAACTATCCTCGAAACCAACTATCAGATGATCCGGGGTGTAAGGAACCTATGTGATGATGTTGATAGTCAATAACTCCAATTATAGATGAGAATGAGTAAACCCCTCCACCACAGGGACCTCTACCAAGGTGGAATAATTCCAGCGATGTCCCCGCGGATAGGTCTCCAGACCTAAAGTAGTAACTGGACGTAGGTAAGGGAGCCTCTCGTTTGTCAAAAACTAAAAATGTAAAGATTAAATGTCATAAGACTGACAACCCGAGGGGGGAAATTGAACGATAATGGGAAATTACTCACCAGCAAAAATGGATAAAAGCCTAGCCAAGTCTTTATCATGCCCTCTGAACATAGGCGCAACCCTCGAAGGAAGTAGGCAAAGGTGAATGAACCCGAGTCAAAGTCTTTAATGTGGTATACATCACGAGTAGCGCTGACAAGAGCAAAAGAGACCGTCATGGAGTTATCCACTAGGAAATAACCCCTAATGATGATCAAGAATGATCACAGAAGAATAAAAGCACTATCCCTCTAATCAGTAGGCAGAGGCTCAAACAAAGCTCCACTCAAGGCATCAATGCTCAAACGGCCAGAACGGACAGCCCGACCCTTGAGGGACGAAGGAGGAACTGCTAAGAGGGATCAAACTATAGCTAGTGAAATGTTAGCCACTAAGAGCACCAGATCCCCTGTAAAATCAAATCATGTGATGAACCATCAATCCATCCGTGTCATCACCACCTCGCAGTCCAGTAAATAGAGAGACTGAGTCTCATCGGGATCTTCTATTGGTTCCTCCTCCATGGACTCCTCCTTTGGATCCGTCTCTACAGGAAATGGCTCCATCTCCTCCTCCTCGTCATCATCATCGATAGGAGCCACTGCCAAAATAGGCTCAACTATCAATGGTGCCTCATATACCACGTGTATGTCATACGGCTCCTCCTCTACCACTCTACTGGGTCCTCCCATATCAGTCATCCTACAACCATAAACACAAGACACATACACAACAACTCCATTAGAATGTTAAATAACCATAAGTTTATTGTATAGAATGAAATTATATTCCATAACATACTAGGTCTCTCCCTATGGAAACTCTACATGAGTTCCATCCCTCTCGATCCTCTAAGTTCTCCAAAGTTATAGTCTAAAGATTCTCGCTCCTAAGGTTTATAACCTAAGGCTTTGATACCAATTTGTGACGCCCCTAAATTTAGACACTCATATCTCAAATTTGGTTCATCACGTACTAATTCTAATATCATATTAAAATCATTAACAACAGAAATAATAGAATAATTTACATTAATATAATATAAATATTCGCGTCCCAAGGTACCGTAACTGTTACTATAACAATCTGGTGGTTACACTTAAACATAATTTAATCATCCTTAATACATCATTATATTCATAATAATAATAATAATAATAATAATAATAATAATAATAATAATAATAATAATAATAATACTTTCTACACTTAAAGGACTAAGCTATTATGTAGCATTGCCCTTTCATTTGTCCTTTCCTAATGTACCGCCTTGCTCTGCCTTAACTGTAATGTTTTTAGGGAAGCAATAATGAGCAACAAGTTTGCCCAACAAGTAATATAGCAATAAGAATAAGCACTTATAACGTTTGAATCTTCAAAGGTATAACGATAATTGATAGTTTAAGGATATCAAGAAGTATCAAGAGTTTTCAATAAGTGTCGCTATAGACTGAAGGATATCAACAAAATTTCAAAGTTTATTCATTTCAAGGCTCAATAAGAATGAACATTGAGCAGTAACTAAGGACTAAGAACTCTTACTAGAATTAACAGTATTATACTGCAATCCAATATAAACGAGTACAACAGGTGATCAGCCTAAAGTACCCTACGTTATGCATAACATTTAAACATGCTAGTATGTGCGCACGTCGGTTTCCCAATAATTATACAATTTCCCCTTCAATGAGGGTTGTTTATCTCAGTAGATTTACGAGAGTCCGCACCAAGTCAATTGGTTTGGATATCTTTTCTAACACATGATAATAGTCTAGCCGAATCAAAGGCTTAGACAAATTTTATAATGCATTAAAGAACGATAAATGCAATGCTTGCAACAACATCAAGGTATACAAATGATTTTTGAATAGTAATAGATATTTGCTCGATATAAATATGTTTGATATGGCAATAATTCGGATTATACAAACATATACAATGTAAGAATTAGGGAACTTGTGAAATCGTAGATTCCTTGCATGAAGTAAATGCATAGGCTAGAATACTTGCCTTTAGCTTTGATTACCACTTCTAGCAAAAAATCACCTCAATGAACTATATTATCCTATTTATGTATGTATAGGTATTCATTAGTTACACACACCTTGATATACATATCCACATACATTTATCACACATATTTAAACTCATGTAGGCCATACACAGTCAAACTCATAGACGTATAATTCACATTGTTCTTACTTTTGAAAATCTTTAGTACATATGCTCATCTTTTATTTGTATTCGTGAAATATCACATACTTCACGTATTCTAGTTTATGTTGCTTCACATATTCACATTAAAGAACCTTTAAGCTAGGTTTGGCCCTTTGTTAAATTTACTCATAAATTTCAATTTTACAAAGTTAAAAGAGCACATTATATTAATTACTAACCATAGCATTCATTAAACCACATAACATTGTCAAACAACCTCTTTCTACGCATGCTTGCATATAGTAGATTTATTTGTATGTAATTAGTATGGCTCTCTACTTAGAACTCTTTTAGTTCATGCTTGCTTAATTTATAGCGTGTTTAACTAGATGTGTGAATATGTCGGTTATCTATAGAGGCATAAAGCATCTAATGTGACACCCCAAAAATAGGTATACATCACCTATTCTGAGTTGTCAAATACATGGTACAAAATTCAGATATAAACTTAAATATACAACATGAGCTGTGAGTTTTAATACAATCATTGTCTTCTAGACCGTATACAAACTCAAAATAAGTCCTCAATACATTTATTATCACACTATTTCATAGAATAGTGAGGACTACTAATACTATCATCTGGACCGTCACTCCGTTCCCCGACTCGTTCCAGTTATATTCTCATTTCCTGAAGAGAACAGTGAAAGAAAGGGTGAGCTCAACTAGCCCAGTAAGAAATATTATGACTAAGATAATGCAGGATAAATTATCATTAGCCTTCAACAATGTTAAACTGATAAAATACAATAGACATCAAGTTTAACTACAGCGGAACAAATAATCCATTAAAAGAGTTAAGTAGAGAATAAAATCTACTATCTTTTATGATTTAAAAAGGTTTTTCATCACTTTTTATCGCTGAGACTCAACTTAATAAATAATCCACATCATCCATGCACTACGGCCAAGGATATTCATTTGGGTCACGACCACAAATTATCAATGCACTACGGGCCAAGGATATTCATGTATTCATCAATGGTCATGATCATGCCAACAACTGTCCATCAATGCACTACGGGCCAATGAGGACTTTTACCATATTATTTGTAACATTACAGTCATGATTATACCGAATAATCCCTGGTCATAATCATACCAAATCCATCTATGCACTACATGCCACAGATGACTTTCAACATAATATACACATGAGGATTATGACAATGATATAAGAATTCAATAAAACAAGTTCAAGAATTAATTTAACCAAGAACTAATAACGTCCAAATTGTTAACATGATACTTCTTTGTAGAGTAAAATTCAAGAATGCTCAGAAGAATATTTCCATGAAAAGATACTGGATGAAGCGCAAATATCAAGGATATTCCACTAATTTCATGGAGTATAGAAGGTAAAACTTTAACCAACTAAGTATAATAAAGAATGGAATAACAAAAGAAATCACCAGGCATGCGATAGACCTCACAGGCAGGTTATTCCAACAGAATAATAAAGAGCGGAACCGTGTCCGGCGTAAAAACGATGTACGAGGATATTCCAAATGTAATAATAAAGACGGAACAGTGTCCGCATAAAATGCATGCGTATGTAATATTCCAACAGAATAATAAAAACGGAACCAGGTCCGACGTAAAACGCACAGACGTGATATTCCAACAGAACAATAAAGAATTGAATAACAGAAGAATTTCACCAAGTATAGGGTAGCCCGCGTATACAGGTTATTCCAACAGAATAATAAAGAATGGAATAACATAAGTTCTCTTCATGACTACAAAAGGAATAATATCCCTTACCTCAGAAGAAACTGGATACTGGAATAGTGAGGTAGCAGGCTTCTTTTCTTTTATAGATTTTCTCTCTATAGCTTCTCTCTATAATTTCCCTCTATAATAATTGCTCTATAGCTTTAGTGAATTGGTGAGAAATGAAGGAAGAATGAGCTTATATTTATAGAAAAATATAGTTTCAATAATTGCACGTTTTGGGGCTTAAAAAATTACAGTACAATATCCCCAACTTTTCTTTCATTTTTAATTTAGTCCTGCAAGTATTATCAAACTTGCACCACCTCCACTAATAGTAAATAATGTGAATCAATAGTTCAATCATGTGAATCAATAGTTATAATCATGTGAAAATACGAATTATGGTATAGTACCTCCATCTATACCTCCATCTTTACTTTAATCATGTAAGTATTATCAATCCTGCACCAACTCCCCTAATAGTATAAGAATGTGATTCAATAGTACAAACATGTGAACAAATAGTTATATAAGCATGTGAATTAGTAGCAATTAACTGCTCATTTATCCGATAAATTCCCTGATTTATCAATATAACCCTCAAACATCAATTATCATCGGAATAGATGTCGATTTCCACTAACACTAATAATCCCAACACAATGGAACTATCAAATTCATCTTTAATCAACACAAACTTATTCATCATTAATATTATAACTCATAATATTTAACAACTAGGTCGTTCCCAGGAAAGAGGGGGCTTTCCAATAAGGATTTCTCCCTATTGGCGCGCAATTAGGTGACCAAACCTCTCATTGGCAGAACTTCTAGACATTGTAAATATTGCAATTTAATAATATGAATAACTTTGTCGTCTCAATTATTGATTTAATAATATATCATATAATGCAAATGATACTGTGACAATAATCGAATCAATAATATAAGAGATATGATGCAACAATTACTATAGGAATAATTGAGTATAACTAAGTGACTTTTCACGTAAGCATCAATAATCAATACCGTGTGCTACTATGCAACCACGCCAGACATCGTATTACTGTACTTTTACTACTGAGTAGTTCAACAGTATTAACGATAAAACTTCCGCTGTTATTTTTCATAAAAAGATTTTTGTCGTTTTCTCAATCCGACAATAATTCTGTTGTGGGGTCCACAAATGATTGCGTCGTTGTACGAATATTCCCTACTAAAACAAATATTGCCCGACCAATCAAATATAATATAACAACTTGCATACTTTGCAGAATTTATAAATACTACCCACAACTATAACATTATAACAAATTCATTCCATAATATTCAAAAATGATAATTATAGAAAAATCATCTTTATTCATAAAAACTGGGGTCTTACATCTTATCATAGTTGTTCAAACATTCACAATACAAGTCGTAGAGTTTTCAACTCAATTGGTTTTCAAATCTTAAAATATCATGACCAACAAACTAAGTATGCAAGGTACAATAAATTCACACTTGAAACCCATTTATAAAACTAAGTAAGTTATAAACATATGCTCAAAATGTTAGATTTCAAAAAGGCGTAAGGTTTTTTAAACATAGTTTTTGCCTTTTAGCTTTTCTTTCAAAAGATTATAATTCAAACTCCAACCCTACTAAAACATCTTGCAATACACATTGACGCGTGTTTAAGCATTATGTATGCTCCTTAAGTTAAGTTAGGTTAGGTCAGTTTAGGTCTTCTTGTATCAAACAATCAAAATAGTAATATAAGTCACTGCAGAACCCCTCGTAGAGTGCGGGCCCTTTCATACTGTAGGACCCCCATCGGGACGGGCATGGCTACTGCAGATTGAAAAATGGCACTCCCTTGCTACGAGTTAATCGTGCCAACATCTCAATCAAACAGCAATGTAATAATACCCAATGATATAAATTTACTACCAAACATCCCTAACATGGTTCTAACAATTCCAAACATATAAACAATCAAATTCAAGAATCAAATTCAAGATTTTAGCCATTTTCCAAGGTTTAACACATTTAGCGATTCTCTTTGCTACGAATTCGTTACTTGACCAAATTACTCCGTTTAACTTTCGTTGATTTAGTATTCAGCCATATTAACAATGTCTAGCATCAATTGACATATTCTATCATGCTTTAACAATGAACTTTTCAACTCTAAACAAGTATTTTAGCACTTTTCTCAGAACTTTGGAAAACTTGGATTTAAGAACATATAAAGGGATATTACTTTCTGAAGTTGTGAAGGTAATTCTTTCAATCTCAAGTTTCCTCTCCAATTCAACAACACTCACACATAACTTGATGTTTAGCAGAGAATTTATCAAAAAGTCTGTGAATAAGGAGGTCTTCATTTATAGGGAAACGTGTGACCAGATGTGTGCTTTGCTCAATGAATTAAATCATTGGAATAGAGAAGAAGATGATGGATATGAAGGATTTGGTGCACTATTGAGACCACTCCCCTCCTCATGATTTGCTACCTCTGAGTTTGGTAACGAGGGACTAGGCCAATGGCCTATTTGTGACGCCCCGAAATCCAGGTCCCTTTTGAACCTCAGATTCGATCCGCCACGATACTACTATCGTCAATCTATTTATATCTTTTATTCATAACTTAATGAATAAAACTTTACTTATTATAATTTAGAATATAAATTCTTTCCATTTCCACGATCTATGTAATGACCCCAAACTTTTATAAGTTTCAAATCTTGGTCATTTACCATTCTTGTCTTACATCATATTAGATGTTATAAAAATATATGGAATAATTTAAACTTTTTCAATCTCTTTTGAAAAATCTTTTATTGATTTCTTAACTTGAATCAATTACAAATCCCTGAATCAAATTATGTTATGATTCATCCTATTCCATTACTATATAAATTTATACATCTTAATTCGAATTCCTCTAAGTACCGCCTAGTACAACTTTACAACTTAACATGTATTACACCTCATAAACTACTATCATGTACATCTCCTAGAACCTAAACATGGTTCAAGAGCATCTATTTAAATAATAAATAAATCTTCTTTGATTACTATTGAACTTTATCAATCAAGTAGCACGTAATCTTTACCATGAGTCCTTAACCTACAAAAGTGGTTATTTGCAAGGGTGAGCTCGACAGCCCAACAATTCTAACAGTTTTCATGCAGCATATAGCATATAATAGCATATTCAGTTCATGCATTCATAATCAATTAATATTTATTACGCATGTTACTTCTCACATAACAGGCATAGAGATTTACTTCATAAGCATATCATCAAAGATCAACTTTCAAATTTCATACATATCTCATATGCATTTCATATATATATATATATCAACATTTGCATAGCATAATATAGCTCAACTAACAATTATCAAATTCATATAACAAATTGGAACTGAAAGACTTGCCTGATTCGTAGTTTATCAACTACGACTTAACTGCTTAAAGCTTATCTGCACTTCGTGTATTCCTACACAGTTATATAAGCATGGATTCATATCCATTAGTCATATATTTCATACGCTCTTAATATAAGAACAAATACTATTTCCTAACTAGTTTTCATTTTTACTTGAACTTAGAATAACCATGAGACTAGTTCATTCTATTATCATATTTATCTAAACAATCTTGTTTCATATCTTGTAGTCCATAAGGATAACAAATAACCATAACTTAAGACCATGCAGTTAACAAACTGCTCTTGGTCACTATGCAGAACGGCGCGGCCGCGCTACATTTAAGCTTTGGAGTGGCGCAGCCACGCTACTCTAAGCCAGAACCAGACTTAAGCTTTTATTACTTAGTTTAGTCCTAACCTACTAAGCATTCTGATACATACTATAAACATACATCAAGTAGGTTCTGATATTTCTTCAAGTTCACATTTTAAATCATTTAGTTTTGAATTACATAGTTCTATGTTGAATTATTTACATCAACAAGGCTTAACAACTTCTTTTAACAATGGTTCAATGTTAAATTTTTTTTAAACATTATATAGGTACTAACAAGCCTTTAATACACATGTTCACATGTATCTATCCCATTTACATAGACATAGCATAGTTCATACTTTTAAAACATGCTTAAATAACTTATTTCATTCTTGACTAGTTGAGTGTGCGTATCTTTTATGTTCGAAGGCATAAACAACTCTATCATGCTTGCTTATAAGGTCCTAATGCAAGTAATACAATGCTCATCAAAGTTAGTTTCTAAAACTTATAAATTTCTCTTTAAAACACATACTAAACCGAGCTTGAAAACCTTTTATGTGCAATATATCTTGAAATTACATTCCTTATCCATCTGCGCACATAACTAGGCCACATTCACATGTTCCCAAAGTCAGAACTTAAAAGACACGAAGTTCATTAAGTTTCATTTTCAAAACTTCAAGTTTTTCTTTCAAAACACTTTAAACCAAGCTATATCAATCTAGTATATTCAAGGTAACTTTAAAACTACATTTCATGTCCGTTGATATGCGTACATAGGGTCCAAGGTCAGAACTTAAAGGACACCACATTCATCAACTTTTGTTTCTCAAAAACTTTAAGTTTTCTTTTAGAAAATCATGTTAAGGCATTCCATAATGAGTAAATTAATCTTAGTTATATGACATATCTATTATCATGCATATTTATGTTTTATCACTTAGAACAACATATTTCATCGTCGGGAGCATTATACTTGCGTATGTGCTCGTTCGATGCCCTCCAATCGCCTCCTATTACGTAATAGTCACAAAGATGAATGTTTTGACCTCTTCTAAAGACCTCAAATTTAAAAACTTAAAGATCAAAAGTTATAGGTTTATTCGTCTTGGTTCCGGATTATCTTGAATCGCCTCAATCGAAGTCTATATGAAAAGCTTATGGCCGTTTTACCAAAACAGGTCAAAGCAGTCATAGTTAGCACACATTGGGCGCGGCCGCGCCCCTTGCTCTCACCATTCCAATGCGCCCGTGCCATTTCCCAGCCCCAGCTGTGCGCCCGTGTGCACAGACGACGCACCCGCGCGTGACTTCGCACATATTATAGTTTTTGACATAACTTTCTCGTTTTAAGTTTGAATTAGTTAGTTTTTGATTCGTTGAACTCATTAAACTCTTAGCTACTCATCTACAGAGTAATTATAACACTTCAAAAACATTAACTAACCTAAAGATTAATCCAAAACTCATATTTATCCTAAATTTTCATATTTTGACAAATTTAGCGAATTCATTCACTACGAATTCGTTTCTAAACCAAATTGGTCCGTTTAACTCTCGTTGTTTTTGTATATGACTATATTATTAGTAGCTAGCAACAATTTATGGATTATAACAATCCTTATGCATAAATTTTGTGACTCAAAAGCTACTTTTTCATTACACTTTTTTAGGAATTGAAGAACTTGGATTCAAGAAAATATATGTTAGCAAGATTACCTCTTGAATTCTTGGAATTAGCTAACTATAGCTCCTCAATCCTCCCATACTACTGACTCTCCAATTATACTGACTTCCAATAGCAAGACTCAGACATTTCAAAACAACGTGAAAGAGAATAAGAAGGCTCTATTTATAGTGAATTTGTTATCCAAGCAATAGCTTCGCCCAACAATTCAAACCAAGAGAAAGAAGAAGAAACTAACGGGTAGTGAAGAGTTGGTGACCTGCTCCATCAACCTCCATCATCACTGCTATACTCGCTATTGCTGAGCTTAAGTAATATAGAAGTAGTTCATTGGCCTATTACACGGTTGTTTAATATTAATGGGTGACACTGATTTTGGGACAAGATTAATTCTCAGCAACTAAAGCTTAGTTTGGTTCCTTTAATTTCCAAAATATAATTTAAATGTGTTAATGCTACTACACCACGTAAAGTTAGGAATTATTTATGTACTCACATCATATAATCCATGTACATTAGGCTAGTCCAAATAATATAATTTAGTTGGGTACTTTCAACCCATTACTCCATATCACACATAAATATCATAATGATTATTATCAGTCATTAATTCTCTTTTAATAATTTCAGTTAAACCTTCAGTCTGATTTAACTTTAATACTCAGGCCACATAAGGCTCATTTATCTCATTTACTGGAGTTATCTAACTCAAGCTCATTATTTCTATAATAAAATATTAGGGGTGTAGGCCACGTTTGGCTTTTCCCCAATTCCACATTATTTTATTATTTATTTAATATAAAGTTTGTGTCACACTTTATCTTAACATTTAATTACCTTAAATGATTATATACTATGAACTTATACTTATAATACAAAAATAATCATTACCCTTAGAATAATTTACCTTTACTCCATTATTTAAATTATACAATTATAAGTATAATTATTCGATTGTCCTAAGACAACTTCTTCAACCTTTACATTTAGCAAGCATCTCAAATATTAATCTAATATATAAATCTCTAACCAATAATCACTTATATATATATATATATATATATATATATATATATATATATATATATATATTGTTTTTCTTCTATTATTCATCACCCATTTTCCATTATCATCTTTCAAGTATTAAATCCTTTTCATATATTATCATATTATGTAATATATGAAAATAGCAAATTTAATTAACATAATCATTTCATTTTCTTCATGTAACGTATATACATTAATTCACCATTTTACTTAGTGAATTACTCCTTTCATTCAATTTACTACCACACAAGGCTTTTAGCATTATATTATAATATTAAATAATATAACTTAATTAACCAATATTATTTTTCATAAATAAATTCTCATTCAATTTATGATTCGTTATCTAAATCCATTCATGGACAGGTTGGAACACCAATTATGATCCTTATTATAACATATTAGTTACTAATACACTATGACAACCCTAATTTTTATAAATTATTCAAATAAGAATTTAATAATTAAAATTTTATTATGAGATGTTTGAGTTTGAGTAGGTATATATACATGCTATATATATTTTTAGAAATATGTGATCGTGTATGAAGAGAAATATATAATCATATATTGGGAAAGTGATGTTTAATAGTTAAGTTAACTATCAAGAAATTAAATGAATTTTGTAGTTTATTTTAAATATTTATTTAATTAAATAAATATTTTAAATAATTTATTTATTGAGAAAAATAAATAATCTATGAAATTGTGGTATAATAATTTAGTCACGTGTGTATGATAGTTAAATTAAAGCAAAGGTAAATTTTATTCTTTCAAGATTTAATTTAATGAATTAATTAAATTAAATGAGTTGTTTAACATTAAAGAAAATAAGTATATTAAATAAAGTAATGTTTAAGTCTAATTTATTAATTAAATTAGATATATAATTATTTATTAATCATCGTAATAATTATAATAAAAATTATAATTATTATAATTATTATAATGGTAAGCTATTTAAATTGGTGGCAGGTGTGACAAATAAAAACTATATAATATAAGATTATTAAAATAATCTAGTTTGGAAGTTATGAGCTTAGCCAAACAAGGCCTTGTGGCCTTTGGCTTATTCAACTGACGTTTTTTTTATTTATTGTAACTGATGAACGTGGGAGAAAGACATATCATTTGTTTTATGCGTATAACCTAAATCCAAGAGAGAGAACAGAGTGTGAGAAGAGGAAAACACAGAAATTTTTGAGAAGGAAGAATCATGGTGGTTTTGAGGGAGGGTCACCATCTCTTGCTAGCCTACAACCCTTTTTAAAGGTATGTAGACACTCAAAATTTTATGCACGCCTGTTACTAACATTGCAGGAGGGCAGATTCGTTTTTCGGAGATAACCCTGGAAGACAACTTACATCCATTCCGGATACTACCGGAAGTTCTAGTTCAAAACTGGGGACACACATCGGGAACATCATTTCCAAACCCGGAACACACACCATAAGGATCATTTGAACCTCGGAGATAACCCCGAGTTTCGTCCTTGGCGATAACCCAAAGGAGTGTTGTTGCAGTTCCGGCGATAACTCCGGAAATGCTTAATTCAAATACATGCTATCAGCTTCAAGCTTAGACATCCTGTCGAGGCACTTATACCTCAGACCCGGAGCTAACACCCAGCAGACAGGTTCTCCCACAGATGACCTTACGACATTCAAACACTTGTAGTAGTCCAATCTCAGATGTAACCTGAGTAACGTCTACTTTCAGCTCAAACCGGCGATAACCCCGGTGATGAGTCAAACGTCATCTTACCGCCTCAACATTCTCTCTCACAAGATGATATCGCGGCATACCAACAAGTAGTCTAATCTCAGATGTAACCCTAAGCTTATCCAAATTGGTTCAGACCTTACCACAAATCAATGAAATAACATGGTTACACTATTAACCCAATTCCAGGATGTGTTTGCATGGTCTCATGAAGACATGGTGGGTTTGTCCACGGACATTATTCTTCATCGCCTTCCCATCAAAGAAGGATTCAAGCCAGTTAAGCAAAAACTCAGGCAATTGAAACCTGAGTGGAGTTTAAAAGTTAAAGAAAAAATTGTGAAACAATTTTAGGCTGGCATCATCATGGTGTCTACATATCCGGAGTGGATATCCAACATTGTTCCCGTGCCTAAACCATGAGGAAAGGTGCGAGTCTGCGTGGATTACCGGTATTTGAACAAAGCTTGCCTTAACGATAGCTTTCCCGTGCCATTTATCCACATTCTTATTGACAATACTGCTCAATACGACATGTACTCCTTTACTGATTGCTTTACGGGGTACCATCAAATTATGGTCGCTGAGGAGGACCGTGAGAAAACTACTTTCATCACGCCTTAGGGAACCTTTTGCTACAGACGGTTGTCATTCAGCCTCATCAATGCCGGGGCAACCTATCAGTGAGCTATGATGGCTCTTTTCCACGATTTAATGCACAAAGATATAGAGATCTACGTGGATGACATCATTGTCAAATCCCGAAAGGAGGATGACCACTTAGACCATTTCATAAAACTTTTCAACAGGTTACGTAAGTATAACTTGAAGTTGAATCCAGCCAAGTGTGCCTTTGGTGTTAAGTCAGGCAAGTTGCTATGTTTCCTAGTCAGCCACAAAGGGATTGAATTGGATCCTACCAAAATCCAGGCCATCAAGGAAATGCCCATTCCTTAGACAGAGAAGGAAATACGGGGATTTTTGGGAAGAATCAACTTCATTATTAAGAAGTTCATTTCTCAACTCACAAAGAACCTCGTGAGCTAATCTTCAAGTCATAGGAAGAACTCCTCCATGAAATAAAATAATGAGTGTCAAAAAGCCTTCCTTACCATTAAAAAGCAGTTGATTAACGTTCCTATTTTGCTACCTCCCAGGGATGATGTTCCCCTGTTCATGTACCTGTCCATCAATGACAATGCCATGGGCTGTATGCTAGGGCAAAAAGACGATATAGGCCAAGAACGAGCTATCTATTATCTCAGCAAAAGATTCAGCATTAGTGAACACAAGTACACACTGATTGAGAAGACTTGTTGTGCTTTAACATGGGCTTCCTTGAGGTTATAGCATTACCTCCATGGTCACACAACCCATCTCATATCCCGCGTGGATCCTCTCAAATATGTGTTCAAGAAGTTTCCACATCAATTATCGATCGTCGATGGCAATTGATCCTACAAAGAATTTGATATCGTCTACGTGACGTAAAAGTCTATCAAAGGTCAAGGAATTACGGATCAACTGGTCGTCGCACCTGTAGGGGACTATAAACCCTTGGAAACATATTTCCCTGGTGAAGGGGTAATGACAATTCAGCAACAACATCAGTACGATACATGTCGTATGTGGAAAATATATTTTGATGGAGCTGTTAACACAGAAGGTTCTGGAGCTGGAGCGCGCTTCTAGTATGCGACGGGGAGCAAAGATCCCGTCATTGCCAAATTGCGCTTTGTCGCCACCAACAACACCACTGAGTATGAAGGCTGTATCATGGGGCTAAAACTTGCCCGTTCAATGGGCATCGGGCGGTTAACTGTCTTTGGGGATTTTGAATTGGTAATCAGACAATCTACATGAATTTATCAAACCAAAGAATTACATTTACTGCCTTACCATCGACAAGTTCTATAGATGGCTTTGGAGTTCGAAGAAATCTCATTTCTACACATTCCTCGCAATAGGAATGATTTTGCGGATGCATTAGAAATGTTGGCCTCCTTGGTTCGTATACCTGACAAGTAAAACATGTCAAGCATCACGTTTGCTCTACAAAAAGCCTCAGTCTATGGGAACTATGTTGGAGAAGTATCGGATGAACTACCTCCCATCTACAACCCTTGGTATCAGCACATCAAGGAGTATCTGCGAGATTGATCTACACCCGCTGAGGCGAGCCTAACTGAGAAGAGGTAGATTCATCGATTTTCTATGAAATTCTACATGAGCGGAGATGCACTCTATAAAAGAGATGCAGGATTAGGTCTCCTCAGATGTCTGGATAAAGACCAAGCTCAGAGACTCATGGATGAGATCCATGGTGGAGTATGTGGCCCTCACATGAGAGGACCCCTACTTGTCAAGAAGATCCTCAGAACAGGGCATTATTGGCTTACACTCAAAGCTGACTGTGATGATCACGTCAAGAGGTGCTATCAATGCCAGATTCATGGGAATGCTATCCATGCCCCTCCAAGGGAAATCCACAATATGAGTTCGCCATGGCCCTTCTCAATGTGGGGAATGGATGTGATCGAGCCCATCGAGCCCAAAGCCAATAATGGATATCGATTCATATTCACCATGATCGACTACTTCACCAAATGGGTAGAAGCAGCATCCTTCCCCAGGGTTATTAAAGAAGTCATCATTGCTTTCATCAGAAACAATGTCGTCTGTCGATATGGACAACCAGAGGTCATTGTGTCAGACAATGCTAAGAACCTCAACAACAAAATGATGGAGGAATTATGCAAAAAATTCCACATCAAACACCTTAACTCCGTCATCTACCGTCCAAAGATGAATGGTGCTGTTGAAGCGGCTAATAAAAACATCAAAAAGATTCATGTAGAAAATGTCTGCTAATCACAAAGGATGGCTTGATCTCTTGCATCTGACTTTATTAGCCTATAGAACTTATTTGCGTACTTCCACTAGGGCAACCCCCTACTCATTAGCCTATGGGATGGAAGCTAGTGCTCCCCATAGAGGTGGAAATGGAATCCCTCCGAGTGTTAATGGATGCTCAGTTGGATGAAGACCAATGGGTACAAGACAGGTATCACCAATTGTCTCTAATAGACGAAAGGCGAACTGCGGCT
Source organism: Panax quinquefolius (assembly GCA_020205615.1). Lineage (NCBI taxonomy): Eukaryota > Viridiplantae > Streptophyta > Magnoliopsida > Apiales > Araliaceae > Panax > Panax quinquefolius. The sequence continues at coordinate 174,145 of JAINUW010000692.1, forward strand.
ATCTTCCATGGTCAGTTATATCAGTAAAGGATCGCACGATCCTACAACAAAAAAGTCTGACTACGGCAGTTCAAACAACATCACTTGGTTTTAAAGAAGATCATTGACAACCAAGATCAATCTAAGGGAAAATTCGCTCTTAACTGGGAAGGACCATTCGTTGTCAACGAGGTATTGACAGGAGGTGCTCTCAGATTGTAGGAAATGGATGGCGATGAATTTCCATAGCTTATCAACTCGGACACTATGGAATGGTACTATGTTTGAGGTTACCATCAAACAAACATCCTGGTTTTGATCATCAAATCACCAGTCATTCCGGTTTGAACCCTTTCCTTTCTACATACTCTTCTGCCCCTCAGGGAAACATACACTTCAAACCAGCAGCCTGGTTTCACTTTATTTCAAACCTTTCATACAATTTCGGTTATCCTGAGGACGGGATTGAACCTTTCACACTTGAAATTTATCCTGAAGACGGGATTAACCTTTTCTACGCTTATAGTTTATCCTGAAGACAGGATCAAACTTTTTCCACACCTGCAGTTTTTCCCCATTATGGGATCAAACTTTCTTCTCCCCGTAGTATAGCCTGCACATGGGATTTACACTTCTCTTTGGATGTGATTCGTCCTGAGGGGCGAACTACGTCGATCTGATCTCCCTGATACCCGGGGGTACGTAGGCAACCATATACTATATGGCCCGATTGCAATAAAAAAATTAACAAAAACATTTATGCCCTTCCTCTACAAAAACAAATACAATAAAAACATTTCTACACCTTTCTTCGCCAATAAAGCTTCTGCTTTTCACATTCAGCGTTGACCCTTTTACACCAGGTTTGAACTACGCAGACTTGATCTCCTCTTCAATAGGAGTACGTAGGCAGCCATTTATGGTTCAGTCTAACCCCTACCAGAACAAAATACGTGTCACACTGCAGAGATTGGGATCAACCTTCAATTAACCACATTTCATCAGTTTCAGATCAAAGGGATAGAATTACCCAACCTCTTCTCACAAATAGAAGATTCGGTGACCATCTAACCTGCGATCGTCCCTCAAAGAGCAATACAAACCCATAAGAGATGGAATTATCTAGGCTTCTCACAAATAGAAGTACTGGCGACCATCTGTGGTGCGGTTAATCTTAGAGAGGAAAAACCACCCTCCTCTCCACTTTTCCATACAGATACCAGTCCCAAGACACTAAAGATGGTAGAAATATATAGAAATCAATGATCCATTATGAGAGATCTTGTGACATCTCAATGTCCACCTATCAAGGATAAGTTCAGAATGCATCAAGATCACAAGGCCCTGGAGAAACAGGCAAATATCAAGCAAGTATCAAGGCATAACTAAAAAGGAAGTGAATCAAAATATAATTCCCTGCCATACATAATATTGTTTGATATATACATCTGTGTTGTACATGAAAAAATGGCTAAGCTAGTTTGTGTATGAAAATACAAAGCTATCTACATATCTGCGTGTATGCGGACTATCAGATCTAACATGGCATCCATCTCTGAAGACGGAGGTAAAGCTGCAAGCTCCTGCCCAAGGGTATCTACACGAGCTAGCAGATCAGAGGCTAACTGCATGGTGGCATAATGCTCATCAATGTATGCACTCATGTCGGCAAGACTGATAGTCATCTGGGATCTCACTGAAGTGTTGTCTGCAATGGCCACATCCCTAACAGATAATGCGGCACCTCGCTCCACAATCAATGCTTCCCTGGCTGATCTAGCCTCATCCCTCTCTAACATAGCGGCGTCTCTCCCATCAAGAGCTGTCAACATCATGGCCCTAGCCTAATCTCTATCATAGGTCATCAGATGTAAGCTCTGCTCCAAATGCTGTGCCGAATACTAAGTAACAGTGGCACTCAGGGTAGGAGAATCCATCACAAATGCTGGCAGCCCAGCAGTCAATTCATCAGTGGGAATGCCAGCCTCCTCTATAGGCTCCTCATCATTAGAATCAATATCCTGCACTATGGATACTACCGCAGTCAATGCAGTCTCTATCTCTATCCATACGGAATACTCTGCAGAACAACCCGGATGACTGACAGAAAACTTAGCCAGCTCTCGCTGATCCCAACAGGCATACAACCTGGATCTCGTCCCTAAGTCGATAACGGTGTGAAGCGCGAACCGACGACACCGCCTCATAAGGGTGAAAATCCTGAAACTGCTCAAACTGACACTTCACGGCCAATGGATGATAAGTAATCATACCCCTTAATCCATCTAGAGGGAGATAATCCATGCCCGGAGCATGAGTAATGAAGCTGTAGGGTGAACTAAGCCCTGAACACGGAATTATGGAAAACGGATCCCTAATCTCTGCTTGGAAAGCTGACCACGATGCAGTATCTGTACACTCCACAGGCTGAAAGGAGTACGACATGGCTATATCATGAGTGAAACAAAAGCCCTACCGTCTAAGTGTGCCAATCAGTCTCAAGTGTGACATAAACCACACATACAAAGATGACCGAGCTACCAGAACACTTCATTGGATAAGTGCAAGAAGATGTAGTGACCTCGTAGTCTCTCTCAAGAATGATCATCCAGACAATGGTATGACCCTCCCTGAGAGCTCTCACTTCCATAATGATGTCGATATCCAGCTCATCAAAGTACCGCGGCATGAAGACGTATGACAATACGCACAAAAGCAGTACACCCACTCTGGCTGAACGCCAATGATCCTCTGGTGTGGTGAAATCCTCGGAATGCCGTGTATAACTATCCTTAGAGCCAAATCTGTCAAATAGAAAACGCTGGGATATCTCGTGGCCAGGTGTAATCTCGTACTGTACCACTCTGTGCCTCAATCCGGTGAGGGCCATGAACTGTCTGTTCATGTCTCTGATAGCCATATGCAGGCAAGGTCTGTCCAGCGGCAGCATCGTCAACCATGAATACTCCTCCAAAGTAGGAGTCAACTCCTGGGTCCCAAATCGAAAAACCTACCTCTCCGATACCCAGTGCTCTAGTATACCCTCTACAAAAACCCGTGGAAACTCGAAACATCATCATCAGGTCATAGTATGCTACAAAGAAATCATCTACGATTACCATATCTCGATGGTGATATACTATTATACCATGAGCAAGATACCAAATACCACCAAAATGGTGGGTATGATTAATACGGCTTAATCGTCAAGAAGACATCAGACGGCCGTGTCATAAGACCATCCATGGGTCAATGTTGAATATCTCTGGACATACATACATATGCATAATACAATAACATTCATGATACAATAGATGACAATATGCTATAGGGAATGGAAAACTGTATATACATTCCTAAGTATATCATCATCTAATACATCTCTCAGACACTAAAAAATATGTGGAAATGGGGCGAAGCTACCCAACATCTAACAGAGGCCTATCAAAAGATATAGCAAGAATGGGGCGAAGCTACCCAGCAGCTAACAGAGGCCTATCAAAAGAGATTACGAGAAATACATCAGAAAAAGTCAATGGTGACGATGTCCACATCATCGATACTTTCCACCTGATGTAACTTCTCCTGAGTCACTGGATCTCTATCTACAGGGATGTCAGACCGATACAAGGGAGGATCTGCACCCGTAAAGCCATATGGGTCACCTGAGGGGCTAGCGCCAAAGCTGGAAGGATCAAAAGTATCTACCTCTGAAGGATCTCTACCCAAATACCGAATGAAAAGATGTGTCTGGTCCAACTGCTAGGTCAATCTGTCAATTTATGTCACATGAGTTGGATCTCTGACATAGACTAGCCAATCCGTCATCATCACGGATCTTGGAACCATATCCCCCATAAACTGTGTGGTGCGGGTCTGAGCTCCAATAGTATGAGGGATCCACAAATGCTGGAACATCTCTTGAGACCAGGGTCCCTCTGATAATGTAAAACCGTCAATCCCCATCAATGGGATGTCAATGACGGGTGATTGCGAAACAAGCCAATAACACCTGGTAGGAGGCAAGATCGGCATACAGATCTCTCCTGTAGTGCTCCTGATAGCACGCTCTCCTAAATAGAGCTCCCATACTCCATCTGTGAAGAGAGGAATCTTGCGGGTGGAAATGACGTATTCAACTCAAGTTGGGTACCCATCCTCAAATCCAACTCCCAAATGCTCTCTAGAGTAGGGAACCCATGTGATGGCATCCGTTGTCAACAACTCCAGCTGTAGGCGACAATGAGTGAAACCCTCAACAATAGGGACCTCCGCCAGTATGGAATGATGCCATCTCCGTCCTCGTGGATAGGTGTCCAAGCCTAGCAAACTCACAGGGCGCAAAAATGGAAGCCTCTCATAGGCCCAAAACTACCAACACAATGGCAACATCTGCTGTCAATCAACACTCTTAACCTATACATGGGAAAAGACAAGAGAAAAACTTAGGAGTAGGAACGGGTAAAATCCTAACCACGCCTCGGTCAAGCCCTGCGATCGCATGCGCATTCCCCTGAGGAAGTAGGCAAAGGTGTAGGAACCCCAATCATACTCTCCTATACAGTCCACGTGTCGAGTGGCGCTGTTCAAAGCGAAGGATACCATAGAGGAATTATCTACTATGAAGCAGCCCCTAATGATCATCAGGAACAATCACCGAAAAATGCGATCCCTGACTCTCACATCATCGGGTATGGGCTCACTCAATAGACCGCTCATAGCATCTACGCTCAAAGGACCTTACAAACAGTCCTGCCCTTGAGCGCCTTCGCCAAAACTCCCAACAAGAATCTGATGACAATAGGGGTAATATCCGTTGTGCAAGGCACTGGATCCCCCCCAATCTCAATACCTGTGATAAACTGCCAATCCATCGACATCATCATCACCTCACAGTCCAGCAAATGGAATGACTGAGTCTGGTGAAACCATCGCTCAGACAATGCCCTGAGGTAACCCCAAGGACAATGACGGGGAAGAATGGAGAAGAACATCCTAAATCCCCAGCCATGTACAATCTCTCTATAGTCATCATGCAAAGCCTGGTACATAGAGTGGATGCTAAACAAGTTCTCCCGAGGCTGTGTGAATCCGGGAACCTACATCAAATACAGATCAACATCAGAATCCTTGATTCCTCATTAATAGGAAATAAGGAAGATTAAAGATCTAACTTCATACCTCGTCATGGCATGTATATAATCAAGGATGCCTACTCAAGTCACCCAGAAGATCTGGGTTTGTCACTTGAATACCTGGCAATTCCCTACGAGGAACACGTATAGTAGGAGCTGGAACCTCGATCGGTACATCCTCCTCCTCGTCCTCGACATTTGGCACTTCAACCCGAATAGGACATATCACCGCCTCCACCAAACGACGAGGCTATTTGACAGACCAGCGTTGAGGCTCTTCAGAAGCCCTCCTCCGTACACTAGAAGTAGTCCTACGGGAATTACTCGGCTGATCCGGATCCATAATATCTGGACAGCAAATCTCCAAATCACCTCAGAAAGGGTGTGGTAAATTCTTACCTGAAGCTTTTCAAAATGCATTTTATGATTACATGCATGCATGTATTGTTTTAACATATGTCTACAATAGAGTTAAAAATGCATGACTATCCAATACCTACATTTTGGAAAATTTTGCCATAGCCCCCTTTATAAATACTTACTATCCACATGCACATAGGCATGACTAGGTGGCCATTCAGTAGCACACATATACACAGTCATATACATCCTACATGCATTTTCATCAAAGTAAAAAATCCGTAAGTGTAGTCTAATTTCCAGGATTATTTTGCTTTTCTACCTTTACTCATTTGTCCTCAGATAGGATAAGAAATGACAGTAAAAGGTGCTAATTTGACTGTTTCAAAAGTCAAATTTTTCACATCATTATGTTCAGCATGGTTTAATACTAACATTTTCTATGTTGAATGTTTTTTATCAAGTCATAACAACATGCATATTCACTACTATGTGTCTAAATGCATTTCATGGGATAAGTCATTTTCCAACAGATAGAAAATGGAAAAAAATATATGCATATGTTACCTGGACAGAGAAGAACTCTTGTACGGTGGCAAAATATGCAGAAAGTTGTCCGAACTCAACAGATCTAAAGAAGAGCTCTCAGATTTCCTTCGCAGTGCAACTTGAAAATGACTTATGCAAACAACCTTTGGGATTTACATAGCCACGGTTGGGCGCGCAGTTCACTGCTGGTCGTTTAAAGTGTACCTGCAGTACTCTATGTGGGTCCCACACCTCCGGCTCGCTCCAGTTAGAGTTGCAAAGGAGGTCTCACAAGCTGAAAAGGTCAAATCAGGAATAAAAATGCTACTCGATTGAGCGGAATAGCCTGGAATCCTAGTTTCGTACGGGTCAGAATTAAATTCCCGCCATCTCATTTGTATTCGCCTGAATGCAAGGTATACTATACCGATGAGCTCAGCTTTCACAGATCATGCTCGGCATTACCTCAAAAAGGTCTAATGTCGTCATTGCAGGGTCACAACCCTAAACCTCCCGAGCAGGGGTTACAACGTCAAGCCATAAAATGCTAAACCTCCCCGACGGGGGTTACAACGCCGAAGTTGTAAGAACCTAAATTTTCAAAAAATATTAAAATAAGAATTTAGTGAATAAAATTCTTAAGGCATGTAAAGGGTTCAAATATATATATATATATATATATATATATATGTGTTACGAGGTATGTGGTGTTATGTTACATAGGGTAATATGAGCTATGTAATAAGTAATGTTGTGTTTAATAAATATATATCATTATTATATATTTGTTAGAAATTATGGACATGAAGTCATAAGATGATTGATAAAATTTATCTATTGATGTTAAATAATTTATGTGAAATTATTTTATAATAGTAAGTTGGTAACATTAAAATATATCTTTGATAATCACCAATTTCTTGAGTGTTTATACGAGTGAATATCAAGTCTAAGGTAGTGCAATCTTACTCTTTAATGGTTGACGTATAGGAGCTGGGCTAAACGATTCCTTCAGAGAGCGGAAGTATATACAAATTGGTAACTGATCTAACTAATTGTGAAAATAGTGTAGACGAGACGAAAACTAATTTGTTGGTTGTTTGTGGGAAACCACTCAGTGTACTATATTGAATACTATTAAGGACTCGATGTGTGTTAGGTTTGAACTTGTATATATGTACGTGGTTGACGAGAGAAGAGAATTGATATACCTTTAAAGTGATTAGAGAATTACTGAGTGAATTGATACACGGCAAGAAGTGAGGATTAAAGGTATGCATGTATGTGTTATATTCGAGTATTGTGTTGTCGGTGGTGAGAAACCGTACAAGAGATGTATAGTTGGTTAAACTAATAAGGGAGATAGAGTTTTAAAACTCGAAGTGTGATTCTTAAATTATTAAGGAAAATAGTAACCGATGGTGTGAAACCAAAGAGGGGATTTATGATTTGACGAGTTAACGCTTAAGGAGGATGTGTAAAGTATTTAGAAGTGTAAAGGTTTCCGAGATTTGGTATGGCGCAATCGCACCATTATTAAGTTTTATGACCAAAGTAGCAAGTTAATCACACGGCCTCAGTAAAAATCAGTTTTGGAATTTAAAATCTAAGAAATGGGTATTAAGGACTCATAAGGATAATAAAATCCTAAATGATGTTTAAATTGTAACGCCCCCAAATTCGGGTCTCTTCCAACCCGATAGATGGTGCTACACGGTACTACCATTCATTCATTCATTCAATTGAATAGTCTCAATAGGACTAATATATTTTCTATATATTCAAAATAATATTACATTTCCCAGGTTCTTTGCAACCTATTCGTTTGTTCTTGTCATAATATCAAATATATTACAATCTTTCACCTATACTATTACATAAGTAATCTAAGGGTTCGTCTTCGCCTTTTCCTTATCCTTGTTGGAGCCTTCGGTCCATTCGATCTTGGCTGTGATCATATGGTTCAAGCAAGAGTGAGCTTGACTAGCTCAGAAAGTACTACAATTCTAATAAACAACATGCTTGAAACACAGAACTCATATATCTTCAGTAACTGAACAATAGTTACGAAGTACTATCGATAATTCAAAATAGCACTTCTTTTCATTCAAAACGTTTTACAACAACAATATTCAAGAAAACATCGCCCGGGTCCAAGACCTTGACCATCTCATAAGTTCTTTTGAAAAGGACAACCCGACACTAAGTCCGTAAGTCCGACATTACTTACGAGCACTTCGGGTGATCAAATTTATAGTACTCTATGTTGATCAACACTACATTCATTAAACGTATACATTTAAGTTATGGCAACCTCACGTGCTCGCCGTTAAACGCATTTAAAACATTTTAGCATACTCGGTCTTCGATTGAAAACCACACCAATATAACTTGGTAAACATTAATCATGCTTGATAGAATCATAACATAAGTCTAGAAAGAAAGAATGGGCTTTGACTTCCTCATACAAAACTTCATGCTAAAGGATACATGATACAAAGCTTGTCGGTGCATCGAATCGAACAAGGGTTAGAATACTTGCCTTCAGCGTTTGCTTACTGATTATCACACGTACACTTTAAGTCTCTAAGTCTCTACAATACATGATCATATAACATACCACATTAGGTCTTATATAATCAAGTAAGTATATTATTATATCTTACCCTTCATCTCAATATAAATTCTGACTTAGATATGTTATTATGGTTTCCGGCTTTTCATTACGTCATTCACATTATGTTCACATTCAATTGGTTATTAACCTTTAATCATCACACATCAAGTGTTTAACAATGCCTTAAGAATGTTATATTATCACCTTAGTTCATTACTAATGAATTATCTTTCATTCTATACTTGTAAACATTCTTGTCTGTTGAAACCCTAGGATCAAGCGTCATGACGCTGGGTTATTATTTTTCATCTCATCATGGCCACGGCCATGAGTTTGCGTAGAGCTAGGATCGCCATGGCATCGCTGGGCGTGACAATTTAACCTAGGGCTAGCCATACGCCACATTTCCTGGCACCGTAAAATTTTTAGAAAATTTTTACAACTTTGCGAAATTCCAAGATTCATAACTTCTTCGTTATAAGTCTAAATTGGCTCGTTCAAAAGCCTACGGTTCAAAAATTCCATACTCTACGCGTTCATGCAAGAATTTTATCTATTTGACTTCGTTTGCTAAAATTTCACCTATTAGTTCATTTTTAACGAAAACGATAAACGTTCGTGAACGTTCAACGCTCGTTTCTTCGTTCTAAGTCGGAATTCGGTCATTTTTGAGTCCGTAACTCTATAATGCCAAATATGACTTGTTTCCATCGAAAACCAACGTTTTCGACTTCAAACACAAAATACGACTTCCATTCCGAGAATTTCACAAATTCGACGATAATCGTCCAATCGTGTGAATTCCGGCAAAACTTCATTCCTTATAATTCTAAATGGATTTTAATCAACACATGAACATTTCAAGTTACTTATTACACCAACTTATTATCAAAGTAGGTTTTGACTTATCCTCATAAGTCAATGACTTATCCTCATAAGTCAATGACTTATTTAACTTTGGATCTACAAATCCTCATACTTAGGACTTACTATGAACTTAATTCCATCAATCAATGTTCTCATACTATATTGAACATACTAACATCATATGACAAACATATGATAAGTTCTTCACAAGTTTATCAACTTATTTAGGTTCAAGTTGCTTATTCAACTTATTCGGCTTAAGTTCGTTCATCAATGACTTTTTACATGTTATTATCATACACTTCCACTTCTCTATCAATCCTATCATAGAAGAGATCAAGATATAATAAGCACTTGTGCTTTTCTTCCTTGAATATTTATCAAAGGATGATTGACTTACTCTTGACTTATGTGCTTATTCTCTCTAACCAATAAGTTGTTTATCTTGAGAGGAGTTGGATGAAATTTGAACAACCAACAATTGAAATGAAGCTTGGTATTTATAGGCAACTTAAAGTGAGGGTATTATAGACATTAAGCCATCCCACCTCCTTTAATCCACCTCCTTAATAACCTCCTCACTTTCCACCTCCTTACTATTCATAACCTAGCAACCAAGTAAACTTGCTAGCCACTTTCCTTTCTTGCTCATCACACAATTTGTTTGCCCATCAAGTCTACCCACTTCTCACTTAGTTTGCTCCATGGATCATGGCTTATCATTGGGCTTGCTAATTTAATCTAGCTAATTTCTTGTTGGGCTTATACCACAATAGTTTGGACTTATGACATATCAAACACCTGGGCTTGAGTATCACATTCTATTGGACTTCTATCATTAAGCTAATAATCCTACAAGTCCATTACACTTAATTAAAAATCTTAACATATATACATCACGTATAATTCTCATATGCTAGCTCGTATATTAACTCGTAATATACTTTATTTCATTCTCCATTCTTAATAGTATAATACGTCGTATTATACTTACGTTCATTACCTCGTACAATGCATACACATCATACCTTTCCTTAACGCTTAATAAACCTAATGTTCCCAAATTAAGTTCGCATGCGAAATATTACATTTTCTATACTTAGATTATTATTACATAATCCATCTCATATTGATATTATAACGTTAGGTATTTCTCGAAAGTTCAAAAATAATTCCCGAGCAGAAATCCATGAATAGTGTTTTTTGAAAAATTTCTCGAAAAACTTTTATTTTCATCTTAGAAATTCAAACACTTTAATTCTCCCACGTAGTTAAAATACTACGACATTTCAGGATTTCTAGGTTATAGAATGACATTCATCTTACGAATACATAATAATAATAAATAATATTATTTTATTCATTATTAAAAGTATTTACAAAGGTTCGATTTTCCGGGGCCGTTACATTCTCTCCCCCTTATAAGGATTCTGTCCCCAGAATCTCGCTAAAAAAAATTACACAAATAATTGAGGGTAATCCTTTTTCATCATTTCTTCTAACACCTACGTTGCTTCTTCCATATCGTGGTTCTCAAAAAACTTTTATTTTCGTCTTTGTGATTGATAAATATTCTAGTTTGTAGTGCGAAGGATTGTGATGAAGCACTGGTTCACGGTCTAGTGTGACCCCTCAACATAATTTGGAATCTGAGTTATTCATACTACTTCCCGATTATTGAAAAATCGTGGAAGACTCTTATTATTCTGTGTGATGAATGTAGTGAGTAGAGTGTTCCTTAGGAAGGAGAATGTGGTAGAATGCAAGTAAGCAAGTTATAATGAAACTTCCGAAAAGAGAATGAATAAAATTATTCAAAAGAATATGTAATATTCAGAATAGCACCGAGTAAGGGAGGTTTCGGTGATTCCGAGGACGGAATCCTTATAAGGGGGAGAGGATGTAAGAACCTGAATTTTCAGAAAATATTAAAATAAGAATTTAGTGAATAAAATTCTTAAGGCATGTGAAGGGTTCAAATAATATATATATATATATATATATATATATATATAATGTGTTACGATGTATGTGGTGTTGTGTTACATAGGGTAATATGAGCTATGTAATAAGTAATGTTGTGTTTAATAAATATATATCATTATTATATATTTGTTAGAAATTGTGGAGATGAAGTCATAAGAAGATGGATAAAATTTATCTATTGATGTTAAATAATTTATGTGAAATTATTTTATAATAGTAAGTTAGTAACATTAAAATATATCTTTGATAATCACCAATTTCTCGAGTGTTTGTACGAGTGAATATCAAGTCTAAGGTAGTGCAATCTTACTCTTTAATGGTTGATGTATAGGAGCTGGGATAAACGATTCCTTCAGAGAGCGGAGGTATATACTAATTGGTAACCGATCTAACTCACTATGAAAACAGTATAGATGAGACGGAAACTAATTTGTTAGTTGTTTATGGAAAACCACTCAATGTACTATATTGAATACTATTAAGGACTCGATGTGTGTCAGGTTTGGACTTGTATATATGTACGTGGTTGATGAGAGAAGAGAATTGATATACCTTTAAAGTGATTAGAGAATTACTGAATGACTTGATACACGGCAAGAAATGAGGATTAAAGGTATGCATGTATGTGTTATATTCGAGTATTGTGTTGTCGGTGGTGAGAAACCGTACAGGAGATGTATAGTTAGTTAAACTAATAAGGGAGATAGAGTTTTAAAACTCGAAGTGTGATTCTTAAATTATTAAGGAAAATAGTAACCGATGGTGTGAAACCAAAGAGGGGATTTATGATTAGACGAGTTAATGCTTAAGGAGGATGTGTAAAGTATTTAGAAGTGTAAGGTTTCAGTTCTACTAATGCAGAACTTGTTTGCCTGAGAATTTGGTATGGTGCAGCTGCACCATTCCCAAGCCTATGACCAGCGCAGCTACGCCGGTCTATAAAATCAGTTTTGGAATTTAAAATCTAAGAAATGGGTATTAAGGACTCCTAAGGATAATAAAATCCTAAATGAATGGATTTGAATAAGGTTTAATTAATTAACCCAGATTAATTAGTGGTTAATTAAGTGATATTATGGAATATTATATTCTATTAATTAGAGGAATGCATAATAATGATTGAAAAGAAATGATTAATATTAATTAATTATTGTGTGGGGTGAAAGTACCCAACTAAATGATATTTAGCCCAATTAAAATATTAATGTGGGTATAATCATTAAATAATATTACTATGGGTAATACGGAAAATATGAACAGTAGTAATATATAATACCTACGGCTTAAGAATACGTGAGGTGTGACATTTAATTGAGACTAATGACATAAGGTACCAAGTGGTACAGAGAAATCCTATGTAGTGGTAATACAGAAATAATTAAATATCTGTGTAGGAGATAAAATGTTTGAATAAATATTAATATTAAATAAGGTGAGCATGTTTTACTAAGACTAGAATGATTTGGTATAAGGACTTTAAGTTTTGAATACAAACCTTGTTGAAGATCATGTTATGTAGATTTTGAACTTAGTGGTTGATATACATGATTGAATTCAGATGTAAATGAGCGTGATATAATGTTTATGGTGTCCGTATCCATGACTAAACTTGTTAAGTCTTTTGTTAGAGAAATTTTCAAGTATAATAGGCTAATGGACATGAATGCTATATGAGGTAAACTCAGAACTTGAAAAGATGATTACATGACTGATGTTACACATAAATGAGCATGCTTAGTGTACATAGTTCCTTTGTTTATAATTAAACTCATTAGACCTTGTGTGAAAGAAGTTTTCAATAAAACTTGGTATGATAGAACTAAGGTGCATGAAGGCTATTTGATATACATTCTTACCTTGCAAGCATGTTAACATGACTTGACTACATATAAATAGAGCCTTAAAGTTGTTTTGTATGTGAAAAGTGGCATTGTTAAAGTTTAAAGTGTTTTCAAAAGCAAACTTGAACATATTTTCAAAATCTAGTTACATAACATGGATATCTAGATTCTAAAGGATTTATAAGTTATGTTATGTCTATAATATCCCTAGATATGATTTATATGTGCTATATTGCATCGTTCGTGAAAAATGATTTCAAAGGCAACCTCGAGCATGTTTTCAAACTTAAGTTGTATTACATATGAGTATTTAGATTTTAAGGGCTTGAGATGCCATGTTATGTTTCATTATGTCTTTAAACATAAGTTGTATATGTTAAACATAATGGAAACGAACCAAGCACGAGGTTAAAGTATGTTTTAAAGTGTTAAACGATGATAGCTATGAGTAAAAGATGTGAATATGTACGAGCATGTGTAGTAAAGATTATGTGATCTCTTTATGAGAATATAAGGCTAATTAGTACACCTAGTGATTTCATAACACTATTTGGTTTCGATTCGTGGAAATCCTAAACTAAACTCTCTAACATATAAGGTTGAACTTGAAGTGGTCATACAAGTATGTAAAGACCTCTAGCGTGTATGCATGTTAAGTGTAAGTGTCTTAGTGTACTAAAGTATGGACTAAAAATAGGAAGTGCAAAGCTTCGGTCTTGGTTCAGCGGGGACAATAGCAATGTGCTGTGGTCCCTAAGCTTCTGGACAGTATGCATATTCAGCCAATCTGCCGATTTGAAATAGGTTCTATTTTTGGATATGATGTGTGAAGCATGCTTGTATAATCACTATATATGATCAGTATGGTAGGTAATGTGTAAGAAGCATGCTATGTGATAAAGATGAATGTTAATTAAGACTTTCAAAATGTTAAAGTCCAAAGGAATGTTTTCAAGATATAATGCAATGACACGTTGTTTGAATTTGTGATGTATTACCATCTAATGTGTGCTATGAGAATATACAATAGGTGATGTGATATGAAGTTACAACTAAGTTAGACGTTTATGCATACGTTTACCTATGAGTGTTAAATGTGTCGAACACCTAGTGAGTCAAGTGTGTGGTAGCTATATATGAATGTTGATGTCATATACGAGTGGTTAAGATATACCTAGACATACCTAGCTAATCTAAGCGTATGATGAGAAAGTGAAGTGTAGGTTTTAGGAACCTAGTTAAAGAACAATGTAACAATAGTATTACATTGAGAATGCATGAAATATGTTACTGATGGATATGAATCCATGATTATATAACTGTGTAGGAATTCACAAAGTGTAGTTAGCGTTAAGCAGTTAAGTTGTAGTTCATAAACTACGAATCAGGCAAGTCTTTCAGTTCCTATTTGTTATATGAATTCGATAACTGTTAGTTGAGCTATATTATGCTATGCAAATGTTGTTATATATGAAATGTGTATGAGATATGTATGAAATGTGAAAGTTGATCTTTGATGATATACTTGTGATATAAATCTCTATGCCTGTTATGTGAGAAATAACATGTGTAGTAAATATTAATTGATTGTGAATGCATAAACGGAATACATTGTTATATGTTATGTGCTGCATGAAAACTGTTAGAATTGCTCGGTTATCGAGCTCACCCTTGCAAATAACCACTTTTGCAGGTTAAGAATTCACGGTAAAGATTACGTGCTACTTGATTGATAGAGTTCAATAGTAATTGAAGGAGATTAGTTTATGTGTTTAAATATATATACTCTTGAACTACGTTTATGTTCTAGGAGTCGTACAAGATAGTAGTTTACGAGGTGTAATGCAAGTTACGTTGTAAAGTGTATTATGTGATACATAGAGAAATTCGAATTGAGATGTAAATATTTATACAGTAATTCGAATAGAGTGAATCATAGAATAATTTGATTCAGGGATTTGTAATTGATTCGAGTTAAGATATCAATAAAAGATTTATTTTCAAAGGATATAGAAAAAGTTTAAATTATTTTACATATTTTTATAACATCGATGTGATGTAAAACAGGAATAGTAAATGACCAATAATTGAAACTTATAATAGTTTGGGGTCATTATACATAGATCCTGGATATGGAAAGAATTTATATTCTAACTTGTAATAAGAAAGGTTATATTCATTAAGTTATGAATAAAAGATATTATAGTTTGTAGATAGTAGTATCGTGGCGGACCAAATTCGAGGTTCGAAGGGACCTGGATTTGTGGGCGTCACAGGTTGGTATCAAAGCTGTAGGTTATAAACTTAGGTAAGTGTACCTTAGGCTATAAGCTGAGAGAGGGTAAGATAAAGATTAAAATATATAAGTGAAGATTCAAAGAAGAATCTTGAAATATCCAAAAGAATGAGAATGTAGGAGTTTCCTAACTCCGGTAATAAAAATGTTAAGATAATGTCTATATGACAAAGATAATAAGAATGAACTCGAGTGGACTTTTGTTGATAATAGGTAAAGAACCCTAAGGTAAATTGATGATCACGACGTGATTAGATGAGCTATAAAGTGATAAATAGTCTGTAATGACTAAGTGTGTATAGCTTGATGCTATAAGAGAATGTACTATGAAATGGTATGATGTGAACTCTTGAGGAGTTGTATGTGATGAGATACGAAGAATTCGTATCAAATAAAGTGTAAGATAGAGTTAAGTGGGATTAAATTTAGGACCCATGTCAGCAGCTAAGTTGTATGATTCCTTGTTTATGGGCGGGGAATTATACTTGGTGTAAAAACCACTTAGTTTTGGCACTGATAATCATTGAAATATTTGTGTCGCGCTATTTGCTATATGCCTGTTGAGAAGGTGATTCTTTTCTCATGTGTATAACAGATAGATAGGTTATAGTTAGAGAATATAAGGTTAAGTTGCGAGTTCTTAATATTCATACTTATGGTACGTTCGTGACTCATAATTATATGAAATGTTTTGAACCCCTTAGCGAATGGACAGCTATGGTCTGACTAGGGTAAGTTCTTAAACTCATATGATTGTGGCAAGTTCCTGAATTTCCAAAGTGTGGTAAGTTTGATGAACTATATCGGATATATATATGTTATGAAGTTAGAAATTTTGGTATAGTAAGCATTGATGGTGTTAAAGATTGATAGAATGAAGCAATGAAATAAAGTTGATGGAGAAACATGGATTTTCTAAATCTTCTAGCTCTACTAGATTCTCAAAACTTATTGACTTCGTGCTAATGTTGGCATTTCTGTTTTCTCGAAAAAAAAAAGAAAAAAGAAAAAAAAACTTTGGATCATGTGATTGAACCAATGATGAAAACAATACTATTATCCATATGTCTATGCTAATTGTCTCGGCTAAGACAAAATGATTTGAAAATTTTCAAAATATATTTCTGACTATTTACATCATTTGGTATGGTGTACAAATGGTAAACGATGGAGTCTTCAATGCCGTTCAACCTAGTGTTGGTTGTGATCGAAAGATTATCAGCCAATTTTGGTACGGTGTAATATGACAAAGTCACATAATGGCGGAATCCTAAACGTACTACTAATCTAGTACGGTATCATGACGTCATAAAAAGAATTTTTGGTTTTCTTTTAAATTATATAGAAGGTCAATTAAGTTGGCCAAATTATTTCGATTGATGTCTGAATGTTGATAAAAGTCTAAGCTATTTGATTTGGCTAGACGACCATTGAAAAATAGTTGTGAAATTCAAGCGTTCTTGATTATTTACACCAAGCCAGATTGCTCTGGTGTGGATTCAGATGTGGAAAAAAAAAACAAAAGCTGAGGTGAACAACCCTATAAGGGGACAGGTTTTCGGGGACAATGGTTCCGAACGTAACGCATGTAGTCATTATAAAACACTACGTTACGGCCCAGCGTAGTAGTACAATAGGCTGGCCACCTAGCGTACATGTGGAGGGTGTTTTCAATCTTTGTGATTGATAAACATTCTGGTTTGTAGTGCGAAGGATTGTGATGAAGCACTGGTTCACGGTCTAGTGTGACCCTCAAAGATAATTTAGAATCTGAGTTATTCATACTACTTCCCGATTATTGAAAAATCGTGGAAGACTCTTATTATTCTGTGTGATAAATGTAGTGAGTAGAGTGTTCCTTAGGAAGGAGAATGTGGTAGAATGCAAGTGAGCAAGTTATAATGAAACTTCCGAAAAGAGAATGAATAAAATTATTCAAAAGAATATGTAATATTCAGAATAGAACCGAGTGAGGGAGGTTTCGGTGATTCCGAGGACGAAATCCTTATAAGGGGGAGGGGATGTAAGAACCTGAATTTTCAGAAAATATTAAAATAAGAATTTAGTGAATAAAATTCTTAAGGCATGTGAAGGGTTCAAATAAAATATATATATATATATATATAATGTGTTACGAGGTATGTGGTGTTGTGTGTTACATAGGGTAATATGAGCTATGTAATAAGTAATGTTGTGTTTAATAAATATATATCATTATTATATATTTGTTAGAAATTGTGGAGATGAAGTCATAAGAAGATGGATAAAATTTATCTATTGATGTTAAATAATTTATGTGAAATTATTTTATAATAGTAAGTTGGTAACATTAAAATATATCTTTGATAATCACCAATTTCTCGAGTGTTTGCACGAGTTAATATCAAGTCTAAGGTAGTGCAATCTTACTCTTTAATGGTTGATGTAAAGATCCAGAATTTCAAATTATAATATTAAATATTTATTAATATATAAATATTTATTTGATGTGTTTATTGTTGAAATTGATGGGATAAATATTTTATTGATGTAATGGTTGCTAGTATATATTTATGAATCTAAATTATTAGATAATATTCTAAATTAAAATTAATTTATAATTTAGAGAGTTGTAATATAACATGAGATGTTATATTGTTGTTTTAATTTAATAATTTAAGGAGGTATATTGTTATTAAATAAAATTATAATGAAATTATAATTTTGTGAGATTTAGTTAAGTGGGAAATTTATTTAGTATGTGGTAATTAGTTTATTTAATTAAGATTGGATATGGAAATCCAAGTAAAAAGTAGGGACAATAAACTATATTATAAATGACTTATGAAAATAAATTAAAGGAGTTTTAATTTAGTTTTACCAAACAAAGCCTTAGAGCTTTTAAAATTCTTATTTTAATCTTGTTTTGCCAAACAAGGTTTAAGGAATGATTAAGTCATTATTTTAAGTGGTTTTACCAAACAAGGTATAAGGATTAATTGATTAATTTTAATTATGTTAGCCAAACAAGCCTTATGGCTTTTGATTTTCAAAATTTGATAACTGATGTCAATTAAAGTTATATACTTAATATCTATATTATTATTATTATATCGTTATATTTTGTCGGTCATGTAAGTTAGAAGTTAGGAGAAAGACTCGTAAGAAAGAAAAGAAGAAAAAGAAGAAATTGAGAGAAAACTTGAGAGAATCCTAGAGAGATTTTGAGAAAGGAATTGGGGAAAAGAAGTCTTGTTGATCAAAGGAAGAAAAATTTCACCTTCTAGCATACAAGGTATCCTTTTACCCTTTTAAAATTCTAAAAGTTGTGGTTGTCTTCTCTTCCAAAATTCTCTGTAAAATCATTGTAGAGGTTGAATTAATTATTATATATAGTTTATATGATAAATTAGTTGTTGTGAAACTGTTTTCATAAGTTTATATATGAGTATAGTCAATGAATTCATGTTATCTATGTTATGGCTTAGTTGGAGTCAAAGTTTAGTTATGAAATCATGATGAAAACCTTAAATTGATGATGTATTCTGATAGTACTTGGAAAAACGAAAACAACCCAAGTTGAACGAGTCAAAACGGATGTAAAACGATTTCACAGTGAAGAATTTCGCTATGAATGTCAAAAGAAGACGTAATAAGAGAAATAGTGCAATTAAAGGTTGTAATGTTTGATGTTTATGTTGTTTATGTGGTTAGAAACGTGTTAGAAACATTAGTTTATGTTTCTGTGAACATATTACACCTTGGGTAGAGGTTGGTATGGTTGTTAGAAAGGAGTTTGTAGGCCTAATTTGGCTTTCTGTAGTGTTCAGGATAAAAATTCGCGAGTTAACAGAAGGGACCCCTGCCCCTGCGGGCCCCTCTAGTGTAAAAATCCCCGCCCCGATGGGGGGGGGTAGTCTGCCTATCCAATTTTGGGAAAATAAATTTGACAGGACATGTTTTACTAAAACAGCCATAACGTTTTCATACGAACTCCGATTGAGGTGACTCAAGATGATCCGGAACGAGGACGAATAAACCTACAACTTTTGTTCTTTAAGATTTTCAATTTGAGGTCGTTAGGAAGGGTCAAAACAGTCATCTTTGTGAATGTTACATAATCGGAGGCAATTAGAGGGCGTCGGACATGCACGTATTCTAGTGTAGTGCTCTTGACGATAAAAGATGTTGTTCTAAATTATAAAACATGAATGTTAGTAAATATAATGATGCTTAACATTAATATAATAATGTATTAGATAAGTTATAGAAGCATAGTAAGCATGCACAAGAGAGGCAAATCGGGCGTGTGACGAATAAACGTCGAAATGCCATGATACGTGTTAATGAACGTAAAAAGTATTTTAAGTCAAATGAAATAGATATTATAAAATATGAAATATAAAACCAATAATGATACCTAGCAAGATTTAAACACTTAAATGAATTTTGAATGTTACATAAATTGAAAAGTTAACGCAATCTAATTAACCATTGTATGCTAACTAATAGGAAAGATTATGAGATGTGGAGTAGGGTTTACATTGCAATTACTATGTGTTGTTATGTGACTAATAATTGATGTGTATGATTATATAATTGTGTAGGGCACGTGAAGTACAGATAACTGTAAGCTGTTAAACGTTTATTGGTAAACAACGATCAAGGCAAGTATTTCAGTTCCTATTTACTATGTGAACTTGATGATTAACTGTTTTAAATATTTATTGCAAAGAGCATGAGGTGTTGCATATATGTTGAAAGTATGAAATGTTAAAGTCAACTTATGACTATGTTGATTGATTAAAGCATGCTGATTGAGCAAGGACTAAATCTTTATACTTGTTATATGAAATGTAGCATGTATGTTATATGTTGAGCATGTTACTATGCGCTATGTGATGCATGAAAACTGTTAGATTTTGCTGGGCTGTCGAGCTCAACCTTGCAAATAACCACTTTTGCAGGTTTAGGATTTAAGGTAAAGTTATGTGTTACTTAAAAGACATGAATCAGATATGGTACTTGAAGATTTATACACTTTGGTTGTGTATTTATTATTTGAACCATGTTTAAGGTTCTAGATAATCTATTAATGTTGAATTGTAATATTATTTTGCAATGTAACTATTATAGTCTTAAAAATGATTCTGAGATATTTAGATGTAAAGGTTGAAAGTTCTAGGAACGAGAATAGTTTGTAATATAAAATTTAATTATTCCGCAAATTTCAATGGTTATATTATCGTTTAATGACGTAAAATTAGAGGTTGATTGTATTATTAACGACCGAAATCGAGAATTGAGTTGTATGAATTTTGGGGTCGTTACAGTTGACGTATAGGAGCTGGGCTAAATGATTCCTTCAGAGAGCGGAGGTATATACGAATTGGTAACCGATCTAACTTACTGTGAAAATAATGTAGACGAGACGGAAACTAATTTGTTGGTTGTTTGTGGAAAATCACTCAGTGTACTATATTGAATACTATTAAGGACTCGATGTGTGTTCGATTTGGACTTGTATATATGTACGTGGTTGATGAGATAAGAGAATTGATATACCTTTAAAGTGATTAGAGAATTACTGAGTGAATTGATACACGGCAAGAATTGAGGATTAAAGGTATGCATGTATGTGTTATATTCGAGTATTGTGTTGTCGGTGGTGAGAAACCATACAAGAGATGTATAGTTGGTTAAACTAATAAGGGAGATAGAGTTTTAAAACTCGAAGTGTGATTCTTAAATTATTAAGGAAAATAGTAACCGATGGTGTGAAACCAAAGAGGGGATTTATGATTAGACGAGTTAACGCTTAAGGAGGATGTGTAAAGTATTTATAAGTGTAAGGTTTCAGTTCTACTAATGCAGAACTTGTCTGCCTAAAAAATTGGTATGGCATCACTTTTCATTACTAAGTTTTATGACCAAATAAGTAGATTCTATTTACCGGTCTCTGTAAAATCAGTTTTGGAATTTAAAATATAAGAAATGGGTATTAAGGACACATAAGGATAATAAAATCCTAAATGATGTTTAAATTGTCCATGAATGGATTTGAATAAGGTTTAATTAATTAACCCGGATTAATTAGTGGTTAATTAAGTGATATTATGGAATATTATATTCTATTAATTAGAGGAATGCATAGTAATGATTGAAAAGAAATGATTAATATTAATTAATTATTGTATGGGGTGAAAGTACCCAACTAAATGATATTTAGCCCAATTAAAATATTAATGTGGGTATAATCATTAAATAATATTACTATGGGTAATATGGAAAATGTGAACAGTAGTAATATATAATACCTACGGCTTAAGAATACGTGAGGTGTGACATTTAATTGAGACTAATGACATAAGGTACCAAGTGGTACAGAGAAATCCTATGTAGTGGTAATACAGAAATAATTAAATATCTGTATAGGAGATAAAATGTTTGAATAAACATTACTATTAAATAATGTTATAATGTGGTTATGTGAGTAATAGAAATAATTTTGGAACTACTCGGGCAATAATGCCTAACTGCGTTGTTTTAATGCGTGTATTTAATTAATGTACATGGATTATATGTATATTACGTAGCACCTACTAACTTGAAATATTTAGTCATATGGTGACATTAGGTTGTAATATATGGTTGATATAGCATAAGAGTAAAAATGTGTACAAGTGTGTAGGCTAAGTGTTGCTGAGAGTTTCTTTTGTCCCAAAATGAGTGACACAAGGACATGAATAGTGACTATAAGCTATAATACGTATGTTTTCAAAAGGCTAAATCCTAGATTATCATGGCTAGCTTGGTGGTTGGTATAGAGTGGTTGAACCACCCTTCTTGAACCATTGTTTCATTGCATTGCACCATGAATTCAACCTCAGTGCTAAGTCATTGTCCAGTCCAAACTTCTTCTATAAATAGCAGTCATGTTCATCAGTTGATATGCTTGGAAATTGTCTGATAAATTGCTTAGTGTAAGATTGGGAGCATACAAGTGTTCTAAGAACTTGGGAGTTCTTTAGGAGCAGGCTAATTCATAATTGCAGAGGTATAATCCCATTCATCGCTTTCCAATTTCATTCTCTGTCAAAATAGAGTTCTGGAGTTCTTGAAATTCAAATTCTTGATTTTGTGGAATTGTATGTTAATGAGGTTGGGTAATGTCCATATAGATGTTATATGATCATATAATCATTTTTCAATTGATATATGAGTGTTTAAAATTAATTTTGTGGGTAAATTTTATGTTTGGGCTAAACAATGTCAAGCAGATGTTCTTGGCTCAAAACCGTAAAACTGCAAATTGCACCATATTTGTATTGAGGCATAGCGCAGAAATTGCTATCCTTTGGCCAATTAATTCAGTTGAGTGTTCTGTTTTGCAATTTAATCCATGTTAGTTAATCATTATGACTTAAACTAGCATTCAAGCATGTGTGATATGTATATACAAGTATGTTATCCTAATATGAGCATGTTTTACTAAGACTAGAATGATTTGGTATAAGGACTTTAAGTTTTGAATACAAACCTTGTTGAAGATCATGTTCTATAGATTTTGAACTTAGTGGTTGATATACATGATTGAATTCAGATGTAAATGAGCATGATATAATGTTTATGGTGTTTGTATCCATGACTAAACTTGTTAAGTCTTGTGTTAGAGAAATTTTCAAGTATAATAGGCTAATAGACATGAATGTTACATGAGGTAAACTCGAAACTTGAAAAGATGAATACATGACTGATGTTACACATAAATGAGCATGTTTAGTGTACATAGTTCCTTTGTTTATAATTAAACTCATTAGACCTTGTGTGAAAGAAGTTTTTAATAAAACTTGGTATGATAGAACTAAGGTGCATGAAGGCTATTTGATATACATTCTTACCTTGCAAGCATGTTAACATGACTTGACTACATATAAATAGAGCCTTAAAGTTATCTTGTATGTGTTGAGTGGCATTGTTCAAGTTTAAAGTGTTTTCAAAAGCAAACTTGAACATATTTTTAAAATCTAGTTACATAACATGGATATCTAGATTCTAAAGGATTTATAAGTCATGTTATGTCTATAATATCCCTAGATATGATTTATATATGTTATATTGCATCGTTCATGAAAAATGATTTCAAAGGCAACCTCGAGCATGTTTTCAAACTTAAGTTGTATTACATATGAGTATTTAGGTTTTAAGGGCTTGAGATGTTATGTTTCATAATGTATTTAAACATTAGTTGTATATGTTAAACATAATGGAAACGAACCAAGCACGAGGTTAAAGTATGTTTTAAAGTGTTAAACGATGATAGCTATTAGTAAAAGATGTGAATATGAACGAGCATGTGTAGTAAAGATTATGTGATCTCTTTATGAGAACATAAGGATAATTAGTACACCTAGTGATTTCATAACACTATATGGTTTCGATTCATGGAAATCCTAAACTAAAGTCTCTAACATATAAGGTTGAACTTGAAGTGGTCATATAAGTATGTAAAGACCTCTAGCGTGTATGAATGTTAAGTGAAAGTGTCTTAGTATAGTAAAGTATGGACTGAAAACAGGAAGTGCAAAGCTCGGCCTTGGTTCGGCTGGGGACAAGTAGCAATTGTGTCTGAGTCCCTAAGCTTCTCGACAGTAGCAATTGCTACCATTCCGCAGCTTTGAAATAGGTTCTGTTTTTGGATATGATGTGTGAAGCATGCTTGTATAATCACTATATATGATCAGTATGGTAGGTAATGTGTAAGAAGCATGTTGTGTGATAAAGATGAATGTTAATTAAGACTTTCAAAATGTTAAAGTCCAAAGGAATGTTTTCAAGATATAATGCAATGACACGTTGTTTGAATTTGTGATGTATTACCATCTAATGTGTGCTATGAGAATATAGAATAGGTGATGTGGTATGAAGTTACAACCAAGTTAGACGTTTATGCATACGTTTGAACTTACCTATGAGTTTTAAATGTGTCGAACACCTAGTGAGTGAAGTGTGTGGTAGCTATATATGAATGTTGATGTCATATACGAGTGGTTAAGGTATACCCAGACATACGTAGCTAATCTAAGCGTATGATGAGAAAGTGAAGTGTAGGTTTTATAAACCTAGTTAAAGAACAATGTAACAATAGTATTACATTGAGAATGCATGAAATATGTTACTGATGGATATGAATCCATGATTATATAACTGTGTAGGAATTCACAAAGTGTAGTTAAGCGTTAAGCAGTTAAGTCGTAGTTCATAAACTAAGAATCAGGTAAGTCTTTCAGTTCCTATTTGTTATATGAATTCGATAACTGTTAGTTTAGCTATATTATGCTATGCAAATGTTGTTATATATGAAATGCGTATGAGATATATCTGAAATGTGAAAGTTGATCTTTGATGATATATTTGTGATATAAACCTCTATGCCTGTTATGTGAGAAGTAACATGCATAGTAAATATTAATCGATTGTGAATGCATAAACTGAATATGTTGTTATATGCTATGTGCTACATGAAAACTGTTAGAATTGTTGGGCTATCGAGCTCACCCTTGCAAATAACCACTTTTGCAGGTTAAGGATTCACGGTAAAGATTACGTGCTACTTGATAGATAGAGTTCAATAGGAATTGAAGGAGATTGGTTTATGTGTTTAAATATATATAATCTTGAACCACGTTTATGTTCTAGGAGTCATACAAGATAGTAGTTTACGAGGTGTAATGCAAGTTGCGTTGTAAAGTTGTATTATGTGATACATAGAGAAATTCAAATTGAGATGTAAATAATTATACAGTAATTCGAATAGAGTGAATCATAGAATAATTTGATTCAGGGATTTGTAATTGATTCGAGTTAAGATATCAATAAAAGATTTATTTTCAAAGGAGATGGAAAAAGTTTAAATTATTTCGCATATTTTTATAACATCGATGTGATGTAAAACAGGAATAGTAAATAACCAATATTTAAAACTTATAATAGTTTGGGGTCATTATACATAGATCCTGGATATGGAAAGAATTTATATTCTAACTTGTAATAAGCAAGGTTATATTCATTAAGTTATGAATAAAAGATATTATAGTTTGACGATAGTAGTATTGTGGCGTACCAAATTCGAGGTTCGAAGGGACCTAGATTTGGAGGCGTCACAGAAGTTATCAAATGATTGCGTATCCCCAGCGGGGGTCACAACGCACATCTTTCAAACATCCAAGTATCCCCGGTGGGGATCATAACACACATCTTTTAAGTATCCAAGTATCCCCGGCAGGGGTTACAACGCAATGCAACCATTGATACACACATCAGTGAAGGTCAAGCAGCCTTAACGTCATGTCAGCCGATGGCAAGTAAAC
This sequence comes from Panax quinquefolius, assembly GCA_020205615.1. Lineage (NCBI taxonomy): Eukaryota > Viridiplantae > Streptophyta > Magnoliopsida > Apiales > Araliaceae > Panax > Panax quinquefolius. The sequence goes on from JAINUW010000692.1 coordinate 200,103, forward strand.
CCATCGAAGCAACCTTCCCCGGCGGGGATTACAACGCAATGTGACCATTGACACATACATCAATGAAGGTCAAGCAACCTTGACAATGCCCCCATCAAGGGTCTATCCGGTGATACACACATCAACGAAGGTCAGGCAATCCTGACGGCGATAGACTGTTGGCAGTAACTCGGACAGAATGAGGGAATATGTTATACACATCCTCAAACAGACAAAGTTTTAACCCCACAGATCTCTTATACACAAGAGGCACCTCTATGGAATATAAGCCAATGTCTAGGATTCAAGACTTTGGTGATAGCCCTAACGTCAACATCCTTGAAGACTTGGATCGCATATCCAAGCCATCACTAATTGTCATCCCAACAGGATTACCTGACAATCATGCATCATACATTTGCATCATGTTACTGCATATACAATCATGTTTACCTTACTTGCATTTCAAGTGTCTAGGATTCTTTATCCTATCCATGCCTTGCATTGCATGAATATGATAAAGAGGGGCATCTGTAGACACTCAAAATTTTTTGCACGCCTGTTACTAATATTGTAGGAGGGCAGATTTGTCTTTCGGAGATAACCCTAGAAGACAACTTACATCCATTCTGGATACTACTGGAAGTTCAAGTTCAAAACCCGGGACACACACCGGGAACATCATTTCCAAACCCGAAACACACACCAGAAGGATCATTTCCAATCTCGGAGATAACCCTGAGTTTCTTCCTTGGTGATAACCCCAAGGAGTGTTGTTGCAGTTCCAGCGATAACTCCGAAAATGCTTAATTCAAATACATGCTATCAGCTTCAAGCTCAGACATCCTGCCGAGGCACTCATACCTCAGACCCGGAGCTAAAACCGGGCATACAAGTTCTCCCATAGATGACCTTGCGACATTCAAACACTTACAGTAGTCCAATCTCAGATGTAACCATGAGCAACATCTACTTTTAGCTCAAACCGGCGATATCCCCGGTGAGGAGTCAAATGTCATCTTATCGCCTCAACATTCTCTCTCACAAGATGATATTGTGGCATACCAACAAGTAGTCCAATCTCAGATGTAACCCTGAGCAACGTCTACTTTCAACTCAAACTGGCGATAACCCCGACAAAGAGTCAAACGTCATCTTGCCCCCTTCGACACCTGTGCGTCATCTCAACACTTTATATATACATACATCCAACGATATCCCATAAGAACCGAGGAGTTACAATCCGAGTGACTATTACGCATGACAGTACCTTGGATAGAATTTGAAGCTTGAAGACCATGGGTATAGACCCCTCTTCCTGACTTCGTACAACATGTAATCCATGTCATTGTGTAACTCTCGACACAAGCGGTCTGAAGAAGGTCACATATACCTCGTTCAGATGCTCGGATTGAAGTTCTACAAGTTCGAGCAGACATTATAGTGCATAAGTGCACGTACTTTCAGACAATGGGACCTGTGAGGCCTGTATGCACCACGACAAGCCGTAGGTATAATCGCGGCTGCCGCAGGTGTACCCGCGGCCATCAGTCTATAAATATAGACCTTGGGCTAGCCATTTTGACAGAGAAAAGAGAGAGAAAAGGCGAGGAAGCCCTGTCCAATTTGCTCTGTATACACCCATAGTGAGTGTTTCCTCAGTTTAAACACCTGTTAGCTCAGATATAGTTACACTTTTATCCGGTGGGAGCTGAGTGTTTATCCACATAGAGTCATAGAAGTCTACTTTGGCAGTCCACTGTAAGCCTTCTTAAATTTTATAAAGCCTTATTTCCATATTAGCACACATTGTTTTACACATTGAGAGTCGTGTAGTGTGCGTTTGCCCGGACTCCGGTCCGTGGTTTTCATTTCGGTCTATATATATACTTATATATATATATATGTATATATTTTATATATGGACTAACATTATCGAGTTATGCCTCGGTTGAGCCTAGACTTATGTCTAAAGCGATTACTTGCTTTTGTATATATATATACTTATATATATAAATTGTGGTCAGACTCTGTCTAATGAGCGTAGACTTATGTCCTCGAGGCGTTTTTTATATATATATATATATATATATATATATATATATATATATATATATATAACTATTGTCGTATATATCCGATGAGCCCGGATTTTACATCTGGAGCATTAACCTACTTTTATATATATATATATATATATAATTGTTGTCGGACATATCCGATGAGCCTGGATTTACATCCGGTGCGTTTACTGCTTTTATATATATATTTGTACACACACACATATATATATATTTACATTTCTGTCAGGCCGGGAGTTTACTTCGTGGCCTTTTACAGCTTTATTTACATTTCCGTCCTGCCTGGAGTTTACTTCGTGGCAACTGATTACTTTTACAGCTTTATTTACATTTCGTCATGCCTGGAGTTTACTTCGTGGCAGTTGATCGCTTTTACAGCGTTATTTACATTTCGTCCCACCTGGAGTTGACTTCGTGGTGGTTGATTGTACATATCGTGACTTCATTTTCACTATCTGATTCATCGTTAGATGCATTATTACTAGAAGATTCTGGAATATCAGAAGCTTCTTCATCACTACTACTGTTATTTTCAATTCTCATTAATTCTAATAACTGTTCTGTATCTTCGGCTGAAATATTTAATTGGGCTAGTTTTTGCTTGACTCTACATTCACTTTTATAGTGTCCTTTCTGCCCACAATTGTGACAGACAATTTTAAGATTTATCAGAGAAGGAACTCTGAGTCTTTCTAAGTCTCAAGGGTGTGAGCAGTGTTAGGTTATTCTTGAAGGTCCATTTAGACTCTAACCTTACTTTCCTTGAACACATACCCGTAGATCTAAAGATTCCCTTTAGCCTTACACTGCTCCCAATTGAGACTTACAAGCGGCATTAATCAGGACTTAAGGCAATCTTGGGTGTTTCACGGCGAAGGTCGGGCGATTAAAAGCGGAGTAAGAAAAATAAAAGTTTGAAAAAACATTTAAGTAAACATTTAGATCTGAGAAGAACTACGGGTTAAAGGAGAAGAACAAGTGCGCATACAACTACAATTAAATTACTAAATGAAATAAACAATTTTATTGATTATAATACAAGATGATTAAATGACTTACAAGTTACAAATTTACTGAAATTAGAACATTAGATGAAGTGGGGTTAAGTAGGCTTAATCAGCGGTTGAGGCTAAAGATTTATCAGAGAAGGAACTCTGAGTCTTTCTAAGTCTGCCTGAACCAAATGAATTCGAATTCCTTTTATAGAACAAGGAAAACCAACTATTAAAATGTTATTATTACAATAACTGGGGTAAAGTAAAAGTAAAAAACATTTTACTAAAGTAAAAGTACAGGTAAAAACATTTTACTAAAGTAAAAGTACAGGTAAAAAAGGAAAAAAATCTGCTTTCGGTGGAAAAGCAGACGTCTCCTTTTGACTAATGCGGCCATGGGGCCAGATGCTTGAATGATTGCTGCCACTAGTGAAAAAGGTAAGATCTCGACCAGTCGCCGGAGCAGTCTTGACTATTCGTCAGAAAGCAGTCTTGGCTATATCGCCGAGAAGAGGTGTTGGCTATTCACGGAGATGTCACCGACTATGCTCACGGAGAAGATGTTGATTGACTTAGGTTGTTGGAGCAAAAGTCTTTGGTTGACTAAGGCTCAAGAAAAGGGATCTTGAGCGTCCTGAAGACTGATCGTGCTGTAGGGATCACAATCACCTTCATCTTCAAGAATTTGACTAGAGAATTCTTTTCTGGAATGAGAAGAAGCTTTATCTGAATCTTCGTGTAACTAGTCAAGTCTCATATGAATAGCATCGGCAAGACGCCTTAACTGAGAGCTAGAGTAACTGGAGACATTAGTAACTTCGTCGCGAGGGACGGTGATTTTTCTTTGACTAATCAGTGTCTTAGTGGTCGATTCTTGGAAGATGCAAAGGCAGGGGCCGTGGTGACTGAAGGAGTGGTAACTGGAGGAGTTAATAGAGGAGAAGGCGGAAATTCTTTTTGAACTTGGCCAACTATTCTATCAACACAGAATTTATCCCACCATTTAATGAAAAAACGACGAGAGACATGAGAAATAGGGGAAAGGTAAGTCTGAGCAGTCCTAATTCCTATGGACGACGGAGACTGAAATATAGTGACTTCTTGGGTAGCTAAAATGACATATTACCATTTGAGGATCCAAGGGATCTTGTACTTACTACAAAATATAAGGAAAACTGGAATTTCCTCATATTTGGAATGATAATTTCTATGGTGACAAAAATGTTCTAACTGAGGAAGGAGTGGTTTGGGGAAAATATCATGGCACAAACCATACCTTGTCCACCAAAGGATGAACCATTTGGGGAATTGACTTTTGAACTTGTGGTCAAACTGGAAAAACCACGAATGACTATGATCTTCATTTTGATGAAGCATAATTTTATGCCAAGCCTCAATATAATCATAATAGCAAAAAGAGCTAGTGTGATTAGAAAGTGACTTGAGATCAGAAGGATGACTACCCCAATCGGACAGATTGAGAACTTGCTTAATATACAATGAATGATAAAGAAGCTTGGACTTATCATCATTGGCATAAATTGGTTTAATAAAAACTGACTCTATTTCAATAAGAATATCCATATAATACACTAAAGATTTACAAGGAGCTAATGGAAGAAAATGCCATCCAGTAGGAAAATACTGGGCAGCTAACTGAATTGGGTCATTCTTGGTTTTATTGGTAACTCAATATGGAATAAATGCTGGTCAAAAATTTGACGATAGTCTGAAGCTGGGTGACTGGGTTAAGATGAGGTAGACTTGGGTTGACTAACAAAGATATCAAATGGCTTGGGTTGACTAGCAAGAACTGAGGAGTAGGGCTTGGGAACTGTACCAAGCACCTGGAATTTATTATGGGTTTGGGTAACTGGATGAGGAACAACAGTTCCTTTTGATTGATTAACTGGACCGGCAGATCGACCATGACCACGAGAAGATGAACCTCCTTGTACACTCATAATGCTGTAATAAGCATACTGTGTTAATAAATTCATTTAGTGAAAATCTGGAACCCGAGTTGTTACTACCTTTAATATATTCAATATCGAAATTAAAAATGCTTAAAATTGCTTTCCATCTAGCTTAATGAATGCTTAGAGGCTTACATTCTCAACATCTTTTTCAAGAATAAATTTTTGCCGACTTGCAATCTATTCTAACTAGGAATTTTTGGTTTAGTAAATCTCTCCGAAATTTTTAATACATAAAACTAATGATAAAATCTCTTTTTAATAGTCTTGTATTTTTAAGCGTGTAGGTTCCATACGCCGTAATGGAAACGAACTATTTGTTCATCAAGTAGGAGTTAACTTTTGTTTGAGTATGCCAATAGAATCCAATGTCGAGGCATCGGCCAACTATTTTGAAAGCTGAATCGTTTGAAATGCCAAGGCAGGGCAAAACCTTAACATATTTTTTAACTTGTTGGACGACAGAAGTATGAATGTCAGTCCATTGGGGAGGATTACTTTGTAAACACCGAAAGAGAGGCTTACAAATCTTCCTGAGGTCCTTATAAAACTTGCCAATATAATTGAGCGAGCCAAGAAACCTTTGTAGCTGAGTTTTGTCAGTAATCTTATCTGGGAACCGGTCAGCGAATTGAATAGCTTTGTCAATTGGCCGCGTGAGTCCATGATAGAGGATTAATCGAGAAAAACGACTTTTAGTCGAAATGTACTACATTTGGAAGGAGAAAGAACAAGACCATTGGTTTTAACTATTTTGAAGAACAATTTAAATGTTTAATATGCTCTTCAATAGTCTTGGAGAATACAAGGATATAAATCGATGTATACAATGATAAAATGGTGAAAGGATTCAAAATATTATTAAGAATATTCGAAATTCTTTGGGTGCATTTTTAAGTCCAAATGATTGAACATTCCATTCAGTAGTGCCCAAAAGAGTGGTAAATGCAGTTTTGTATCTATCATCTGGATGAATAGCAACTTGCCAGAATCCTGACTTAAGGTCAAATTTACTAAATATTGTGGAGACACTTAACCTACCAAGGAGATCATCCTTGTTAGGCAAAGGGTATCTAATCCATTATAGTACTTTGTTTAATGGTTTATAATTAATGACTAACCAAGGACACCTCTTTCTTTCTCGACCGTTATTAACATAGAAAAGCTGGGCAAGACCATGGTGACTTGCTATGTCTAATTAAACCTTTACTAAGAAGTTCATTAATTTCTTTTTTACATAACTCCATTTGTTCATGACTCATTTGAATAGGTCTAGCTTTAGTGGGAATTAAATGTTCTTTAAATTCCTTAGCATAGGGTAACCTAACTGTGTGCTTCTTTCTATGCCAAAAAGCATTGGGAGAATTAGAACATAAGTTTTTTAATAAATAATCTTTTAATTCTTTTATTTTTTCTTGGACTCTGTTACACTTAAGTTATTCTTCAACTTGTTGATACTTAACTTCTTCTTTAAAGAAATTTAGGTGGGTAACTTTGCAATTTAACAGATTCAATGATTTAGAAATTGATTCTTCTTGAATAAATTTTAAATCTCTTTCTTTTGTTTTGATTAGGAATTTAAATGTAATTCTTTTTTCCTAAATGTTATAACTTAAACCTTTATTACTAGTAGTAAATGGGTATAATAAATAGATAAATGGTAATCCCAAAATGATTTTGTCAAGAAGATTGTGAACTAAGACAAATGAGGTCTTAAAACACATCTCGTCTCCGACAAATATGAACATTAGGTAATTTATATTTTATCTCCATTTGACTCACAAGTTAATTTAATTTAGTTTTTCACTAGTCTTCTTATAATATCGTGTGGGGATAATACCTTCTTGAATACAGTTCAAATCGCACCCAAGATCAACTAAGGCAGGGAGCTGTACAGAGAAAGTTTTATCGATAACTAAATTAATAGAGATATACCATTTTTGAATAGTAATATCTTTAATTCTTTTAAGGGAGAGACCTTGAATAAAGAGATCAGAATCCTTAGCACCTGATGATTCTGGTTCATCGTGACTTTCATTACTAGAAGAGGAATCATGAACTTGAAGATCTGATTTTTTATCATCAATCTCTTTTCTTAAGTTAGAAATATCTAATTTTAAGTTAGAAATTTCTTTCTTAAGTTTATTAACTTCTTGATTTAATTCAGGGAGGGTAATTTCTTTTACTGGAGATTTAAATCTTTCAAGAGTTTTATTGAGACTGAAAATAGGTTTGTCTTTGGCTCTAAGAACTCTGTCAGTGACTTTTTTTTATCTTTGGTTAACAAATCTTTTAATTTCTTCAAATACTGAGTTTTTAATTCAGGGTCTGTAATTTTACTAATTAAATCAACTAATAAAGAACTCTCTTCTTCTTCTTTCGTAATTACATTAACTCTTTTACAACAGTTTTTATTGCAATTTTCTGTACATATGGTGACTTCATTTTCACTATCTGATTCATCTATGTTCTGTTTAATATGCTCTTCAATAGACTTGGAGAATACAAGGATATCGTCGATGTATACAATGATAAAATGACTGAAAGGTCAAAATATTATTAAGAATATTCTGAAATTCACTGGGTGCATTTTTAAGTCCAAATGACTGAACATTCCATTCATAGTGCCCGAACGGAGTGGTAAATGCAGTTTTGTATCTATCATCTGGATGAATAGCAACTTGCCAGAATCCTGACTTAAGGTCAAATTTACTAAATATTGTGGAGACACTTAACTTACCAAGGAGATCATCCTTGTTGGGCAAAGGGTACCTAATCCATTCTAGTACTTTGTTTAATGGTTTATAATTAATGACTAACCGAGGGACACCTCTTTCTTTCTCAGCTTCGTTATTAACATAGAAAGCTAGGCAAGACCATGGTGACTTGCTATGTCTAATTAAACCTTTACTAAGAAGATCATTAATTTCTTTTTTACATAACTCCATTTGTTCATGACTCATTTGAATAGGTCTAGCTTTAGTGGGAATTAAATGTTCTTTAAATTCCTTAGCATAGGGTAACCTAACTGTGTGCTTCTTTCTATGCCAAAAAGCATTGGGAGAATCAGAACATAAGTTTTTTAATAAATAATCTTTTAATTCTTTTATTTTTTCTTGGACTCTGTTACTCTTAAGTTGTTCTTCAACTTGTTGATACTTAACTTCTTCTTTAAGGAAATTTAGGTGGGTAACTTTGCAATTTAACAAATTCAATGATTTAGAAATTGATTCTTCTTAAATAAATTTTAAATCTCTTTCTTTTGGTTTGATTAGGAATTTAAATGTAATTATTTTTCCTAAATGTTCACAACTTAAACCTTTATTACTAGTAGTAAATGGGTATAATAAATAGATAAATGGTAATCCCAAAATAAAGGGTTATTTCCTGGATAAAATTTTTAAGGTGGAAATGTATGGGGATGGTGACTCATCTAAGAAGATAATCAACAGCACCTTCCGGCATCCACAGGAGACGGACCAGTCAACCAAGAAGACGCCAGAGGAGTCTTCAGTCACCGACAAGTGATGGCCCACGCCATCATCTCTTTTACTTTTGTAAATGTAAAACTAAAAGTAAAAGAATAACTTTTGCTTTTACTTAAGTTAAATGTTTTTAACTTAGTTAAATGTTTCTTACATTTAGCAATGTAAAAGTAAATGTAAAATGTTTCTTACGTTTTACTTTTACTTTAATAAATTACTTTTACTTCAGTTAATGTAATAGTGATTCCTGCGTGAATCAAATAGTAATTTACTTTTTAGTTTTCTATTTAAACAACTCGAAGTGTTTAGAGTTGTTCAGGCTTAATTAATATAGCCTCAAAGCTTTCTCTCTGAAAGCTCTTCCGAGGTCCTCTCCTTCTCTTAGTTAGTTTGGGAGGCGAAGCTTTCAGCTTCGATCTTCTTAGTTAGAAGATGAAGACGAAGTCCTTAATACTTGATCTTCCCTCTTAAACATTTAGTCTAGGAATTAATGTAATCCCTTCCCAAATGTTTATAAATAAAAAGAAAGAGATTACTTTACCGATTCACGGTAATCTTCTTAATCTTTTCTTTCTTTCATTAAAGTTTTTCTTTAAAAACTTATCCATTCGTTATATGGTATCGAGCCACACGGTTTGGTTCTTGATGCTATCGGTGGTTTTGATTAAAAAGCAGTTTGATTTGTTTACTTAAATGTTTTTTCAAACTTTTATTTTCTTGCTTCCGCTTTTAATCGCCTTTGACCTTCACCGTGAAACACCCAAGATCGCTTTAAGTCGACTAATGCCGTTTGTGTAAGTCTCAATGGGGAGCGTTGTAAGGCTAAAGGAATCTTTAGATCTGGTATGTGTTCAAGGCAAGTAAGGTTAGAGTCTAAGTGGACCTTCAAGAAAAGGAATTTTGTTTAAACAGTTAACAAAGAAGTCTTCTATTTAGATCGATTTCACCGATAGATCGGGACCAATCGAGTGATCCTTTGTTTTGATTTTCATCGATTTATTTTAAACAAAATTTTTTACAAAATCTAAGAAATTTTGAAGATTTTGACCAATTTTCGGTATAAAATTTTTTCCTCCTTCTTTATAAACCAAATTTTTGGGGGTGAAAGGGTTATTTCCTAGATAAAAATTTTAAGGTGGAAATGTATGGGGATGGTGACTCATCTGAGAAGATGATCAACAAAGACCTTCCCGCAACCGATAAACGGACGGACAGATTAACTAAGAAGACGCCAGGAGTCTTGATATTAATGTGTGATGGCCCACGCCATCATCTCTTTTACTTTAGTAAATGTAAAAGTAAAAGTAAAAGAATATAACTTTTGCTTTTACTCAAGTTAAATGTTTTTAACTTTAGTTAAATGTTTCTTACATTTACCCATGTAAAAGTAAATCTAAAATGTTTCTTACGTTTTACTTTTACTTTAGTAAATTACTTTTACTTCAGTTAATGTAATAGTGATTCCTACATGAATCAAATAGTAACTTACTTTTCTGTTTTCTATTTAAAGAAACTCAATTGTTAGAGTTTCTTTAGGCTTAATTCAATGTAGCCTCAGAGCTTCTCTCTCCAGAAAGCTCTTCCGAAGTCCTCTCCCTTCTCTCTTAGTTAACCGAAGACGAAGCTTTCAGCTTCGATCTTCTTAGTTAGAAGATGAAGACGAAGTCCTTAATACTTTGATCTTCCCTCTTAAACATTTAGTCTAGGAATTAATGTAATCCCTTCCCAAATGTTTATAAATAAAAGAAAGAGATTACTTTACCGATTCACCGGTCATCTTCTTAATCTTTTCTTTCTTCTGTTAAAGTTTTTCTTTTAAAAACTTATCCCGCTGTTATATGGTAGAGATATTGAAGTCCTTAGTAATCCTTCGGTTAGAGATATCAAACTTAAAGGTATCCTTAACCAAGGACAAGTTAGTCATCCTTGCTATACTCAGAATGATACCATTGAAGATGAAGATTCTTCTTCTCCGGTGTCCTCAGTATATCCCACAAAGTCTGATTTTAATGCCCCAATTAATAATCAATTAAGAGTCATCAAAAAGAATTTCGTTTTAGATTGGGATAACTTAGTAAAAGATTTTAATTCAAAGTTTAACAAAGAAAAGAGACATCTATTCAGATCTACTCACCCCATTGAAACGGAAAGAGATAAGATAGTTAATAGATGGAAAAGATTTATTAAAAATGAGGAAATTAACATCACGTTTTACGACTGGTATGATCAGTACCAAAGTAAATGTAATGTTATTAGTAAGACTCAATGGATTAAAGAAGATAGATCTAAAGTATTGTCCAGTCATCCCCCTTTAGAAACAATTCTAATTCCCGTTAAAAACACTTCAGTTATCGTTAGTCCCTTCAAGATTCCTGACGGAACTAATGATAATAAAAAATTAATTGAACAGTTAAACTCTAGTAATCAATATCTAGCAACAGTGGGAAAACAGCTAGATAGGATTGAAGAAAAATTTGAAGAAGGAATTATTAAAAAACCTGATTCAAAACTTGAACAACCTTTAATTAATTTACCAGAGAATAGATATAATCTAAGTTTACTTAATAAAGAAAGTGAATTGGTCCAATCTATTGAAAAGTTATTTAAAAAACTTAAAACAGAACCAGGTCCAAGTGGAACCATTGCTGTTATCGATCATGCTGAATTAGATGTTGATAACGAAAGTTCTTCGGATCACTCTAATCACTCATCCATTTCGAACCTTAATGAGCGACTAAATAAATTAAGCATCGATAACACAAGTATTACCAGAAATTGGTACTCTAGACCAACTCCTCCGGATCTACAGTTCAAAGAGAGAAATCTAGATAAACAATTCTCTATGTCCTCTAATAAAATTTATGAATGGAATATAGATGGATTTGGTGAACAAGAAATTCTTAATAAACTTAATCATATGTCTATGGTAGCCAATAGCTATATTACCAAATTCAACACTTTATCTCAATCAGGTATCGTTGAATTAATAGCTAGTGGTTTTACTGGTATTCTTAGGTCTTGGTGGGAAAAACATCTCACGAGAAGACATTAGATGTTCCATAGTTCATGTTATCCAAAAGAGATAATGAAAGGTCCCATCTTTGATGAAGATCTTTGGCATTGGTCTTCACGATGGAGTTAATACATTAATATTTACTATAATTAAACATTTTGTTGGAACCCTAGTAATATTCAAAGAAAGAATTCATGATCAATTAAGTAATCTTACATGTCCCACTCTAAGTGATTTTAGATGGTACAAAGATGTATTTACTTCGAGTTATGATGAAAGCGCGATTACAAACCATTTTGGAAAGAGAAATTCGTTAATGGTTTACCATCTTTATTTGCTCACAAGGTTAGAGAAGAATTAAGTAAAAATTTAGGATATATAGATTATGATAATTTAACTTTATGGTGATATTATTAGTTATATTCAAAAAATCGGATTAAAAATGTGTATTGATTTTAAATTAGCTAAACAAGCTAGAAAAGATAAAAATAAAGCTAAATACGAGTTAGGAACATTTTGTGAGCAAGTATGGTTTCTGCTTGGTTGCTCCCCTAAGAAAGCACGAGCTTAAGAGTAAACATATTGAGTCACATAAAAGTCATAAGGCGATAAAGAAAAGATACAATAATGATAAAAGGAGTAATAATCAAGATACCTATTACAATAAACCTAAGTCATCTAAGAAAAAATCATATAAAAAATCAAAGAAATATGATAAAAGTAAAATTGTCTGTCACAATTGTGGGCAGAAAGGACACTATAAAAGTGAATGTAGAGTCAAACAAAAACTAGCACAATTAAATATTTCAGCCGAAGATACAGAATAGTTATTAGAATTAATGAGAATTGAAAATAACAGTAGTAGTGATGAAGAAGCTTCTGATATTCCAGAATCTTCTAGTAATAATGCATCTAACGATGAATCAGATAGTGAAAATGAAGTCACCATATGTATAGAAAATTGCAATAACAACTGTTGTAAAAGAGTTAATGTAATTACGAAAGAAGAAGAAGAGAGTTCTTTATTAGTTGATTTAATTAGTAAAATTACAGACCCTGAATTAAAAACTCAGTATTTGAAGCAATTAAAAGATTTGTTAACCGAAGATAAAAAAGTCACTAACAGAGTTCTTAGAGCCAAAGAAAAACCTATTTTCAGTCTCAATAAAACTCTTGAAAGATTTAAATCTCCGGTAAAAGAAATTACCCTCCCTGAATTAAATCAAGAAGTTAATAAACTCAAGAAAGAAATTTCTAACTTAAAATTAGATATTTCTAACTTAAGAAAAGAGATTGATGATAAAAAATCAGATCTTCAAGTTCATGATTCCTCTTCTAGTGATGAAAGTCACGATGAACCAGAATCATCGGTCTTAAGGATTACGATCTCTTTATTGAGGTCTCTCCTTAAAAGAATTAAAGATATTACTATTCAAAATGGTATATCTCTATTAATTTAGTTATCGATAAAACTTTCTCCAAATCGACTCCTGCCTTAGTTAATCTTTGGTGCGATTTGAGCTTGTATTCAAGAAGGTATTATCCCCACACGATATTATAAGAAGACTAGTGAAAAACTAAATTCAGCTAACGGTAGTCAAATGGAGATAAAATATAAATTACCTAATGTTCATATTTGTCAGGACAGTATGTGTTTTAAGACCTCATTTGTCTTAGTTCGCAATCTTACTGACAAAATTATTTTGGGATTACCATTTATCTATTTATTATACCCATTTACTACTAGTAATAAAGGTTTAAGTTGCATACATTTAGGAAAAAGAATTACATTTAAATTCCTAATCAAACCAAAAGAAAGAGATTTAAAATTTATTCAAGAAGAATCAATTTCTAAATCATTGAATCTGTTAAATTGCAAAGTTACCCACCTAAATTTCCTTAAAGAAGAAGTTAAAGTATCAACAAGTTGAAGAACAACTTAAGATTAATGAGCCCGAAAAATAAAAGAATTAAAAGATTATTTATTAAAAACTTATGTTACGATTCTCCCGATGCTTTTTGGCATAGAAAGAAGCACACAGTTAGGTTTTACCCTATCTTTAAGGAATTTAAAGAACATTTAATTCCCACTAAAGCTAGACCTATTCAAATGAGTCATGAACAAATGGAGTTATGTAAAAAAAAATTAATGATCTTCTTAGTAAAGGTTTAATTAGACATAGCAAGTCACCATGGTCTTGCTTGACTTTCTATGTTAATAACGGTTGAGAAAGAAAGAGGTGTCCCTCGGTTAGTCATTAATTATAAACCATTAAACAAAGTACTAGAATAGATTAGGTACCCTTTGCCCAACAAGGATGATCTCCTTGGTAGGTTAAGTGTCTCCACAATATTTAGTAAATTTGACCTTAAGTCAGGATTTTGGCAAGTTGCTATTCATCCAGATGATTGATACAAAACTGCATTTACCACTCGGTTAAGACTCTGAATGGAATGTTGATTATTTGGACTTAAAAATGCACCCAGTGAATTTCAGAATATTCTTAATAATATTTTGAATCCTTTCAGTCATTTTATCATTGTATACATCGACGATATCCTCGTATTCTCCAAGACTATTGAAGAGCATATTAAACATTTAAATTCGTTCTTCAAAACAGTTAAAACCAATGGTCTTGTTTTTTCTCCTTCCAAATGTAGTCTGCATTTCGACTAAAGTCGTTTCTGATAAATCCTCTATCATGGACTCACGCGCCAATTGGATGTAGAGCTATTCAATTCGCCGACACCGATTATCCCCATGGACCGACATTCATACTTACGTTGCCTCAACAAGTTAAAAAATATGTTAAGGTTTTGCCCTGCCTTGGCATTTCAAATGATTCAGCTTTCAAAATAGTCCATGGGGATAACTGGTCGGCGAATTGAATAGCTCTGTCAATTGGCCGCGTGAGTCCATGATAGAGGATTTATCCGAGAAACCTGACTTTAGTCAGAAACAGACTACATTTGGAAGGAGAAAGAACGAGACCATTGGTTTTAACTGTTTTAAAGAACGAATTTAAATGTTTAATATGCTCTTCAATATTCTTGGAGAATACGAGGATATCGTCGATGTATACAATGATAAAATGACTGAAAGGATTCAAAATATTATTAAGAATATTCTGAAATTCACTGGGTGCATTTTTAAGTCCAAATAACTGAACATTCCATTCGTAGTGCCCGAACGGAGTGGTAAATGCAGTTTTGTATCAATCATCTGGATGAATAGCAACTTGCCAAAATCCTGACTTAAGGTCAAATTTACTAAATATTGTGGAGACACTTAACCTACCAAGGAGATCATCCTTGTTGGGCAAAGGGTACCTAATCCATTCTAGTACTTTGTTTAATGGTTTATAATTAATGACTAACCGAGGGACACCTCTTTCTTTTTCAGCTTCGTTATTAACATAGAAAGCTGGGCAAGACCATGGTGACTTGTTATGTCTAATTAAACCTTTACTAAGAAGATCATTAATTTCTTTTTTACATAACTCCATTTGTTCATGACTCATTTGAATAGGTCTAGCTTTAGTGGGAATTAAATGTTCTTTAAATTCCTTAGCATAGGGTAACCTAACTGTGTGCTTCTTTCTAAGCCAAAAAGCATTGGGAGAATCAGAACATAAGTTTTTTAATAAATAATCTTTTAATTCTTTTATTTTTTTCTTGGACTCTATTACTCTTAAGTTGTTCTTCAACTTGTTGATACTTAACTTCTTCTTTAAGGAAATTTAGGTGGGTAACTTTGCAATTTAACAGATTCAATGATTTAGAAATTGATTCTTCTTGAATAAATTTTAAATCTCTTTCTTTTGGTTTGATTAGGAATTTAAATGTAATTCTTTTTCCTAAATGTTCGCAACTTAAACCTTTATTACTAGTAGTAAATGGTATAATAAATAGATAAATGGTAATCCCAAAATGATTTTGTCAGTAAGATTGCGAACTAAGACAAATGAGGTCTTAAAACACATAACGTCTCCCGATAAATATGAACATTAGGTAATTTATATTTTATCTCCATTTTACTACCGTTAGCTGAATTTAGTTTTTCACTAGTCTTCTTATAATATCATGTGGGGATAATACCTTCTTCAATACAGTTCAAATCTACACCAGTATCAACTATGGCATGGAGCTGTACGGAGAAAGTTTTATCAATAACTAAATTAATAGAGATATACCATTTTTGAATAGTAATATCTTTAATTCTTTTAAGGGAGAGACCTTGAATAAAGAGATCAGAATCCTTAGCACCTGATAATTCTGGTTCATCGTGACTTTCATCACTAGAAGAGGAATCATGAACTTGAAGATCTGATTTTTTATCATCAATCTCTTTTCTTAAGTAAGAAATATCTAATTTTAAGTTAGAAATTTCTTTCTTAAGTTTATTAACTTCTTGATTTAATTCAGGGAGGGTAATTTCTTTTACCGGAGTTTTAAATCTTTCAAGAGTTTTATTGAGACTGAAAATAGGTTTTTCTTTGGCTCTAAGAACTCTGTCAGTGACTTTTTTATCTTTGGTTAACAAATCTTTTAATTGCTTCAAATAATCGAAGTTTTTAATTCTGTGGTCCGTAATTTTACTAATTAAATCAACTAATAAAGAACTCTCTTCTTCTTCTTTCGTAATTACATTAACTCTTTTACAACAGTTTTTATTGTAATTTTTTGTACATATGGTGACTTCATTTTCACTATCTGATTCATCGTTAGATGCATTATTACTAGAAGATTCTGGAATATCAGAAGCTTCTTCATCACTACTACTGTTATTTTCAATTCTCATTAATTCTAATAAATGTTCTGTATCTTCGGCTGAAATATTTAATTGGGCTAGTTTTTGCTTGACTCTACATTCCCTTTTATAGTGTCCTTTCTACCCATAATTGTGACAGACAATTTTACTTTTATCATATTTCTTTGATTTTTTATATGATTTTTCTTAGATGACTTAGGTTTATCAGAATAGGTATCTTGATTATTACTCCTTTTATCATTATTGTATCTTTCTTTTCACGACGCTTATGACTTTTATGTGACTCAATATGTTTACTCTTATGCCTCGTGCTTTCTTCTAGAGGGAGCAACCCACGGAAAAACCATCTTTGCTCAAAAATGTTCCTAACTCGTATTTAACTTTATTTTTATCTTTTCTAGCTTGTTTAGCTAATTTAAAATCAATACACATTTTTAATCCGATTTTTGAATATAACTAATAATATCACCATAGGTTAAATTATCATAATCTATATATCCTAAATTTTACTTAATTCTTTCTCTAACCTTGTGAGCAAATAAAGATGGTAAACCATTAACTAATTTCTCTTTTCAAAATGGTTTATTACCGCTGCTTCTCATCATAATTGTGGAAGTAAATACATCTTTGTACCATCTAAAATCACTTAGAGGGACATGTAAGATTACTTAATTGATCATGAATTCTTTCGTAATATTACTAGGGGTTCCAACAAAATGTTTAATTATAGTAAATATTAAAGTATTAACTCCATCGGAAGACCAATGCCAGATCTTCATCAAAGAGACGGATTGCCTTCATTATCTCTTTCGATAGCATGAACTATGGAACATCTAATGTCTTTCGTGAGATGTTTTTCCCACCAAGACCTAAGAATACCAGTAAAACCACTAGCTATTAATTCAACGATATCTGATTGAGATAAAGTGTTGAATTTGGTAATATTGCTATTGGCTACCATAGACATATGATTAAGTTTATTAAGAATTTCTTGTTAACCAAATCCATCTATATTCCATTCATAAATTTTATTAGAGGACACAGAGAATTGTTTATCTAGATTTCTCTCTTCGAACTGTAGATCCGGAGGAGTTGGTCTAGAGTACCAATTTCTGGTAATACTTGTGTTATTGACAGTTAATTTATTTAGCTGTTCATTAAGGTTCGAAATGGATGAGTGATCAGAGTGATCCGAAGAACTTGCGTTATCAACATCTGATTCAGCATGATCGATAACAGCAATGGTTCCACTTAGACCTTGTTCTGTTTTAAGTTTTTTAAATAACTTTTCAATAGATTGGACCAATTCACTTTCTTTATTAGGTAAAATTAGATTATATATGTTCTCTGGTAATTTAATTAAAGGTTGTTCAAGTTTTGAATCAGGTTTTTTAATAATTCCTTTTTCAAATTTTTCTTCAATCCTATCTAGTTGTTTTCCTACTGTTGCTAGATATTGATTACTAAAGTTTAACTGTTCAATTAATTTTTTATTATCATTAGTTCCGTCAAGAATCTTGAAGGGACTAGCGATAACTGAAGTGTTTTTAACGGGAATTAGAACTGTTTCTAAAGGGGGATGACTGGACGATACTTTAGATCTATCTTCTTTAATCCATTGAGTCTTACTAATAACATTACATTTACTTTGGTATTGATCATACCAGTCGTAAAACGTGATGTTAATTTCCTCATTTTTAATAAATGTTTTCCATCTATTAACTATCTTTTCTCTTTCCGTTTCAATGGGGTGAGTAGATCTCAATAGATGTCTCTTTTCTTTGTTAAACTTTGAATTAAAATCTTTTACTAAGTTTTCCCAATCTAAAATGAAATTCTTTTTTATGACTCTTAATTGATTATTAATTGGGGCATTAAAATCAGACTGTGTGGGATATACTGAGGATGCCGGAGAAGAAGAATCTTCATCTTCAACGGTATCTTTCTGAGTATAGCAAGGATGACTAACTTATCCTTGGTTAAGGATACCTTTAAGTTTGATATCTCTATCCGAAGGATTACTAAGGACTTCAGCATCTCTTCTAGTATGGATAACTGAAGGAGCTGAAGAACTAGAAATGTCTTCAATGATAACTGGGGTTCTAGTACGTTCAAAACTAATTTTAACAGTTCCATCAGAAAACTGTTGAATGTTATCAATATTTAACAAATTGTTAACTATGGGCTATTGTGGTAATTCATTCGGTAAAGTCCAATGATTAGGTAAGGTAATATCTTTCCAAAGAATTGTTCTTGGGATCTGGATATTAGCATCACTAGTTGAACTTTGAATTAAAACTGTTTGATCTTTTGGACTTTTATTAAGAGCATGAACGTTTATGTTTGATTTCATTGTTTTGTAGTAAATTTTTTAAATCAAAGCAATGGGTTGAGATCCTTCAATCATTTGAGTAATCTCTCCATCAGTTTTAATATTTGATTATAAAGCTTTGAATAAGTTTTGATCACTAAGACACAAGGTGAAATCAGGAAAGCAATTGAAATGGATAGGTCCATTATGTAAACTTGCTTCCATGGCACCAATAATGCTGGGATAATAATTCAAAAATCTAGCATCTCTAAGGCAGAGGTAGATAGATGAATTAATTCCTTTTCTGTTGAGAGGTTTGACTGCAACTTGAACAAGACCTATATGAATAAATTTGTAACCCTTCTTTCTGTGTTTTTTAATAACTTCAGGTGATAAAAGACTACAATTTTCGTACTCTTTGTTAATTGCATAAACTCTTTCAACTGTTTTGACATTATAGTCAGTTTTGAATTTGTCTAAAAATGTTGAATGATAAATATCTTTCGGAGATACTCTAGGTATGTTCCAATTGTGTAAAACTTGCTTAATGTTTTCATAATTATGTTCTTCTTGGTTAACTATAAAGGGACAGAGGTAAAGTCGACACATTACATTAATCAAGAGTGGATCTGAATAACCTACTCATCTTGACTATTTCAAAATAAAATCTTACTCAAGGTCCATTCATACATACCCTGTTTACCCAAAGTAGACTCATACCTATGTTCTATAACCTGACACTGCTCAGACCCTGGAGACTTACAAATGTTAGACACAAACTAGGTGGACTACAGGTAAGTAAGGTGATTTCAGAACTTTGATGAAGAAGATGATTTTGAAAAAGTAAAGAGAAGTTTGATTAAAAAAGATCTAACTATATAGCTACCAACAACAAAACATGGCTCTGATACCATATAACAACGGGATAAGTTTTTAAAAGAAAAACTTTAACAGAAGAAAGAAAAGATTAAGAAGATGACCGGTTAATCGGTAAAGTAATCTCTTTCTTTTATTTATAAACATTTGAGGAAGGGATTACATTAATTCCTAGACTAAATGTTTAAGGGAAGAAGGAAGTATTGAAGACTTCTTCTTCATCTTTAACTAAGAAGATCGAAGCTGAAAGCTTCGTCTCCAGCTAACTAAGAGAGAAGGGAGAGCAGACCTCGGAAGAGCTTTTCTAGAGAGAGAAGCTCTACGGCTACATTGAATTAAGCCTAAAGAAACTCTAACACTTGAGTTTCTTTAAATAGAAAACTAACCAATAAATTACTATTTGATTCACGCAGGAATCACTATTACATTAACTGAAGTAAAAGTAATTTACTAAAGTAAAAGTAAAACGTAAGAAATATTTTACATTTACTTTTACATGGGTAAATATAAGAAACATTTAACTTAAGTAAAAGCAAAAGTTTTATTCTTTTACTTTTACTTTTACATTTACTAAAGTAGTAAAGACTTTCGCTTTTACTTGAAAGCAAAATTTGAGAGATGATGGATGGGCCATCACATCGTGACTTGAAGATGCCTCTGGCGTCTTCTTCGTTGATCGGGTCCGTCTCTGTCGGTCTTAGGAAGGTCTTTGTTGATCATCTTCTCAGATGAGTCACCATCCCCATACATTTCCACCTTAAAAATTTTATCTAGGAAATAACCTTTTCACCCCCAAAAATTTGGTTTATAAAGGAGGAAAAAATTTTCTACCGAAAATTGGTCAAAATCTTCAAAATTTCTTAGATTTTGTAAAAAAATAATTGTTTAAAAACAAATCAGATGAAATCTGAAACAAAGGATCACTCGATTGGTCCTGGTCTATCAGTGAAATCGATCTAAACAGAAGACTTCTTTGTTAACTGTTTAAACAAAAATTCCTTTTCTTGAAGGACCACTTAGAATCTGTCCTCCATAATTAATACTATCAATTAGTACCTGCTGGGAATTATAATTTTGGAAGGTCGAAAAATCGGGATTATATGCTTCGATTTTCGGAATTAAATTAGCTCTTCTTTGGTGAAGTTGAGGTTGAAGATCATGTGGATTGATCATAGTAAAGTTGAATGATTGTTGTGTTGCCATTAGCTTCTTCTTCAATTTGGTGTTCGGTGATTCTTCACATCATTTTACATTCTTCGTGGTAGTTTAGAAGCTATGACAGACCATCTATAAATAAGTCATAATGTGAAAAAAATGGTTAATATACAAGTTTTGAACAAAAATAGTAATAATTTCTTGATATGGTAATTTAAAATTTTTACATGTCACATATATGCATGGTTTCTTTTAAAATTATTTTAATTAATTAAATACTAAACGCGAGCTCAATTAGGGCTTTGATGAGTTAAACTTAAATTATAGTTCGATCTTAACTTGTTCAATTATAGTTTGAACTTGACTCGTTTAATTAAACGAATGCCAACAAAACAACAAACTCAAACCGAGTCAAGTGAGCTTTGTTCGTTAATGATTAGGTTTGTTTAAACACATATTTTATTGCATTGCATGTTATACTTGTGATGTGATATATATATATATATATATATAGAGAGAGAGAGAGAGAGGAACATGTATGCATGCTTCCTATTTTACTATAGAGATTGAAAATAATGGTGTCTTCTTCAGGAATAAAAGATCCATGCTTAATGTTTGGCCTTAGATAATTTAGCCACCTTAGACGGCAACTCTTGCCGCAACGCTTAAGCCCTGTGTGACATTTAATTAAGTCAGAAAAAATTAACTAATGCATTAATTAGACATTAAAGCAATACTATATATATGATCAAATATAAACAAATTAGATGTATAATTTCTAAGTTAAAAAAAAAGTCATGTGAAAAAGACAAAGTCCAAAAATATTAAATATGTGGTGGATTTAAAAAATGTAATAGTAGAACGAAATAATTAATTTAGTATCTAATTTGATGAAAACTATAACAAATTATTCACATGATGAAGATGGTCATTATTAATTACTACCTCCGTTCCTTAATATAAGTCGTTTTAGAGAAATGTTTTTGTTCTTTAATATAAGTCGTTTTAGAATTCACCAACAAAATATTTTTGTTCTTTCGGTAATATTAATAGGGGTTCCAACAAAATGTTTAATTATAGTAAATATTAAAGTATTAACTCCATCAGGAAGACCAATGTCAGCATCTTCACCAAAGATGGGATTGCCTTCATTATCTCTTTGGATAGCATGAACTATGGAACATCTAATGTCTTCTATGAGATGTTTTTCCCACCAAGACCTAAGAATACCAGTAAAACCACTAGCTATTAATTCAACGATATCTGATTGAGATAAAGTGTTGAATTTGGTAATATAACTATTGGCTACCATGGACATATGATTAAGTTTATTAAGAATTTCTTGTTCACCAAATCCATCTATATTCCATTCATAAATTTTATTAGAGGACACAGAGAATTGTTTATCTAGATTTCTTTCTTCGAACTGTAGATCCGAAGGAGTTGGTCTAGAGTGCCAATTTCTGGTAATACTTGTGTTATTGACAGTTAATTTATTTAGCTGTTCATTAAGGTTCGAAATGGATGAGTGATCAGAGTGATCCGAAGAACTTGCGTTATCAACATTTGATTCAGCATGATCGATAACAGCAATGGTTCCACTTGGACCTTGTTCTGTTTTAAGTTTTTTAAATAACTTTTCAATAGATTGGACCAATTCACTTTCTTTATTAGGTAAAATTAGATTATATATGTTCTCTGGTAATTTAATTAAAGGTTGTTCAAGTTTTGAATCGGGGTTTTTAATAATTCCTTTTCAAATTTTTCTTCAATCCTATCTAGTTTGTTTTCCTACTATTGCTAGATATTGATTACTAAAGTTTAACTGTTCAATTAATTTTTTATTATCATTAGTTCCGTCAGGAATCTTGAAGGGACTAGCGATAACTGAAGTGTTTTTAACGGGAATTAGAACTGTTTTTAAAGGGGGATGACTGGACGATATTTTAGATCTATCTTCTTTAATCCATTGAGTCTTACTAATAACATTACATTTACTTTGGTACTTATCATACCAATCGTAAAATGTGATGTTAATTTCCTCATTTTTAATAAATGTTTTCCATCTATTAACTATCTTTTCTCTTTCCGTTTCAATGGGGTGAGTAGATCTCAATAGATGTCTCTTTTCTTTGTTAAACTTTGAATTAAAATCTTTTACTAAGTTATCCCAATCTAAAACGAAATTCTTTTTGATGACTCTTAATTGATTATTAATTGGGGCATTAAAATCAGACTGTGTGGGATATACTGAGGACGCCGGAGAAGAAGAATCTTCATCTTCAACGGTATCATTCTAAGTATAGCAAGGATGACTAACTTATCCTTGGTTAAGGATACCTTTAAGTTTGATATCTCTAACCGAAGGATTACAAAGGACTTCAGTATCTCTTCTAGTGTGGATAACTAAAGGAGCTGAAGAACTGAAAATGTCTTCAATGATAACTGGGGTTCTAGTACGTTCAAAACTAATTTTAACAGTTCCATCAGAAAACTGTTGAATGTTATCAATATTTAACAAATTGTTAACTATGGGCTATTGTGGTAATTCATTCGGTAAAGTCCAATGATTAGGTAAGGTAATATCTTTCCAAAGAATTGTTCTTGGGATCTGGATATTAGCATCACTAGTTGAACTTTGAATTAAAACTGTTTGATCTTTTGGACTTTTATTAAGAGCATGAACGTTTAAGTTTGATTTCATTGTTTTGTAGTAAATTTTGTAAATCAAAGCAATGGGTTGAGATCCTTTAATCATTTGGGTAATCTCTCCATCAGTTTTAATATTTAATTATAAAGCTTTGAATAAGTTTTGATCACTGTTAACGCCAAGATCTTTCTCCACGTCCCAATCACCATGACGCGTCCGATATCCTGCACAGTTCAACAAGTCAACACCAAAAGCTTGATTTTACCGAAATCTTGGGATAGCTCGGCGTGAGAGTCGATGATCGGCGATCACAAGGTTAACAATGGAGGGAAAATAATGTCTAATATCTGAGAGAGAATAATAATATGAATGTGTGTGTAATGTTTTGTTACTTACCCTCTTATGTGATCTTAGCCCCATACATACTCCAGTCCCGGTTTACCGTGCCACTCATCATCTCGTGACACCTTTTCCCCCACTCCCGGTCATTTCAGCCGAAAGTATATAGCCTACTTCTACACCTGCTACCACTATTTGCCACCGCCTGTCATCTGAGTCCCATCCTCATTAATGCCATGCAGAAAGGTGGCAGACATAGTAGTCAACTATCGTTTGGCATAATGATTACCGGTCAAAATTGGGTTAAGTGACAATTTGTGTAATGGGCCAGTTCAATGACTAAGCCCAAATAATAGAAATGACCCAAACGACCGGATCCAAGCGAAAGGATCCAAGGAAATGATAAAATAACTGGGCCCAAATCATTCGGACCAACTAGGACAAGAGTAACATGATCCAAGGGAGGAGCCCATTAAGTCTGGCCCAATAAGGAAAAGGATTATGGCCCAACATTGCCCCCTAGTCTTTTATTAAACAGGATGTTTAATGAAAGACTATAAACAGTATAGGCCCATGTCATAACGAGTTATGATAAATCACATGAGGTCCAAAGTGAAACTCACTAAAGTCCAACAAAACCGATCCAAATTGTTATCAGAAATATAAATGGGAGGCCCAATTGACGCAAGCCCACTCAGGTGAAGATATTTAGACCCAAAAACGAACGAAACCTCTTCCCATTCATCATCATTGCTGTGAATTAAATGTGCCACCCTCGATTACTGTAGTATGGCAAATCGGTATAAAAGGTAAACTTTACCAATTACAGCGGTTTTACTCGCTAATTTGAAATTTGAACCTTTGAGCTTTCTTCTCCTCTGCAGAACTTCTTCCCTGCTTTTCTGAATTCCCAACAATGGTATTTGTGAACTCTAGCCAAAACTCTCCCCTTGGCGTGACTCTGTTAGTCTGTCTCTCCCAACCCAAACCCTAAACAAGAGGGTTCGAGTTCCAACCCCAATCTTCAACAACCATGGGGAAATCCACCTCCGATCCCTCTGCATCGACCGACTTTTTCAGGGCGAGAGCAGTTTCCCCATGCCAACATCCCTTCCTCCGTCACGGAATCTGAGATACGTATCATCCGGACTCGTTATTAGATTCCTGACATGTATGTCATAAGGGCTCCTGCTCTTGAAGAGCGTATGTACCAGCGACCAGACGGTTGGGTCGCCATGCCAGTCACCTTTCTGGAAAAGGGGGTTCGCCTACCTCTCCATGCTTTTGTCGTTACCCTCCTAGGGTTCATAGGAGTGGGCTTTGCTCAGTTAGTGCCCAATTCCTACAGCCATATCCTAGCATTCATTGCCTTCTGTCATGAATTAGGGATTTCTCCCTCCGTTGACATCTTCTTCACCCTCTTCTCTGCCGGAAGGTCTCAAGAACAAGGCTTCAAAATGCTGAGTAAGCAGTCTCCCCGACCAAACACCAGATTCGAGAGGAGTCCCTTGATGGATACCCCTTCCAACAACAAGGGTTGGCACGAGAAGTGGTTTTTAAATCACGGGACCGAGATCTCTTCTCTTCCAGTTGGACTACCTCGATCGGGTCTCTGCGACTTTGGAGACATCTTCAAGAGCGTGTGAGGAGATGGCGGACTTTTTGAAGAAGATTCCCCAAAAGAATGGAGTTTTACACTTCCGACCAAACAAGCTTGGCTATATGACCACAAATGTAAGTTTCGAACAACTTTGTAACATAATTTTTGGGATATATAAATGATCTGAGTTACGATATATGATTTTTTGCGGTGTCTCGATCAAACCAACTACTTGAGTGAAAGACACGGAAGATTTTTTTTTGGCTGGGGAGAATACGAATGCGAGCGAAGAGCACCTGGCTGAAGAATCTTCACGGGTTGATTCCCCTGCCACCGATCCACCAACCACTTTCCTTCAAAATGATGAACCCCAGACCGATGAGCCCAACATCCCCGAAGAATCCCTCAGACCCCGCCGAAGAAAAAGATCCGCCAAAAAATCCAAATCCACCCAACCGAAAACAAACCCCGAAAGTGATCCGAAAACACTTCCCGAAGCAACCCCATCAACCAACCCCAATCCTGCACCTTCTGAACCTACCCCGGTGAGGAGGAGTCTGCTCGACATTCCCTTGCATGATCGGGCCAAGGTTCTTCATGTAAAGAAAATAAGGACGAAGATAACTCCCCGACCAATTTTTGAAGAGCTCAAAGTTCCCTCATCTTCATTTGTCATCCCCTCGATTATCCACAGAAATCCAAGTGCACGATGATGAACCGAATAGGATATGTCCCCACTCCATCACTTAAAAAGGAAACACCCATCGAACGATACCGGTTCATCTTCTGCACCTTCGCCAACCCCCGAACCCACTCCTGCTCGATCTCCTTCTCCTGAAACCATACATGTGGACTCTTTTCCAGTTCGCAATCAACCCCCGCCTTCCCCTCCAAGACAAACGACTGCCGAATTCCAGCAAGACGTCATGGCCTCTCCGACCATGTGGCCTCGATTTAATGCCCATTTTCCTTTTCAACTGTTTAACACCTTCGTTCGTGAAACCGATGATCATCGATTTAGAACGATTGACGGAGATTTACTCAGCAAAGGCATGAGCTACTTGGCGAAGGTAAACGGTTCTCTCCTTTATTCCCGAATTTATCTTTATACTTATACATCTGAAAACTGATTAAATAATATTGGACATGCATAGGCAAATGTTGTGTTCGAGCATATGCGTCCGAGGTCTCTCGAGGCTGAATCTGAGGAAGGGGCTCTGAGGAAGGAGAATGCCCTTCTGAAGTCTGCCTTGGCTAGGGAAAAGACTCAATGCGAATGCCTTCTTCATACAAATGAAGGTCTTCAAAAGAGTTAGCCCAAGCGAGGAGATGTGAAGGCCTCGATGAAGAACTAAAGTCAACCAAAGCCTGACATGAGGAAATCATCAAAATGAATGTTGACTTGGTTCAAAGGAGCGAGATAAGGATGGAAAAGATCAAGGAATTAAAGGCTGATGCTAAGCTCCTGACCAAGACCATCCAAAAATTAGATTTGGCGCAGAGACTCGTCATGAATAAAGCAAAAGCTTGAAGAAGAAATCGAGAACTCGAGGCTCTTGGGACCTTGGGCCTCCTCTAACCGATGACCTTCGCAAACAAATATGTGAAGAGTATCGGAACTCAGATGAGATCAATGGGGAGATAATGAAGATATATTCTGAGAGTTACGAGCTCTGCCGGAGTCATGGCAAGGAGAAGCTGATTGCAGCCAACGCGGATCCATCCTTGCTCGACTCTTCAGATGACGAAGATGGCGCCTGAAGCTAATGCTCTTGTTTTTCCTTGATTTCATTAGAGAATATTTATGAAGATTTCTGTTATTTTTCTTTTCTTTTTTTTTTAATTTATAGGACTTGTAAAAATTATCTAATATTGTAATTAGATTGAATATCAATGAAAGGTGGTTTCATCCCTTATAACTTCACTTGCATTTACCTTTCCGCCAATACTCGATATTAATTTAACTAGAAAGATGCACAAACTCTTTAATGGATTTGAACTCGAAGCTGTTAATTAACAACTAAACATGTCATATAACGAGATAAGATGAAGTTAAAGAATGAGGCATTAGAACTCGACACTTAGAAAAATTTTAGGTAATAAAGTAAAGGGATACTTATTAATTCTTAGAAGTGTGAGATAGATGCGCTTCATTAGGAATTTGTTTTACCCGAAAGGTCTAATGAGAACCAAGAGATGACATTTGCCTACCACGAAGGGCACGATAAAGTCTAAAAGATGACACTTGCCTACCACGAAGGGCACGACAAGGTCTAATGTGTCGACAATTGCCTACCACGCAGAGGGGCGACAAAGTCTTAAGGATGACACTTGCCTACCACGAAGGGGGCTGACAAGGTCTTAAGGACCACACCGAAAAGGCTACCATCTAATGGTCAGCGAGTCCACCCGAACCTCCTAACACCAATGACGTTTGCCTACCACGAAGGGCACGACAAACTCATAAGGACCACTGCCGAAAAGGCTACCATCAATGGTCGGTGAGTCCCACGAACCTCCTAACACCAATGACGCGTTTGCCTACCACGAAGGGCACGACAAACTCATAAGGACCACTGTAGAAAGGCTACCATCGAATGGTCGGTGAGTCCACCCGAACCTCCTAACACCAATGACGTTTGCCTACAACGAAGGGCACGACAAACTCATAAGGACCACTGTAGAAAAGGCTACCATCGAATGGTCGGTGAGTCCACCGAACCTCCTAACACCAATGACGTTTGCCTACCACGAAGGGACTAACAAACTCATAAGGACCACACTGTCGAAAAGGCTACCATCGAATGGTCGGTGAGTCCACCCGAACCTCCTAACACCAATGACGCGTTTGCCTACACGAAGGGCACGACAATCTCATAAGGACCACTGCAGAAAAGGCTACCATCGAATGGTCGGTGAGTCCACCGAACCTCCTAACACCAATGGCGTTTGCCTACCACGAAGGGCGACAAACTCATAAGGACCACTCACCGAAAAGGCTACCATTGAATGGTCGTGAGTCCACCGAACCTCCTAACACCAATGACGTTTGCCTACCACGAAGGGCACGACAAACTCATAAGCACCACACCTCCACATCAAAAGGCTACCATCAAATGGTCGGTAAACCACCGAACCTCCTAACACCAATGACGTTTGCCTACCACGAAGGGCACGACAAACTCATAAGGACCCCTGTCGAAAAAGGCTACCATCGAATGGTCGGTGAGTCCACCCAAACCTCCTAACACCATTGAACTCGATCAAGAACGAAGACAAGATTTGTTCGAGAAAAAGGGAACTTTATTGATGATGACATAAATATTTCTGAGACTTCCAATGTAATCGACATCATTTTTCTTTGAAAGTACTTCCTAAACCGCCCGGCGTGCCAAGTATTCTTAATTGTTGACCCGTCTAATGCCTTCAACCGATAAGTCCCCGGCTTCGGTACTTCAGTGATTTCATACGGTCCTTCCCAGTTTGGCATCAACTTTCCCAGATTCTGAGGTGTAGATGCTTCGGCTTCTCTGAGGACAAAATCTCCTACTTCGAACCTTCGAAACTTTACCCCCTTGTTATAATGCTTGGCCACTCTTCGCTGATAGGCTGCCAATTTGATTAAGGCTGTTTCTCTTACTTCCACAAGCAAATCAAGATTGGCCTTAAGCCCTTCCTCATTGTAGATCTCTCTGAATTGACTGACCCGAAGACTTGGAGATCCAATTTCAACTGGGACCAAGGCATCAGTACCATAGGCCAATCTGAAAGGTGAATCCCTCGTTGTAGTCCTCGGAGTAGTTCAATAAGCCCATAACACGCTAAGTAGCTCCTCCGCCATCGCCTTGGCTTCAATCAATCTGCGCTTGATCCCATTCAATGACGTTACATTGGTCACTTCAACTTGTCCATTTGGTGAGAGGATGAGCCATCAAGTCTTTACGTGTTGAATCCCAGTTCTTCCAAAAATGCTTCAAATTTCGATCCCACAAACTAACATCCATTTATTCGATATTACCACCTTAGGAATCCGAAGCGAAATACTATTGATTCTTTCAAAATTTCAAGCATTCTTGTTAAGTTATTAACCTAAGTGGCTTTGCTTCTACCCACTTGGTCATATAGTCGATGGCAACAATAACAAAAACCGACTTGACCTTTTGCCTTGGTAGTGGACCTAGTATATCAACCCCCAGGCATGTGAAGGGTATAGGAGATAAGATCGAGTATAGCTCTTTCGGTGGTGATGTGAGATCGATTGTTGAGTTGACACTTCTCGCACTTCTTGGCGTACGATTCGCTTCTTTGAAGATGGTAGTAGGCAATAATACCCTTGTCGAAGTACTTTATAGGCTAATGACTTAGGCGCCATATGGTCGCATACAGATGCCTTCATATACTTCTCGGAGAGCATATTGACTTCGGATGGGTGAGGCATTTCAGTAGTGGAGATTAGAAATCCCTTCGGAATAGATCCCCATCAATCAGAACAAAATTAGCACTCTTATACTTGATTTTCTTGGCGAGCATCCGATCCAGAAGGTAAGATGCCATCGCGAGATACTCTATATATGGAGTCAACGGTGATTGGTTCGGTCGATGCACATCACCGATTCATGATGGACACTAGGATGTTGTAAAATTTCTAAGTAAACCGACCCATCAAAGACGTTAACATCCGTAGTGGCTAATTTGGAGAGTGCATCAGCAATTGAATTGTTATTACACTCGACTCCCTGAAACTCATAGGATTGGAAATATTGAAGTTGTTCCTTCAATTCTGCTAGATAATTGATCATTCTTGGGCCTCGAGCTTCGTATTCCCCAGAAAGTTGCTTAACGACTAACTGAGAATCACTGAAGATGATTATTCTTTACACTTCAAGACTCTTTGCCAGTCGTAAACCTGCAAGTACCGCCTCATACTCAGCTTCGTTGTTTGTCGCTTTGAACTGAAATTTGATGGCTTTCTTTGCACTTGAATCCTCTCGGACTCGTCGAATAATCCTCGCTCCATCGACATCCGTGGTAGAAGACCCATCTGCATCTGGCGTCCACGAACTCTCGCCTGGTGAAGAAGCGCAATCGCTTCATCAGATCCTTTGACCGCCACAACTTCATCGACTTCAAAAAATGAGCATTCAACCACAAAATCAGTGAGGCTTGCCCTTTGATGGCGGTTCGGGGATGATATTCAATGAAAAATTGGGACAACTCCATCGTCCATGCATTTAATCTCCCGATACCTCGGGTTTGCCCATAATCTTCTTCAAAGGCCGATCTGTGTATACTATTACCAATCTACCACGGAAGTATTGCCTAAGCTTTTGACTAGCGGTTATTAAAGCAAAAGAAAACTTTTCAATGTTGGTACCTTGTTTTTGACATCCGGAAGGACATGGCTTACATAATAAACCAAGGTCTTTTACCCCCAACTTCACGCACTAAAGCGCCTCCCTACCGCCAATGAAATAGCTGCTAAGTATAAATAAATAGAGGCTCAAAGGGAGCGGGCTTCACCAACAAAGGTCTTAGAAGATAAGTAGGACTTGATGCTCTGGAAGGCGTCCTCACACTCCGAAGTCCATTGAAACGTCTTTGCATTCTTCGGCCCTTTTAATGTATCAAAGAACGGCAAACCTCTTTCTGCCGACCTGGACATGAACCTCCTTAAAGCTGCAATCCTTCCAGTCAGACGTTGAACATCTTTAAATGACTGAGGAGTCTTCATGTTCAGGATAGCTTGAATCTTCTCCTGGATTGGCTTCAATTCTCTCTACGACCGACAAGATAACCCGTAAACTTGCCGACTCCTAGGCCGAAGGTGCACTTAGTGGGGTTCAATCTCAAATTGTGATGATGAATTGTCTGAAAGCATTCTTCTAAATCATCCAGATGTTTATGCACCAACATGCTTTTGACAATCATGTCGTCCACGTACACCTCCACATTCCTGCCTAGCTGATATCTGAAGACATGGTTCATCATCCTCTAGTATATGGCTCCGGCATTGATGAGGCCAAAAGTCATTTTCTTATAGGCATATACCGAACGATGCGTAATAAACGCCATCTTTGGTATATCCTCTTTACACATAGAAATTTGATGATATCCAAAGAATGCGTCCATGAAACTTAACAAAGCATACCCCTAAGTGGCATCGATGAGTTGGTCGATGTGGGGTAGCGGGTAAAAATCCTTTGGACAAGCTTTATTTAGATCGGTGTAGTTGATGCAGACTCGCCATTTACCATTTTGCTTCTGGACCAGCACCACATTCGCCATCCATTGTGGGTAGTCGATCTCGAAGATGAAGTCAGCTGCCAACAGCTTTGCAATCTCTTCATCAATGATTCGCTGACGTTCAGGTGCGAAGATCCTCCTCTTCTGTCAGATAGGTTTCTATGACGGGTCCACCTCCAACCGATGCTTAGCGATATCCCTACTTACTCCTGGCATATCCTGAGGTTCCCATGCGAAAATGTCAACATAGCATTGCAGGAGCTCCATGAGGTTCGTCCGGAGAGGTTCCGGCAGACCAGAACCTATTTTCACCGACTTGTTCGCTTTGCCCAGGATGAGCTCTATCTCCTCCGTTTCTTCAGATGGCATGACCAACAGTTCGGAACTACTCTCTGTGAAGGGTTCGATCTCTATCGTCATGGTCTGCTTTTGCTTCGATACTCCCACTCCCGAAGTGATCACAGCATTCCTATAACACCTTCTGGCCAGATCTAAATCCCCTTTCACCTCGCCAACCCCATGAGCCGTAGGAAATTTGATTTTGAAATGAGGAATTGAGGTCACAGCTTGCAAAGCAATTAATGTAGGCCTTCCCAAAATAGCATTATAAGAAGAATCTACATGCACAACATAAAATTTGCAAATAATTTCTGCCTGTTGGGGGGCCGTTCCGAAGATGACTGGTAGTTCAACGGTTCCAGCCACCTTGACCGGGTCGTTACTAAAACCATATAAAGGAGCCTCCTGTCCTATCTCCATCTTTCGCCTGTCTAGGTGCATCCTCTGATAAGCGTGGGCATATAGAATGTCTACAGAAGACCCATTATCCACCATCATTCTCTTCATATCCACCGAACCCACCTGTGCAGTAAGCACCAATGATCCCTCGTGCGGTTCGATGACTTCCGAAGGGTAATCTTCATCAGTAAAGGAGATTACCGTACTCGAATAAGGTCTGTCAGTCTTCGGGAGGGTACCCGCCACTGACATGACCGAATCCAAGTAACTTCGGCGCTTCATTCCAACGAGTTTGCCAGAAGTACCCCCAGTGATAACATCTATCACATGCCTTGCAGGCTGTTCCGGAGTTGGCAACGCTTCTTTGAAGCTGGTTGAGTCTTTGGAACAAACCCTCATCTGCTTTGTTGATTAGTTCTGGCGACCCACATCTTTGAAATTAAAGCCACGCCTTGTACCTTTCTTTTAATAAAGTCCTTCAAACTAGCACAGTCGTTCGTATCATGACCCGAAGCTTGATGGTAATCACAATACTTATGAGAATTCCCTTTCCCGGGCTTAATGTTATCTCGAGGTGGCTCGAAGATAGGTTGATTCTTAATTTGATCAAGATAATGATACTCGTCGTGTTGAAAAGTGTCGTACGCCCTATTCACTTTTGAAAATTTGGAGCGATGAACGCCTTCACCTATCTCCAATTGTTATATTTCTTCGACCCGCCTTCGTAGCGGTCTTTATTCCCTTCATTCTTTTTCTGGTCTCTATCGGTTCTGTCCCGATCTGTCTCCTTAAGCCGGTCTGAAGAAGGACGTTTGAGGCTGTCCATGGCTTCCTCCACCACGATATAGCCTTCAGCTTTGTCAAAGGCTTCAGCGAGACTCTTCGGGTGATGAAACATTAACTTCTTCACCAACTTCTCCGATTTGACCAGATCTAACCCATTCTGAAACAGTCCAACGGCTTGTAGATCGTTCAGGTCTGTCACTTGGCCGACTGCTTCACGGAACCGCTTCACATATTGGCCCAAAGACTCATTCAAAAACTGTCGAACCTGAGCCAACAAACCAGTTGGTTTTCCCCTTCTTTTGTTGCTCCCGAAGCGAGCATGAAATTTACTGCACATGTCTGCCCAAGATGAAATTGAATCCGAGGGCAAAGTCCCCATCGATTGTCGGGCATCTTTTCTGAGCGTTGTGACAAAAGTATGACACTTAGCAGCATCGCTAAAGTCATAATAATCCATCAGTCGGTCGAACGCCTGACTGTGGTCATAGGGATCCCCCGATCCATCATAACTCTCGATATGGGGCAACTTCTTGGTGGGTTTAGCTTTTTCTTTAAGAAGTATCCTTCATTTTTTGCACTTCGGCAAGCTGCTTCCGAAGTTCTTTTAACTCTTTAACCAGATACTCCACACCTTCTGGTTGAGATGATGCTTCTTTTTCCAGTGACTCCCTCTTCTTCTGAGTGGACCGGTTTCTTACAATAGAGCCTTCAACTCTAGGAGGACTTTTACGATGGCGAGTGTCCACAGGGTGGTGTACCCTCAGTAGACTCTCGGGAGTACGATCCCCAGATATACTTCGTCTCTGAACTCGGGCACTATGGCGAGAATGTGCAACAACAAGTTCTTTCTTTGTGGTCTCGGGAGTGTGATCCGGATCGACCTCTTCGTTCTTTCCGAATACGCCTCCTTAGAATCGACGGGGTGATGTGCCCTCTTCGATCTTTGAGGGTAGGGCTTGAGGATCTTCTTCTTTCTCGATTTCGGCCCCGAGATTCTCGTCCTGAATGAACAGGTTCTTTCCCACTTCGGTGCCCTCGCTCTTCAGACTGATCATAACTGGACTCTTCATCCCTCAACTCTGCTATCCGAGCCATCTGCTCAGCTATATCATGTCTCTTAGTTAGCCAGAGACGAAGTTTTCAGCTTCGATCTTCTTAGTTAAAGATGAAGAAGAAGTCTTCAATACTTCTCTCTTCCCTTAAACATTTAGATCTAAGATTCACATGTAATCCCTTCCCAAATGTTTATAAATAAAAGAAAGAGATTACTTTACCGATTCATCGGTCATCTTCTTAATCTTTTCTTTCTTATGTTAAAGTTTTTCTTTTAAAAACTTATCCCGCTGTTATATGGTATAACTTTTTCTTTTACATTTACTAAAGTAAAAGAGGTGATGGCATGGGCCATCACCTGTCAGTGACTGAAGACTCCTCTAGCGTCTTCTTGGTAGGTGAGTCAAAGTCCACAGCTCGGTCTTGGGAAGGTCTTGTTGATCATCTTCTCAGATGAGTCACCATCCCCATACATTTCCTCCTTAGATTACTTTACCGATTCACCGGTCATCTTCTTAATCTTTTCCTTCTTCTGTTAATGTTTTTCTTTTAAAAACTTATCCCGCTGTTATATGGTATCAGAGCCACACGGTTGGTTCTTGATGCTATCGGTGGTTTTGATTTGGAATTTAAATGTAATTCTTTTTCCTAAATATTCGCAACTTAAACCTTTACTACTAGTAGTAAATGGGTATAATAAATAGATAAATGGTAATCCCAAAATGATTTTGTCAGTAAGATTGCGAACTAAGACAAATGAGGTCTTAAAACACATACTGTCCTGACAAATATGAACATTAGGTAATTTATATTTTATCTCCATTTGACTACCGTTAGCTGAATTTAGTTTTTCACTAGTCTTCTTATAATATCGTGTGGGGATAATACCTTCTTGAATACAGTTCAAATCTGCACCAGTATCAACTAAGGCAGGGAGCTGTACGGAGAAAGTTTTATCGATAACTAAATTAATAGAGATATACCATTTTTGAATAGTATCATGTCCATATATATATTTACCGCTTTTATATATTTACATTTCCAATCCCCCATGGAGATGCTTCGTGGTGGTTGATCAAGTCATATATATATATTTCTGGTTTTATATATATAATCGCTGCCATCGCTTTCCATACAAAGCTGCAGTATCATGTGAGCCTAGGAATCATGTGATCACAGATTCAGTCTACTGAATCTAGATTCGGTTCCTATGATGGACATTTTTCAGCTGTAAGTAGCTTGTACATTATTTTTCAGTGTCTGAATTTTCATGGATGGCTGTCATGCCCATGAGGAG
Organism: Panax quinquefolius; assembly: GCA_020205615.1. Lineage (NCBI taxonomy): Eukaryota > Viridiplantae > Streptophyta > Magnoliopsida > Apiales > Araliaceae > Panax > Panax quinquefolius. Next base: position 235,451 of record JAINUW010000692.1, read on the forward strand.
TTCGGAACTACTGTATATTATTTTCTCGAAGATGCTTCGCATCTCAAAAATAAAAGCAAACAAGCCGAACATTTAATAATAAAATGGAAGTATCAAAGGCCTCAATTACTATTGAGCATAGGGTTTGAAAAATCTCTTTTTACAAAACCTCATTGTTATATCCTGTTTAAAAATGAATTTTTCATAAATTCAAACCCTATGTATATAGGTGCGAATGAGGTACAACACTACTTCCAAATAATTGCACATTGATCCATACACACACACACACATTCATATAACAGTTTCTTTAAAAAGTGGCGGTCACCGTGGCAACACGAATGTCGGGGGGTGCCTAACACCTTCCCTCCGCATAATCAAGCCCCCGAACCTAAATGAATCTCGGTTTCACAAACCCGTTTAGCAATGTCACATCACTGGGTCAATGTGCAAACCTTTTCAGTTGCATTGGTGCAACCAGTTAAATACACCAACTGGCGACTCTTAAAGTCAAATCGTCGACATTATACATGTCGGACCTTTTTCACTTGTTTTTTCAAACAAATCTCACATTAACATGAGGACACCAAAGAATAAGTAACGAAAAGGGACACCAAAAAATTCTAACGTCGACAAGGTATATTTTACTTTTAATGTGATGTTTTGAGTTTCCATGACCATTCTCTGTAAATGGTTAAATAATGTTGGATTGATATATATATATATATATATATATATATATGTTTATATGGTGTTATAATCTGTTAATCGTCATTTATGAGGGTTATTTGATGATCAAATTTGTGAGAATTGGGTTGTAGTAAAAGTTTTCAAATAACAGTGTTTATGTTATAGAATATGGCTTAGAAAGTATAAAATTTCATGGTCCATACTTGTTGTAATCTGTGAATTGGTTATGGATTATGTTAGTAAGTGAAGAAACGGAAACAATGTAGTTTAAATCGTGTCAATTGGTTAAGAAACGAAGTTGTGGCAATAGAATTCGCTAAAAGTGTAAAAAATGAAGAAATTTGGAAAATTAAGGTTTTGATTCTTCAAATATGTGTTTATGTAATGTTTATGTATTTGGAATGGTGTATAGCATGTTTATTGATGTTATTACATAAGTTTAGATGTTAAGTTTCATGAATTTCTGAAGGAATTGGGTTGGTTTTGGGAGTCAGGCTTGAAAGTAGAGGCTGCTGATGGTTTTGTCTGTCGTACTGTGTCAAGTCGATGCTGTAGCCATTATTGTACTGACCGAACAAATAAGAATTGCAAGGCCAGTTGGTCTTCATGAAGTCTCACCGGTAGTAGCAATTGCTTAGTATGCAGAGCTTAGGGTAAGTAAGCCATTGCTGCGTTCTCGAGCCTAGGCTAAGAGAGAAGTCTGTCTATTTGAGGATTGTCAAGCAAGGGTCTAATCTAATTTAGCATGCAAGATAATGATGTGTAGACATAAGTGATGAACTTAACCACATGTTAAGTACCAATTAAAAGAAATAACTTGAAAGTATAAAATAAAATTTAAATAATGATAGGGAGGTTAAGTTAATTATTAACTAACCTAATATACATCTAAAAGGATGTAGATGCAAGATTGTAAGAACTTGACTAAATGTTATGTAACCATTTGAATGAAGTAATTTAAAAGCATGAGATGGAAGTTGATTTAATTAACTTTAATGAAGATAATACATTAATATAATGTAATATCAAGCTAGGACGACTTAACCAAATGTTATGTGTCAACTAAAAGAGAAGTATAAAGAAATACGAGACGAAGGTTAACTAAAATATTGTTAACAGCCATTGTGTCTAAGTGATATAAAGGCAAGGTTAAAGACTTAACTGAATGTCAAGTGTCAATTAAAGTGGAATGTAATGAGAAGGAAAAGGAATTTTAATGTAATTAAACTGATTGAATAAAGAGATGTCGTAACAAGACTTAAACACTAGATTGAACATCGAGTGGTGATTAGAAGGAAATGTTTTGAAATAAAAGGATAAGATGAAGAGTCAATGCAATCTAATTGATTTTATTGTGTATATGTAACTGATGTTTGTATATATGAACTTTTAAATTATTGTTGGATAAACGCAAAGCAGTAAGCTGTAATTGGTAAGCAACGAATCAGGCAAGTCTTTCAGTTCCTATTTGCTATATGAATTTGATTGTTTTAAATCTTTATTTCAAAGAGAATGATGTGTTATATGTATGTTGAATGAATGAAATGTTAAAGTCAACTTTTGACTACGTTGGTTGAGTAAAGCATGATGATTGAGTAAGGAACTCAATCTTTATACTTATTATATAAATTGTAACATATATGTTATGTTAGTCCAATGTTTATGAGATATATGTTGAGCATGTTATTATGTGTTATGTGATGCATGAAAACTGTTAGATTTTGTTGGGCAGTCGAGCTCAACCTTGAAAATAACCATTTTTGCAGGTTAAGGATTGAAGGTAACACTATGTGCTACTTGAATGATGTGGATAAGAAATAATTCACGAAGATTACTATTTTAGCTAATGTTGTTATTTCTTTAAACCATGATTAAGACTCATGAGATGTACTAAATGTTTTATTATGTATAGTTTGATGTTGAGTTGTAAAGCTAAAGTTAGAGTTATCTGCTATTTAAAGGTTATCGAATTGAAATGTAAAATTTTATATAATAACAGTGATAAAGTGAATCATAAAATAAGATTGATTCAAAGACATGTAGATGATAAAGGTTTTGATTCAGGGAATTAAAGTAAGAAGACATAAAAGTTTAAATTATTCCGCATTTTATAAAGTTTAACATCGAATATTGATGTAAACCCAGAAGGTAGATGTGTTTTTAACGACCAAAGTTGAGAATTAAATTGTATGAATTTTGGGGTCGTTACAGTTGGTATCAAAGCTGTAGGTTATAAACCTTAGGTAGGAGTACCGTAGGCTATAACCTTAGAGAAGGAAGGTGAAGATAATGAAAAAATAAGCTCAAATAGAGTTTGAATAATAAGAAGTAATTTTAGAAATTTATAAAGAAGAGATTAAAACATGCGTGAGAGAATTCAAAGAAGAATATCGCTGAGTTATAAGGAGTATGAATGTGGGGTTACCCAACTCCAATAATAACAATGTAAGGTGATAATAAATAGACAATGTCTATAAGAAGAGAATGATAAAGAAGTTAAGAATAAAAAGTTATATTTAAGTATGGTACAATTGTACTCCTTAATAGTTGATATATGGTATCTGGGCTAAATGATTCCTTCATAGAGCGGAGGTATATACGAACTAGCAACTCGGAACCTAGTTTGTTGGTTGTTTGTGGGAAATCACTCAGCGTACCATATTGAAACTATTAGAGACTCGATGTGTACCAAGTATACAAAATGGATACGTATGATGAAAATGTGGAACTCGAATGAAATGTTGAGCAATGTAAATAAAGTTAGAGATTCTAAAAGGATGAAGTGTTATGTAAACAAGAAGATTCAAAGAAGAATCTTGAAGAGATATAAAGATAAGAAATGGGAGTTGCCTAACTCCAATAGTTAAGATAACGAATAATGATGAATAGACAAAGTCTGTAAGATTAAAAGCATAAATGATGAAAAAGGAAAGAAAGAGGATTGTAAAACAAAATGATCACGAGTTAAGAAAAGAATTTTAAGGGTGATGATTATAGAATAAGATCATGACGTGATCTGTTTAAGTTATAGAAGAAAGATGGTCTGTAATGTTTGAATAATTATAGCTTGATGCTATGAAGTTAATGTACTATGATATAGTATGAGATAAACTCACGAGGAGTTATAGATAATGTGATACGAGGAAATCATATCGAGCAAATAGCAAGTGATAAGCAAGATAGAGTTAGGTGGGATTTCAATTGAGGACTCATGTGATGGCTAAGTTGTACAAATCTTTGTATGGGCGAGGGTTTTGTGCTTGCACTTAGTTTATCACATTGATAATCATTGGAATGTTGGTGTCACGCTGTCAATGTGTATGTGGCGAAAAGGTGATTCTTTTCTCATGTGTATATTTGATAGTTAGGAACAATTAAGATTAGTCAAATATTATTAGGATTAGGTGCGGTTCTTAAAACTAATACATATGGTAAGTTCGTGACTCATAATAATACGATATTTTTTGAACCCCTCAGCGAATGGACGCCTATGGTCTGACTAGGATAAGTTCTTAAACTCATATTATTGTGGAAAGTTCCTGAACTTCCAATGTGTAGTAAGTTTGATGAACTATATTGGGATCGTTACAGTTGGGGTATAGATAAGCTATGATTAAAGAATTGAGGATTATGGAAATAGATAGAATTATTAAGCAATGGATCAGTATAGAAAGTGGAGACATAAGTTTTCCAAATCTTCTAGCTTTGCTAGATTTTCAAAATTTATTAACTTTGTGCCGATGGTTGTACTTTTGATTTTTGAAAAATGTTGGGTCACACTAATGAACCAGAGAATTTTTTTAAACAGTGCTATTATTCGCGTATCTATGCTGTTTATTTTGGCTAAATAAAAAAATGGTTTTTTTAAAATTTTGAAAATATATTTTAATTATATGTATCGGGTGATATGATAAACGATGAAGTCATCAATGCAATGGAACCTGGTGTTGGATGTGATCATATTATCGTCAGCCCACTATGGTGAGATGTATTATGACAACGTCATAATCATGATGCCATAAAAAGATTTTTGAGATTTCTTTAAGATATGAGAATATATATATATATATATGTATATTTCGATTGATGTCCGAATTGTTGTAGAAGTCTATGCAATTTGATTCAGCTACACGAATATTGAAAGATGTTCATGAAATTCAAGCGTTTCTTGAGAAGTTATGCCAAACCAAATTGTTTTGGTGCAGATTCAGATGTTAAAAAGCTGAGGTGAACAACCCGGTAAAAGGGGACATGTTATCGGAGACAATGGTTCCGCAAGTAACGCATATAGTCGTTACGATGTTAAGATGTAATACATTGTGCACGACGTAAGGGTACGATAGGCTGATCACCTAGAGTACTTGCAGAGAGTATTTTCAGTCTGTGTGATTGCTAAACATTCTGTTAAAGATGGTTCAAAGTGGTGATACACTGTTAAACCTGGAGAAGAGTTCAAGGTCCATATAGTCTTATGACTGTTAAAGGTTCAAGTCGAGATACTTGATAACCTAGGGACGTAGTTCAAGGTCTTATGACCCCTCAGCATGATTTGGAATCTTTTAAATTCCTGTTATTCATATTGCTTCCCAATTATTGAGCAATTGTGGAAGATTCTTGTTATTCTGAAAGGTGAAAGTGGAAAGGATGAGAAAATTAAGCAAAACAAAATAATTTCAAAAAAGAAATGAAATTCTAGAAAGAAGAGAAATGTGAAACTCTTAAAAGAGGATGAGGTGAGGAATATGATGATCTTAGAAAGATCCTTAGAAAAAGAATTTGGTTGTAGAACCTAATGAATAAATAGATATTAACATAAAATCTATTTTGATAAATGGAATGAATGAATATTAGTAAGTCAAAAAATTTGAGGACAAAATTCTTTGAAGAAGGGGTGAATGTAATGTCCTGAGAGTTTGAGAATATAGTATATGATAATGATCCTTAGAGAAAGATAATGAACAGGTTAAAGAATATGTAATACTCAAATATAATTGAGTCTAAGTAATGGTTATGAAATAAAACTTACAAGAATTTATTATGAAGAATGGTGGGAGTAGGAATATAAAACCTATATTAAGGTAATGCATTGAAGTTATTCAACGATAAATTTTGATAAGAGATTTGGTAAAAACCGAGTAAAGGAGGTTTCGTTGATTCCGAGGACGGAATCCTTATAAGAGGGGAAAGATGTGACAACCCAAATTTTTATAAATTATTAAAATAAGAATTTAATAATTAAAATTCTTATTATGAGATGTTTGAGTTTGAGTAGGTATATATACATGCTATATATATATTTTGAAATATGTGATCGGTATGTAAGAGAAATATATATAATCATATATTGGGAAAGTGAGGTTTAATAGTTAAGTTAACTATTGAAGAAATTAAATGAATTTTGTAGTTTATTTTAAATATTTATTAAATTAAATAAATATTTAAATAATTTATTTATTGAGAAAAAAAATAATTTATGAAATTGTGGTATAATAATTTAGTTACGTGTGTATGATAATTAAATTAAAGCAAAGATAAATTTTATTCTTTGAAGATTTAATTTAATGAATTAATTAAATTAAATGAGTTGTTTAACATTAAAGAAAATAAGTATATTAAATAAAGCGATGTTTAAGTCTAATTTATTAATTAAATTAGATATATAATTATTTATTAATCATCAAAATAATTATAATAAAAATTATAATTATTATAATGGTAAATTATTTAAATTGGTAGCAGGTGTGACAAATAAAAACTTTATAATATAAGATTATTAAAATAATCTAGTTTGGGAGTTATGAGCGTTGCCAAACAAGGCCTTGTGGCCTTTGGCTTATTCAACTGATGTTTTTTTTTATTTGTTGTAACTGATGAACGTGGGAGAAAGTTATATCATTTGTTTTATGCGTATAACCTAAAGCCAAGAGAGAGCAGAGTGTGAGAAGAGGAATACACGAGAGATTATTGAGAAGGAAGAATCATGGTGGTTTTTGAGGAGGGTCACCATCTCTTGCTAGCTTCTGACTAGGGTTTTAAAGGTATATTTTACTTTTAATGTGATGTTTTGAGTTTCCATGACCATTCTCTGTAAATAGTTAAATCATGTTGGATTGATATATATATATATATATATATATATATATCTGTGTGTGTGTATGGTGTTATAATCTTTTAATCGTCATTTGTGAGGGCTATTTGATGATCAAATTTGAGAGAATTGGGTTATAGTAAAAGATTTCAAATAATAGTGTTTATATTATAGAATATGGCTTAGAAAGTACAAAATTTCATGGTTAATACTTATTATAATCTGCGAATTGGTGATGGATTATGTTAGTAAGTGAAGAAACGAAAACAACGTAGTTTGAATCTTGTCAATTGGTTAAGAAACGAAGTCGTGGCGATCGAATTTGCTAAAAGTGTAAAAAATGAAGAAATTTGGAAAATTAAGGTTTTGATTCTTCAAATATGTGTTTATGTAATGTTTATGTATTTGGAATGGTGTATAGCATGTTTATTGATGTTATTACATAAGTTTAGATGTTAAGTTTCATGAATTTCTGTAGGAATTGGGATGGTTTTGGGAGTCGTTGAAGTAAGTAAGCTGCTGCGGTTTTTGTATACGTGTCCTAGCGTTTAATTTAACGTAATTACCACACCTAAAGCAATGAATATTTACTGTCAGTCTTCTCATGAGTCTACACCGGTAGCGACTTCTGTTGGTGCCAAGGCTTGGGGCAATGTCTTGTTGCTGCGTGCCCTAAGCCTAAGCGAGAGAAGTCAATACATTTGAGGATTGTCAAGCAAGGGTCTAATCTAATTTAGCATTCAAGATAATGATGTGGAGACATAAGTGAAGAACTTAACCACATGTTAAGTACCAATTAAAATAAATAACCTGAAAGTATAAAATAAAATTTAAATAATGATAGGAAGGTTAAGTTAATTATTAACTAACCTACTATACATCTAAAAGGATGTAGAATAAGAACTTAACTAAATGTTTTAAGTAACCATTTGAATGAAGTAATTTAAAAGCATGAGATGGAAGTTGATTTAATTAACTTTAATGAAGATAATACATTAATATAATGTAATATCAAGCTAGGACGACTTAACCAAATGCTAAGTGTCGACTAAAAGAGAAGTATAAAGAAATACGAGACGAAGGTTAACTAAAATAATGTTAACAGCCATTATATGTCTAAGGTTATATAAAGACAAGGTTAAAGACTTAACTGAATGTCAAGTGTCAATTAAAGTGGAATGTAATGAGAAGGAAAAGGAATTTTAATGTAATTAAACTGATTAAACAAAGAGATGTCGTAACAAGACTTAAACACTAGATTGAACATCGAGTGACGATTAGAAGGGAATGTTTTGAAATAAAAGGATAAGATGAAGAGTCAATGTAATCTAATTGATTTCATTGTGTATATATAACTGATGTTTGTATATATGAACTTTTAAATTATTATAGGATAAACGCAAAGCAGTAAGCTTTAATTGGTAAGCAATGAATCAAGCAAGTCTTTCAGTTCCTATTTGTTATATGAATTTGATTATTTTAAATCTTTATTGCAAAGAGCATGATGTGTTATATGTATGTTGAATGTATGAAATGTTAAAGTCAACTTATGACTACGTTGATAGAGTAAAGCATGTTGATTGAGTAAGGAACTCGGTCTTTATATTTGTTATATAAACTGTAACATGTATGTTATGATATTCCAATGTTTTATGAGATATATGTTGAGCATGTTATTATATGCTATGTGATGCATGAAAACTGTTAGATTTTGCTGGGCTGTCGAGCTCAACCTTGCAAATAACCATTTTTATAGGTTAAGGATTGAAGGTAACACTATGTGCTACTTGATTGACGTGGATCAGAAATAATACACGAAGATTACTATTTTAGCTAAAGTTGTTATTTCTTTAAACCATGATTAAGACTCATGAGATGTACTAAATGTTTTATGATGTATAGTTTGATGTTGAGTTGTAAAGCTAAAGTTAGAGTTATCTGCTATGTAAAGGTTATCGAATTGAAATGTAAAATTTTATATAATAACAGTGATAAAGTGAATCATAAAATAAGATTGATTCAAAAACATATAGATGATAAAGGTTTTGATTCAAGGAATTAAAATAAGAAGACATAAAAGTTTAAATTATTCCGCATTTTATAAAGTTTAACATCGAATATTGATGTAAAACCAGAAGGTAGATGTGTTTTTAATGACCGAAGTTAAGAATTAAATTGTATGAATTTTGGGGTCGTTACATACACCAATCCTAAACTTCAGATTACACGAACTCATCATGATCTATCTCTATGCAAAGTATGATCGCTACCTGGTCTCTTAAACTTGAAAAGTGGTATGCCGTCGCGCCACCTTAAGTTAGGACGCACACATGTTATGCTTCAACAAAAACAGAACTTAACTCACAAATCATTTAACATGCCCCATACATGCTATCTAATTATATTAACCAAAATAAATCTCTAATGACTACATTCTTCAATAATTTAGAGATTAAACTTCAAGTTCAACTCTTCTTTCTTTAATCTATACATTTAACCATATCCCAATATTAGTCCATAAATCTCTAACCAATATTTATCTAAAGATATATTGACTTTGTTCTCTCGTTAACAACGTAAATATATACAAGTCCAAACCTCGCACACATCGAGTCTTTAATGGTATTCAATATAGTACACTGAGTGGTTTCCCACAAACAACCAATAAATTACTTTATGTCTCGTCTACACTGTTTTCATAGTGAGTTATTTCGGTTACTAATTCGTATATACCTCTGCTCTCTGAGGGAATCATTTAGCCCAGCTCCTATACATCAACCATTAAAGGGTACAGTTGCCCTATGTAACAATATACCACATTTCTCGTAACACATTTATATATTCTTGTTTGAACCCATCTAATGCTTTAAGAATTTTATTTACTAAATTCTTATTTTAATGTTTTTTGAAAATTCGGGTGCTTACATCCTCTCCCCCTTATAAGGATTCCGTCCTCAGAATCACCGAAACCTCCTTTACTCTGTGCTATTCCGAATATTACATATTCTTTTGAATAATTTTATCCATTCTCTTTTCGGAAGTTTTATTATAACTTGCTCACTTGCGTTCTACCACATTCTCCTTTCTAAGGAACATTCTACTCACTACATTCATCCTTCAGAAGAATAAGAATATTCCACGATTTTTCAATAATGGGAAGTATTATGAATAACTCAGATTCCAAATTATGTTAACGGGTCACACAAGACCGTGAACTAGTGCTTCAACACAATGCTTCACACTGCAAACTAGAGTGTTTATCAATCACAAAGACTGAAAACACCCTCCACACGTACACTAGGTGGCTAGCCTATTGTACCACTATGTTGGGCCGCAACGTAGTGTTTTGTAATGACTACATACGTTATGCTCAGAACCATTGTCCCCGAAAACAAGTCCCCTTATAGGGTTGTTCACCTCAGCTTTTCCACATCTGAATTCACACCAGAGCAATCTGGTTTGGCACAAATACTCAAGAATACTTGAATTTCACAAAAAAAATTCAACAGTTGTCTAGCCAAATCAAATAGCTTAGACTTTATTAGCAATTCGGACATCAATCAAAATAATTTGGCCAACTTAATTGACCTTCTTCATAATTTAAAAGAAAACCAAAAATTCTTTTATGACGTCATAAAATCGTACCAGATTAGTAGTACGTTGAGGATTCTGCCATTATGTGACTTTGTCATATTACATCATACCATAGTGGGCTGACGATCTTTCGATCACTACCAACACTAGGTTCGACTTCATTGATGACTCCATCGTTTACTATTTTTACACCATATCAAATGATGCACATGGTTAGAAATATATTTTGAAAATTTTCAAATCATTTTTTTCTTAGCCAAAATAATTAGCATAGATATAAGAATAAAGGTATTGTTTTTAAACATCATTGGTTCAATCACATGATCCAATGTTTTTCAAGAAAACAGAAGTGCAAACATCAGCACGAAGTCAATAAATTTTTGAAAATCTAGCAGAGCTAGAAGATTTAGAAAATTCATGTTTCACCTTCATCTTTACTCCATTACCTCATTCTATCAATCTCTAACACCATCAATGCTTACTATACCAAAATTTCTAACTTCATAACATATATATACCCGATATAGTTCATTAAACTTACCACACTTTGGAAATCTAGGAACTTGCCATAATCATATGAGTTTAGGAACTTACCCTAGTCAGACCATAGGCGTCCATTCGCTGAGGGGTTCAAAAAAATTTCATTTAATTATGAGTCACGAACATACCATAAGTATGAGTTTTAAGAACTCGCAACATAACCTTATATTCTCTAACTATAACCTATCTATCTGTTATACACGTGAGAAAAGAATCACCTTCTCAACAGGTATATAGCAAATAGCGCGACACAAACATTTCAATGATTATCAATGCCAGAAACTAAGTCGTTTTTACACCAAGTATAATTCCTCGCCCATAACAAGGATTCATACAACTCAACTACTGACATGGGTCCTCAATTGAAATCCCACCTAACTCTATCTCACACTTAACTTGCTCTTTGCTTGATACAAATTCTTCGTATCTCATCATATACAACTCCTCATGAGTTCATATCGTACTATTTCATAGTACATTCTCTTATAGCATCAAGTTATACACACTTAGTCGTTACAGACTATTTATCACTTCATAGCTCAATCCAATCACGTTGTGATCATCAATTTACCTTAGGGTTCTTTCCCTATTATCAACAAGACTCCCTCCGAGTTCATTCTTATTATATTTGTCATCTTGATCTTATAGACATCATCTTAACATTTTTATTACTAGAGTTAGGAAACTCCTGAATTCTCATTCTCTTAGATACTTCAACATTCTTCTTTGAATCCTCACATATATATATTTTAATCTTTATCTTTCTCTCTTTCTCAGGTTATAGCCTAAGGTACACTTACCAAAAGTTTAAAACCTACAACTTTGATACAAACCTGTGACACCCCCAAATCCAGGTCCCTTTTGAACCCCAAATTCGGTCTACCATGATACTACTATCGTCAATCTATTTATATCTTTTATTCATAACTTAATGAATATAACTTTACTTATTATAATTTAGAATATAAATTCTTTCCATATCCAGGATCTATGTAATGACCCCAAACTTTTATAAGTTTCAAATCTTGGTCATTTACCATTCCTGTCTTACATCATATTCGATGTTATAAAAATATTCGGAATAATTTAAACTTTTTTAATCTCCTTTAAAAAATCTTTTATTGATTTCTTTACTTGAATCAATTACAAATCCCTGAATCAAATTATGTTATGATTCATCTTATTCAATTACTGTATAAATTTTTACATCTCAATTCGAATTCCTCTAAGTACCGCCTAGTACAACTTTACAACTTAACATATATTACACATTGTAAACTACTATCATGTACATCTCCTAGAACCTAAACATGGTTCAAGATCATCTATTTAAATAATAAGTAAATCTCCTTCGATTACTATTGAACTCTATCAATCAAGTAGCACGTAATCTTTACCGTGAGTCCTTAACCTGCAAAAGTGGTTATTTACAAGGGTGAGCTCGACAGCCCAGTAATTCTAACAGTTTTCATGCAGCACATAGCATATAATAGCATATTCTGTTCATGCATTCATAATCAATTAATATTTACTACGCATATTACTTCTCACATAACAGGCATAGAGATTTACTTCACAAGCATATCATCAAAGATCAACTTTCAAATTTCATACATATCTCATATGCATTTCATATATATACATCAACATTTGCATAGCATAATATAGCTCAACTAACAGTTATCAAATTCATATAACAAATAAGAACTGAAAGACTTGCCTGATTCGTAGTTTATCAACTACGACTTAACTTCTTAAAGCTTATCTGCACTTCGTGTATTCCTACACAGTTATATAATCATGGATTCATATCCATTAGTTATATATTTCATACGCTTTTAATATAAGAACAAATATTGTTTCCTAACTAGGTTGCATGTTTACTTGTACTTAGGATAACCATGAGACTGGTTCATTCTATTATCATATTTATCTAAACAATCTTGTTTCATATCTTGTAGTCCTTAAGGACAACATATAACCATAACTTAAGATCATGCAGTTAACAAACTGCTCTTGGTCACTCATGATCGGCAATGATCAAGATCAAGAGATTTAAGCTTAGGAGTGGTATGCGGCGCTTACTCCCAAATGTAACAGCATTTAGTTTTTCATTGCTCAGTTTAGTCCTAACCTACTAAGCATTCTGATACATACTATAAACATACATCAAGTAGGTTCTGATATTTCTTCAAGTTCACATTTCAAATCATTTAGTTTTGAATTACATAGTTCTATGTTAAATTATTTACATCAACAAGGCTTAACAACTTCTTTTAACAATGGTTCAATGTTTATAAGCTTTTAAACCTTATATAGGTACTAACAAGCCTTTAATACGCATGTTCACATGTATCTATCCCATTTACATAGACATAGCATAGTTCATACTTTTAAAACATGCTTAAATAACTTATGTCATTCTTGACTAGTTGAGTGTACGTACCTTTCATGTTCGAAGGCATAAACAACTCTATCATGCTTGCTTATAAGGTCCTAATGCAAGTAATACAATGCTCATCAAAGTTAGTTTCTAAAACTTTTAAATTTCTCTTTAAAACACATACTAAACCGAGCTTGAAAACCTTTTATGTGCAATATATCTTGAAATTACATTCCTTATCCATTTGCGCACATAACTAGGCCACATTCACATGTTCCCAAAGTCGGAACTTAAAAGACACAAAGTTCGTTAAGTTTTATTTTTGAAACTTCAAGTTTTTCTTTCAAAAAACTTTAAACCAGGCTATATCAATCTAGTATATTAAAGGTAACTTTAAAAAAACATTTCATATCCGTTGATATGCATACATAGGATCCAAGGTCAGAACTCAAAGGACACCAAATTCATCAACTTTCGTTTCTCAAAAACTTTAAGTTTTCTTTCAGAAAATCATGTTAAGGCATTCCATAATGAGTAAAGTAATCTTAGTTATATGAAATATCTATTACCATGCATATTTTTATTTTATCACTTAGAACAATATATTCCATCGTCGGGAGCACTATACTTGCGTATGTGCTCGTTCGACGCCCTCTGATCGCCTCCTATTATGTAACAGCCACAAAGATGGCTATTTTCACCTCTTATAAAGACCTCAAATTGAAAAACGTAAAGAACACAAGTTGTAGGTCTATTCGTCCTGGTTCCGGATCATCTTGAATATCCTCAATCGGAGTCCATATGAAAAGGTTATGACTGTTTTACCAAAACAGGTCAAAGCAGTCACAGTTAGCACACATTGGGTGCGGCCGCGTCCCTTGGTATCACCATTCCAGCACACCCACGCCATTTCCCAGCCCCAGCCGCGCGCCCGCGCGTGTCTTCGTATAGATTACAGTTTTTGACATAACTTTCTCATTTTAAGTCCAAATTAGTTGGTTTTCGATTCGTTGAACTCGTTAAACTCTTAGCTACTCATCTACAGAGTAATTATAACACTTCAAAAAAATTAACTAACCTAAAGATTAATCCAAAACTCATATTTATCCTAAATTTTTATGTTTTGACAAATTTAGCAAATTCATTCACTACGAATTCGTTTCTAAACCAAATTGGTCCGTTTAACTCTCATTGTTTTCGCATATGACTATATTATCAGTAGCTAGAAACAATTCATGGATTATAACAATCCTTATGCATAAATTTTGTGACTCAAAAGCTACTTTTTCATTACACTTTTCTAGGAATTGAAGAACATGGATTCAAGAAAATATATGTTAGCAAGATTACCTCTTGAATGCTTGAAATTGGCTAACTATAGTTCCTCAATCCTCCCATTCTACTGACTCTCCAATTCTAATGACTTCCAATAGCAAGACTCAGACATTTCAAAACAACGTGAAGGAGAATAAGAAGGCTCTATTTATAGAGGATTTGTTATCCAAGCAATAGCTTTTCCCAACAATTCAAACCAAGAGAAAGAAGAAGAAACTAACGGGTAGTGAAGAGTTGGTGACCTGCTCCATCAACCTCCATCATCACTGCTATACTAGCTATTGTTGAGCTTAAGCAATATAGATGTAGGCCATTGTCCTATTACACGGTTGTTTAATATTAATGGGTGACGTTGATTTTGGGACAAGACTAATTCTCAGCAACTAAAGCTTAGTTTGGTTCCTTTAATTCCCAAAATGTAATTTTAATGTGTTAATGCTACTACACCACGTAAAGTTAGGGATTATTTATGTACTCACATCATATAATCCATGTACATTAGGCTAGTCCAAATAATATAATTTAGTTGGGTACTTTCAACCCATTACTCCATATCACACATAAATATCATAATGATTATTATCAGTCATTAATTCTCTTTTAATAATTTCAGTTAAACCTTCAATCCGATTTAACTTTAATACTCAGACCACACAAGGCTCATTTATCTCATTTACTGGAGTTATCTAACTCAAGCTCATTATTTCTATAATAAAATATTAGGGGTCTAGGCCACGTTTGGCTTTTCCCCAATTCCACATTATTTTATTATTTATTTAATATAAAGTTTGTGTCACACTTTACCTGAACATTTAATTACCTTAAATGATTATATACTATGAACTTATACTTATAATACAAAAATAATCATTGCCCTTAGAATAATTTACCTTTACTCCATTATTTAAATTATACAATTATAAGTATAATTATTCGATTGTCCTAAGACAACTTCTTCAACCTTTACATTTAGCCGCATCTCAAATATTAATCTAATATATAAATCTCTAACCAATAATCACTTATATATATATATTGGTTTTCTTCTATTATTCATCACCCATTTTCCATTATCATCTTTCAAGTATTAAATCCTTTAATATATTATCATAATATGTAATATATGAAAATAGAAAATTTAATTAACATAATCATTTCATTTTCTTCATGTAACGTACTGTTGGGTAAAATCTAATTACGCACATCACGCAAGTATACGTGGTCAACAAGTAATATAAGAGTAAGTAGAGTATCGTTCCCACGGAGAATTATTAATACAAATTACCAAATACTAACTCTTAACCAAACTAATTTTATTTAAACAATCAATTTAATATTATGAAGTAAATTATTTAATTAAACTAATTCTAATTACCACTAATTAAAAATCAGATTATGGAGATTTAATGTGACACCCCCAAATCTGAGTACTTCATTCTCTCAAGATTTGGTGTTCACCTAATCAAAATATTCATATCTAATTACCCAATCAAAATAAAATTGAATAATAAACCTTCTCATAAAGGATTACATAAATAAAAATTTTCTCAGGTTGTCTAACCTTTAAATACAATCATTCAAATGCGGAAAATAAATAAACTTCATTACAATCATTCAAACTAAAGTCTGATTATAAAATATCAATATGATTACAAGTCTTCAATCCTTGTTCATCTTTCCTTTTCCCTTACTGGTGCTAGCTACATCGACCTTCTCAACTTTAGATGTAAGGTTTATATAAGCAAGACTGAGCAAACAAAGCTCACTTGAAATAATAAGGAATAAACTTTACAACAATTGCCAAATGATAGACTCAATAGAACTGAACAATATATTCTATCAACATTCTGAAATATATAACTGAGGGTCCTAAGACCACGAACTATGTCCATAGTTATAAGTAATCTTTCAACTTAAACTTTAACAGTCATAAGACTATAGGGACTCCTCGTACTTAGGGGGATCAGCCCTTCGTACAATGTATTGTGCACAAACATTTCAACGCTAAGCATAAATTATCCCCTAATATTAGGGTTGTTCATCTCATTATTTAGAGTACAAGTCCGCACCAAAGTAAGTTTGGTTTGGATACATTTCAAGGTAATTTGGAATTCAATGAATATCAACTAAGGATTAGTTGAATAAAATTAATAACATTATGCTATGGAATAATCATAACTGAATCGACATTGTAAATTAAGGTCATGCTTTAGGAATAATTTAATAGCATACATATTGAATAATATAACCTACCTTGCTTGAACAACGTTAAGCTAAGGTTAAGATCTTATTTAGAATTAAGCATTGAGCATGCATACTAAATAGTAATTTGAACGATAAATTTTCTTAACGAAACAAGTTAAAAACAAGAATAACTTACTCAATATAATTGAAATAGGATAAAGTTAGAAAACTTGTGTAATGTAATTGAATTACAATAATTTGCTCAACGAAACAATGGATTTAGAGAACTTGCCTTGCTTGTAGGCTAAACCGTAACAACTCGAATCACAATACCATATATATATATATATATATATATATATATATGCCATTATGACATAATTAGTCACTACCAACATTCTATATACAAATAAGTATATACATCATGTAAGGTTTGATTTTTAATCACATAATCAAATTACATTAGTAATAAAACTAGTTAATCGTTAATAACATGTTCATTCTTGGTATAGAAATACTTAAATCATAATATAACAGTCTTATTATTAACACATAACAACTTTTTCAGACTTTGTGTAAATAAATCACACTGTCTAACCATTTCGCTTAACTTCAGGCGTTCTTGATGCCACAATTTACTTTGTGGGTCAACGTCATTTGGGTGCATGATCTTTGGCATTGGCCATGAAAGTCACAGGCCACTAAGTGGCGCTACTGTAACATGAGAACTATACTTGAGGAGGCAGGCTTATGTGTCTTTAATTGCGATCTGGCGACCAACTTCAGAAATCACATGAACAAAGCCAATTTTGGCCTACAGGCTACTTTTTAACAACCTAATTAACATGTTATTCATACAAAGACTTCATATAAACATAATTCAAAGTCTCTTAACATGATTCTACCTATAAAACAACATAAACATCGAATTTAAAACATCCAATTTCACTGTTTTTGATAAAATCTCACTTTTTGACATTTTTAGTAAAATCATCACGGTAGCTTTGTTTTTCAACCAAAACAATTAATTCAAACTACTTTATTTTAGTTTATTGAACTACTTTCGAAATCATAGTCTCTTTTAAATAAGCCATATTCATATATATTCATATAAACTCACTGTAATATGGTTTTCTTCACAAATTACATACATAACATGAATTCATTGACTATACTCATAAATAAACTTATGAAAACAGTTTCACAACAACTAATTTATCATATAAAACTATATATAACAAATAATTCAACTTCTACAAAGATTTTACAGAGAATTTTGGAAGACAAGACAACTATAACTTTTGAAAAATAAAAGAGTTTAGATGATACCTTAGTTTTAGAAGATGATGGCTATTCTTTTGAATATCAAGCTTCTTTTCCCCTAATTCCTCTCTCTAAATTTCTCCCAATTCTCTCTTCTTTTTCTCTATAAGTTTTCTTCTTCTCTTCTTTTTCTTCTTCTAAGTTTTTCTTCTCTATTCTAACATACGTACTAGAATATAACGTATAGATAATAATATATATTAATTATATAATATAAATATAGGTATAACTGATATCAGTTATTATATTTTTGAAAATCAAAAGCCATAAGGCTTGTTTGGCTACCCACTTAAAATATAATCATTTAATCCTTATGTCTTGTTTGGTAAAACACAATTAGATTAAAGACTTAGTATGCATTAAGCCTTATTTGGCAAAACTGAATTAAACTCTTTTAATTTATTTTAATAACTCCTTTATAGTAAGGTTATTTGTCACACTTTGATTTAATTAAATTTTTCAATAATCAATTTAATTAACTCTAATAATAATTTATTAAATTACTTTAACATAATAAATCAATACCACATAATTATAATTTTCTTTATAATTATAACTTTATTTAATCACCTAACACATCCTTTTAATTACAAATTCAAATTAAAATATAATAATTCATTTAATCATTATAAACTCTCTAATTTAATTATTAAATTAAATTAGTATATTATCTCGTAACAATTAATTTTCTTAACTCCATAATTATTTATTTAACAAATAATTAACCAATTCTGTCAAATCAAATTAAATATTTATTCAACACTAACCTCATCCATTAAATATTTATATAATTCAATAAATATTTAAAATTATAATTTAAAATTCTGGATTGTTACATCCTTCCCTCCTTATAAGGATTCTGTCCCCAGAATCACTACTCAAACAAATCATTCGTTACATTCTTCCCTATTTACAAAGATTATGTCCCTAGAATCAAAGACACAGATTAAACAAATAACTAAGGGTAATCTTTCATCATTTTATCTTCGAGTTCCCACGTAGCTTCTTCAGCATTATGGTTCCTCCATATCACCTTCACAGAAGGTATAACTTTATTCTTGAGCACCTGTTCTTTCATATCAACTATCTGGATAGGAACCTCTTCATAAGACAAGTCTTTATCAAACTGCAATGGTTCGTACTCGATCACGTGCTTGTAATGGGTTTATACGGTCGTAATACCGAAACATGAAAAACATTATGAACGTGTTCCAATTCTGGAGGTAGAGCTACCTCACAAGCCACTTCTCATACTCTTCGCAGCAATTCAAAGGGTCCAATAAACCTCGGGCTTAGTTTCCCCTTTTTACCAAAATAAATTTTCCCCTTCCCAGGAGAAACTTTTAAGAACACGAAATTACCTACGTCGAATTCACAATCTTGTCGGTGTTGATTAGCATATTTCTTCTGTATGTCTTAAGCAGCTATCAATTTTGTCCTGATGAGTTTGACAACCTCAGCAATTTGTTGTACCAGTTCTGGTCCTAACAGTTGATGTTCACCGAATTCATCCCAGCACACTGGAGTTCTGCACTTCATGCCGTATAATACTTCGGAAGGCAACATGCCGATGCTTGCGTGGTAACTGTTATTGTAGGCAAATTGCACCAATGGTAAATGTTCACCCCAGCTCCCTTTGAAATCCATAATGCATTCTCTCAATATATCTTTCAATGTCTGGATTATTCATTCGCTTTGGCCATCTGTTTACGGATGATATGCCGTACTCATTCGCAACTGTGTTTCCATTCATTCTTGTAGTCTCTTCCAGAAGTTTGATGTGAATCACAGATCTCTATCTGACACAATTGACACTGGCACTCCATGTCTCAAAATGATCTCTTTAACGTACAACCTTGCCAACTGATCAAGATTGAACCTAATCTTTATTGGCAAAAAGTGTGTTGATTTCGTCAGTCTGTCCAATATCACCCAAATCGCATCGTATCCTCTCTGAGTAGTTGGAAGACCCACCATAAAATCCATTATGATGTGTTCCCACTTCCATTCTAGTATTTCCAACGGTTGAAGTAATCTGCTTAGTCGTTGATGCTCGGCCTTGACTCTCTGACATGTCAAGAATTTCGCAACACATTCTGCAACATCTCTCTTCATGTTTGGCCACCAAAAGTGTCATCGTAAATCTTGATACATCTTCGTACTTCCTGGGTGTATCGAATATCTTGAGTTATGCGCTTCAGTTAAGATTTCTTCTTTAATCTCTGGTACTACTAGAACCCAAATTCTTCCCTCGATTCTTAGCATTCCTTCAGTATCAATCTTGTATTTCACCTCACTACCCTCAACCACTTTCTCCTTGATTTTTCTACATTCTTCATCTTGTAGTTGAGCATTCTTAACTTTGTCAACCAAAGTTGAACTAGCTTTCATCTGGAACAATCTTTCATCAGTTTCTTTTGGAAATTTGATTTCCAACTCTAGCCTTGCCATTACTGAAATGAGCTCCTCTTGGTTGGTTAGCAACATCAACTTTTCTCTGCCTTTCCTACTCAAGGCATCTGCAACCACATTAGCTTTTCCTGGGTGATAAAGGATCTCACAATCGTAATCTTTTATAAATTCCATCCATCTCTTTTGACGCATGTTCATGTCTTTCTGAGTGAAAATATACTTCAAACTCTTATGGTCTGTGTAGATCTCACAGTTTTCTCCGTAGAGATAGTGTCTCCATATTTTTAGAGCAAATACCACTACAGCCAATTCTAAATCATGAGTCGGATATCCTTTCTCACAGTCCTTCAATTGTCTTGATGCATAAGAACACAACCCAACCCTTTATGTGAGGCATCACTATACACCACAAAATTTCCTGTATTAATTGGTAATGACAACACAGGTGCCACACTTAACTTCTTTTTCAATTCATGAAAACTTTCCTCACACTTCTCCGTCCAAACAAATTTTACAGCTTTCCTTGTCAAATTTGTTAACGGAGTGGCAATCTTGGAAAAGTCCTGAATAACCCGTCTATAATAATCGGCCAGTCCCAAGAAACTCCTCACCTCCGAAGGTGTTCTTGGTTGTTCCCAATTGATTACAGCTTCATCTTTTGGTGGATCCACTGAAATCCCATCTTTATCAATAACATGCCCAAGAAATTTTACATGATCTAGCCAAAATTCACATTTAGAGAATTTCGCATACAACCTTTCCTTTCTTAGTGTCTCCAACGTTATACGTAAATGTTCCACGTGTTCTTCTTGAGTTTTGGAATACACTAGAATGTCGTCGATAAATACCACAACAAATTTGTCTAAGAACGGTTTAAACACCTTGTTCATCAAATCCATGAACGTTGCAGGGGCGTTTGTTAAACCAAAAGACATCATCAAAAATTTATAATGTCCATACCGAGTTCAAAATGCCATCTTTGGTATATCCTCCTTCCTTACTTTCAGTTGATGATACCCACTTCTCAAATCTATTTTCGAGAAATATCTATCACCCTTCAACTGATCAAACAAGTCATCTATTCTTGGTAATGGATATTTATTCTTAATAGTGACTTTGTTTAACTCCCTATAATCAATGCAAAGACGCATTGACCCATCCTTCTTCTTCACAAATAACACTGGTGCTCCCCATGGTGACATACTCGGCTGAATGTACTTCTTGTCTAACAACTCCTACAACTGTACCAACAGCTCCTTCATCTCTACCGGAGCCATTCTGTACAGGGCTTTCAATATTGGAGTGGTTCCTGGCGCTAAGTCGATCACAAATTCAATCTCTCGATCAGGCGGAAGTCCAGGAAAATCCTCCAAAACACGTCTACAAATTCCCTAACCACTAGTATCTCTTCCAATTTCACACCCTTCTTCTGAGTATCGACTATGTAAGCTAAATAAACCACACAGCCTTGACTCAACAACTTCTTGGCCTATATAATCGTCAGACATTTCATTTGTCTAGGCGATTTGCTACCAAAGAAAACTACCTTTGACGGAGTCATAAAGTTTACACACTTCTTTTGGCAATCAATTATTACTCCATAATTGACCAGCCAATCCATTCCCAAAATAACATCAAACTCTCCAAATCTAATCGGAATTAAATCTACTATCATGGCATTCCCCTAAATGTTCACCCTACAGTTCTTGTATACGAACCTAACAGGAATTACTTCCTTATTCGCAATTTCTATGTTTAAAGGGAAATTCAATTCTTCACTAGGCAATTCTAACCTCTTAGCAAATTCATCGGATATAAATGAGCAAGTAGAACCCGAATCAAATAATACATAAACATCAATATCATTGATTGGGATAATACCTGACACCACATCTTTTGATTGCACAACATCTTGCACAGACATGTTGAAGGTTCAGGCTGTGGGTTTGTTTGATGTCGTTGGTCTAGTAATGGCCCATGTACCTCCACTGCTACTTCCCTTGCTTCCTGTTATCTCTCCAACCTTCTTCTTAGGGCACTCACGAGCAAAGTGATCCTTGGATCTGCATGTAAAGAAAACGTTCTTCTTGGGTTGATTGCAATTTGGGGCGATGTGACCCTCTTCGCCACAGTTAAAGCATACTCGTTTCCCCATTAAGCATACACCCTTGTGAAACTTCTCGCATGTAGCACATGCTTCGAACTTCTTATTCTGTTGGTTACCCTGCTGATTTCTAGCACCCACATTTCCATTCCATTTTCTTTACAGATTATTGTTACCATTTCCACTACCACCACCTCTATTCTTAACCTCCACTTCAATCTTCTTCTTTTTCTGTTCTTGATTGAACTTTGTTACCACCTCGCCTCCACCTTCAGCAAGAATTGTCTTCTCCATTACCGCTGCAAATGTCTTCAGCTGGAACAGGGAGACCCTACTGTACAACCAAGGTTTCAGTCGCTGCTCAAATCTCTTAGCTTTACGTTCATCAGTGCTGACTTGATATGGCGCAAGCCTCGCCAACTCGTTGAATTTTGCGGCATACTCCGATACCGTCATCGTTCCCTTCTTCAGCTCCAAAAATTGTACCTTTAGCTGACTCTTCGAACTCTCAGGGAAATAAGTCTCAAAGAATATCTCCTTAAACCTATCCCATGTCATCACCCCTTGTCCTCCTTGAGTTTTATTGGCCTGCCACCAATAACTAGCCTCTGCTTTCAACATGAATGTTGCAAAAGTAGTCTTCTAATCCTCCCATACTCCCGCAACGTCAAATACTTTCTCTATCTCCATAATCCAGGTATGTGCCTCAACTGGATTCATGGACCCATAGAATTCTGGTGGTCCAACCGCCTTGAAGTCCTTAAACGTTGTAGCTTAATTTTGCGGTTGATTTTGTGGTTAATTTTGCAGTGCCCTTGTTAGTAACATCACCAGCTTCTGAACAGGGTTAGCTTCAGCATTATTGTTATTGGTTCCTTCAGTGGTTCTCTGTCGGGGTGGTTGACGTCTTGGAGGCATTTTCTATTAAAAATACACTCATTAGATTATTACTCAACTCTTTTAAGAAATTTGTACTTAACTTGCCCCCATAAAAGTAATAATCACATAACACATAACACTTTGGATAAAATAAAATAATAACTTTTATTCATTCATAATTTCTTTGAAAATATCATAACAATACCATCACTGCTATTTACATTACTTTCCTGAACTACTAAAGTTTCAGGACAACATCATCATCATATCCCATAGGTTACATAACACTTGGGATTTTCATATTATTTATCATATCATTAATCTCATAACAGTTACATTCCCTACTGTGACACCCCCAAAATATAGGTATTCATCACTCATCTTGAGTCGCCAAATACATGGTACAAAATTCAAATACAACTTAATAATATAATTGTCATGTAAAATACGATAAAATATAATCTAAGAGTTTTAATACGTATATTGTCATCTAGACAGTATATAAACTCAAAGGAGTCCTCATTACATTTATTGTCACACTATTTAATCAGAATAGTGAGGACTACTAATGATATCATCTGGACCGTCACTCCTTTCCCCGACACGTCCCAGCAATATTCTCATTTCCTGAAGAGAACAGTGAAAGAAAGGGTGAGCTCAACTAGCCCAATAAGAAATATTATGACTAAGATAATGCAGAATAAATTATCAATAGTCTTCAACAATGTTAAACTAATAAAATACAATAGACATCAAGTTTAACTGCAGCGGAATAAGCAATCCATTAGAAGAGTCAAGTAGAAAATAAAACCTACTATCTTCTATGATTTAAAAAAATGTTTTCATAAAATTTTATCGCTGAGACTCAGCTTAATAAATAAACCACATCTTCTAATCATCCATGTACTACGGGCCAAGGATATTTATTAAATCGTCAATGGTAATGACTATACCGAAAAATCCCTAGTCATAATCATACCAAGTCAATCTCTGCACGTAAGCCAAAGATATACAACTATAAAACCAACAACCAACAGTCCATCTTTGCACGTAAGCCAAAGATATACAATTCAATAATCCACTGTCCATCTTTGCACGTAAGCCAAGATAACTTTTATTACCATATAAGCATGAGGATGATGACAATGATATAAATATTAATCAACTGCAAACAAGGATAAATATTAAAGACTTTAAATTTATCCAAATATTATCAACCACTCATAATCTAATATTATTAATATCATAACAATATTTTAATCACTTCTTAAACTTATAAACAATTTATTTCAATTGTTTACACTTTACCAAATAATGAATTTAGTTATTCAAAAATGCTATACTCATAAGATTTCGTCACCAATGATCAAATCCCTTATCAAAAATCTTTATATACCTTATATAGGATTTCCAAGCCACAAAATCCTATTTTCCAACTTTGTTACTTCACATAACATATTTAACTCATATGTTCATAACTAAACCATTTTCATGAAAAATACCAAATCAGTTCCAAAAATATTTCTTTTTTGAGATTTAGCAGAATATAGTTCCATAATGAACATATATTTTTTTCGGAATTTTTAAAATTCATTTACTATTTTTCAAAAATTAATTTCTAATAAATTCCTTAAGAAATTAGCTACCTCAATGTTAACTCCAGAAATTCCCAAATCTTGGCAGGATCTTACACATGTTAACGTGAGCCTCCAGTTTAAATTTCATGGTCATCGGAGTTATAGAACTCTAGTTATAGCGTTTTTTGTCAGAAAAACCTATATATTGAAATGGTCATAACTTGCTCATTTTAAATCGGAATGAGCTCATTTTTGGACAAGAGGTACCTTATACCATATACTTTCATGTCCCAAAAGGCCAGAATTTTTCTCAAAAATTAATTGGCCATAACAGCCCTTCTAAAAATCTGGACAGTAGCATTTCGGTAATTTCCAGCTTTTGACTACTTTGCTAAAATCAGTCCACATGAAAATCTACAACACTTTTTCCAGTGATTCCACTTAGAGATGCTACAAAACTCATAGATCTAACTCTAGAACTTGACCACACTCAAAAATGCATATTATAATAGGAGATATGGTCAATTAAATTTCATGTTCCATTTTCACCAAAATCTGATTTTCAACCCTTTGTGATTTCTAAGAAACTTTCATGTTTTCACATAATAACCAACATAACTCATCATAACACTTACTAATACTTTATATACCCATGATTTTCATCATTCCAATGCTTTTATTATGACTCTCATCATAATCAACGTAACCAGATCATTTCCACAATTTAATAAGGAATGAATATAAAGGATCATTCACCATGCATGTGGTAATCCACATGTACATGTTATTCCAATGTAATAATAAAGAATGGAATAATGAAGGATTCACCATGCATGCAATAGAGACCGCATGCATAAAAGTTATACCCAATGTAATAATAAATAATGGAACCAGTCACAGAACGCATGCATGTGATATTCCGGACGTAATAATAAATGCGAATAATAAATAATGGAACCAAGTCGGCGTAAAAACGCATGCAGATGTGATATTCCAAAGAATAATAAATGCGAAATAATAAATAATGGAACCGAATGTCGGCGTGAAATGCATGCATGTGATATTCCAACAGAGTAATAAATGCAGAATAATAAATAATGGAACCAGGTCAGGCGAAATTCGCACAGACAGGATATTCCAACAAAATAATAAAGAATGGAATAATAGAAGAATTTTACCATGTATGCGGTACTTCGCATAAACAGGTTATTCCAACATAATAATAAGGAATGGAATAATAGAAGAATTTCACCACGTATGCAAAGATTGCAGATAGACAAAGTTATTCCAACATAATAATAAGAAATGGAATAATAGAAGAATTTCACCATGATATGCGAAAGATTTCAGCATATAAACAAAGTTATTCCAACTAAATAATAAGGAATGGAATAACAACTCTTACGAGTATTGAAAGAAAGTAATTATCTTCATGAATACGAAAGAATAATCCCCCTTACAGGTACAACAAATAATATCCCTTACCTTAGAATAAAACTGGATACTGGAATAATGAGGTAGCAGACTTCTCTTCTTCCTTCTCTCTATAGATTTTCTCTCTATAATTTCCCTCTATAGAGTTTCAGTGAATTCGTAAGAAATAATGAAGGAATGAGCTTCGATTTATAGGAGAATGGACTAAATAGTAACTAATTCATGAACGGTCCAAATTGATTTACTTTTAAACGGACGGTCCATATTGATTTACTATTAAACTTTAAACCAACGGTCCATACTGATTCACTATTAAACTTTAAACCAACGGTCCATACTGATTCACTATTAAACTTTAAAGCAACGGTCCATATTGATTTACTAATATAATTTCAACCAACGGTCTGAAAAATTAGCACATCTCCTCATGGAATAATATTGTACCCAAAAATAATTTGGACCGAAAAGAAATATATTGTTCGGGTGAATAGTACCCCGTGAATAGTAACTCATGAATAGTAACTCATGAATAGTAACTCGTGAATAGTACTCCGACACGAAAAGTGTCCTAAATACCCGATTGAACATTATAACCTCCAGACATCAATTATTATCGAGATAAATGTCGATTTCTACTAACACAAATAATCCCAACACAATGGAACTATCAAATTCATCTTTAATCAACATGTGCTTATCATTAATATTATAACTCACAATATTTAACAACCAGGTTGTTCCCAAGAAAGAGGGGGCTTTCCAATAAGGATTTCTCCCTATTGGTGCGCAATTAGGTGACCAAACCTCTCCTTGACAGAACTTCTAGACATTATAAATATTGCAATTTAATAATATGAACAACTTTGTCATCTCAATTATTGATTTAATAGTATATCATATAACGCAGATGATACTGTGACAATAATCGAATCAATAATATGAGAGATATGATGCAGCAATTACTGTAGCAATAATTGAATATAACTGAGTGACTTATCACGTAAGCATCAATAACCAATATCGTGTGCTACTATGCAATCACGCGTATTACTGTACTTTTACTACCGAGTAGTTCAATAGTTTTAACGGTAAAACTTCCACCGTTATTTTCATAAAATTATTTTTTTCGTTTTCTCAATCCGACAATAATTCCGTTGTGGGGTCCACCAATGATTGTGCCGTCGTGCGAATATTCCCTGTTAAAATGAATATTCCTCGACTAATCAAATATTATATAACAACTTGCGTACTTTGTAAAATTTATAAATATTACCCACAACTATAACGTTATCTCAAACCCACATCAAAATTTTAAAATAAATATTTCGAGAAAATTAAATCTTTATTCGTATAATAAAGATACTGCGTAGCCTTACGACGCTCTTCCTCCATAATTCGGATCATTATCCGGTGATCTAAAATGTACTATGGCAGCGTCTCAAACTGAATTGGATAGCCCATGACCTGATCTTGAGCTCGATTAATCACGGTGTTGAATACGTTATTCAACTCTTCCATCTTGATCCTCTTTGCTTGCGCCTCTCTCTCTGCTCTCCTGGCTCATTGATAAGCTTCTTCATACGCATCTTTGACTCTTGCCCTCTTAGTAGATTCTTCCTGCAGCTTGCTCTTTGATTCAGTAATCTCCTCGACCGATTATTCATTCACCCTTCAAAGTGTGGACCCGGCTTCTTCGACATTAGTCGACGTTCGTCGTCTCGATCCCGGATCTCATCGTCCTTCGTGCCATCAAAGTCCATTGTTCGATTACATTATCTCTTTCAACCTCGATAAAGATCTTAAAGTTCCACATTGCGTCAGATACTTCGTACCGCATACATACGTGCAAATGACTATCAAATTAAGTGGAAGCTTTTCCTCCTCGTCCTCCTCATCCGATTATGGCAGCTGTTGATTGATTTCACAATCAAAGCAAACGTGCAAGTATACACGGTCAACAAGTTATAGAGTGATAAGATAGAGTGTCGATCCCACAGAGAATTCTAATTAATAAATTCCAACTACTAGCACTATATCAATTCAATTTTATTTAAACAACCATAAATTGTGATTTTTCGAATTAAGAAAATTAAATTAAACAATTAAAAGAAATTAATCTCAAAGAAAGCAAATAAACAAAACTAAGATTTGATTGAATTCAGATAAATAAGGATTAAGACTCCAATATCCCCAATTATGAACTATAAATCAATTATCCAATTATCCCAATATTTATGCCTACTGAATTGTTAACAGGAATTCTCAAGTGCCAAAAGTCTTTTTCCATGTGATCAATTGCCTTCTATTTAATCCAGATTAATCTTGCTATATTCCTATGCAAAACAATTGAATTAAACTCTTTTCAATACCAATTCCTTATGTGTTACATGCGGTGAACAGACATTTCCATTCAATTCATAAACCTAATTATTTACTTTGCAAATAACTAAGTCATATGTCAATATGTCCAGTTCTAACCCTAGAATTCCTCTTTCAATTCCTTCTAGAGTAACAAGGTAATTATTGGCCAGATAATTAATCAATCAGCACAAAGCAAGATGAACAATTCACTTCAACATAAATAATTGGAATAAATTAAATAATTAATTCATAGCCATAAAAGGTTCAATTGGAATCTTAATTAAAGAAATTAGTTCATAACGGAAATTAAAACCAACAATCTTTGAAAAATCATCCTTAATGAATTACACAAATTGAAAGAATAAAGAAGAAGAAGAACTCCAAGTGAAAATCTTCAAATTCTACTCTTGCCCCTTGATTAGCCCCCAATTGTGTAGATAGATCCCTCTCTCAATTAAAATTGCCTTTATATACTCCACTTATCCAATCTTTAGCAATCCAAATTGGCTTTAAACAACCTCCATTCCACAAGTCAAACGAGTCAAACGCGTGTACTAGTCGTTGGTCTTACCCGGTACTTTTGCGCTACATATAGTTCATTTTCCAAATACCGGTCTTTGGACTTGGTTTTATTTATGATAATGCCATTAAATAGCCAAAACTCTCAAATCGTCCCATTAAGCTCCCAAATCTGCAATATAACAACTAAACACAGTAAAAATGAATCTATATACTTTGAGAATACAATAATTTAAGCCCAAAAGTATCCAATTCATGGGTATATAACCCAATCATCAAATACCTCCAAACTTAAATCGTTGCATGTCCTCAGGCAACAAGACACAAGACACAAAAGACAACTAAACAACCATGCAATATGCAAATTATCTATATGTTCTTAATTCCAGCAATCCAATAGCACAAATATATTCATAGGCCTCAGAAAAATCACAAGAACATGCTAATACATCATGTTAAGGCAGGTCAATAATATCCCAACAATCAATGAATCTAAATCTATTATTACTGATACCGTGAGTGTGTGTTCAACAACCATGTTAACCGATGAACAGCAAAATATGAAAGATAATAAATTTCTTAATAGGCATCACACAGTTTAAACTCGAGAACTCATCAAATAAACTTGATTCAACTGAAATTAAACAATCATCAAGGCCCAGGGGTCAAAATGGAATACTTATGCTTCTTCTTTTTTTAATTACGGGGGCGTTTTGCACTTTTCCCACTTTATTATATATATTTTTTTCTCTTTTTTTTTCTCATGACTATGCATTGTCGTATTCCCTTAGGCTTTTCAATGTTACCTTAATGAGCTTTTGACCAACGACTCCCAAGACATTAAGACCTTAGGGCGCTAGGTGTAGAGACAATCCCCTCAGGCTTACTTACTCAAGTAACAAAGGCCACAAAACTAGACAAGCATGCCACGGTGTTTATTATAATTTTTTTTAAGCTTATATAAGCTTATATACTCCAAATATTTCCCCCCCAAACTTGAGTTTATATCTAAATTCAGTCTTTACTAGCTATTCAAATTGCTCCTTCATTTCACTAGCATTCATCCTTTTGAACTCTATTATCTATCCATTTAAACTATCATATCCAACAATGGTCATTTTTCAAAACGTGTTATCCTTATAATAGCAGTGTCAAACAGATGAAGATTTAAATCATATCAAGAAAATCATATCACTAGCTTAACAATCCGTACTAGCCTTGTTCATGCAATTTTAATTTCATCATTGGCCCCAAACATACGTACTATCAAAGGCTGGAACTAATATGCAATCCTAAATTTAACATTTAACTAACAATAACAATTCAAAGCATCCACAAACTATTAACGATAACAAACTACTAATGCAAATAGAAATTAACTACCCCCAAACTTCTCTAGAGCAATGTCCTCATGCGAAAAATAAAGCAAAATAAAATAGAGGACTTCCCTGACGAGCTTATACCTCGGGTGGAGCATCATCCTCCTCGCTCATCTCTAGATTGGAAGGGGGAAATACTGGTAGAATTGGGGCAGTGGGGAACTGGCTAGGATTAATACTCGGGAACAACTGGGCGTTCATGGCATTCTGGGCTGCAAACTGGTCGACCAAGTACTTATAAATCACATCTTAACGTTAAGACAGACGGATATTTTGGGCTTCGAGATTGTAGAACCATCTGTCTATCTCACGTTGGACTACTTCTGGGACCACACCACGATGAGCTGCGGTGGAAGGGCCATAAGTAGGTGGAGCTTGAGAAGCTGCAACTTGGGGAATTATGAAACCCAATCCCCTAGGGTGGTTTGCCCTACCTGTCCACACTTTATACCTGTTTATCAGCTTATGGTCCAAAACTGGCATAGGCGTTTGAATCATCTCATCGGATTTCCATTTTACCCCAAACTTAGCACACAAAATGCAGATAAGAGACGAATGGGGTAACCCTCCTGCGGTCCCTCCGCGTGACGCTTGGAGAATAGACTGCTAAATCAGGTGGCCTACATCAATTTTCAAGCCTTGAATTATCGAGTATAGCATAACAGCCCTCTCTTTGGTGACATGGCTCACATGTGTGCATGGCATGTTAACGCAAATGAAGGCATACCATGCCTTCCCATATAGACTGAGGTTAGATAGTGGAAAGGTCATGCTGCCCCGTTCATGCAATGTCCATGTGGTGCCCGATTGACAAAGCTCGTGAATTATCTTCTCATAGTCTGGTTGTAACATTCTAGAATTTTAATTGTTATATTAAATATTTATTGAATTATTTAAATATTTAATGGATGTGTTTATTGTTGAATAAATAATTTTTCAAATTTGAATTGATGTGGTTAATTATTTGTTAAATAAATAATTAAGGAAAATTAATTATTTTGCTAATTTAATTTAATTATTAAGTTAGAGAATTTTGATTAATTGAATTACTATTCTTTTTACTGGAATTGTAATTAAAAAGGATGTGTTAGTTGATTCAATAAAGTTATAATTATATAGAAAATTATAATTTTGTGATATTGATTTATGTGTTAAAGTGATTTGATAAATTGTTTTTAGAATTAATTTAATTAAGCTAATGTGTGACAAATAACCTTTTATAAAGGAGTTATTAAAATAACTTAAAGGAGTTTTAATTCCGTTTTGGCCAAACAAGGCCTAATGCCTATTAAGTCTTTAATTTATTTGAGTTTTACCAAACAAGGTGTAACCTATTTTTTTTAGTTAGTAACCAAACAAGCCTTATGGCTTTTGATTTCAAAAATTCACATAACTGATATCAGTTATGTTTATAATTATATTATATAATTAATATATATAATATCTATATACGTTATTTGTTAAGACGTATGTCGGAGGAGAGAGGTTTAGAGAGAAGAAAAAAACTCAGAGGAAGAAGAAGAAGAGAAGAAGAGAAGAAGAAGAGAAGAAGAAAAGAAGAGAGAAAGAAAGGCTAGAGATTGGGGAAGGAGAGGCTTGAGAGAGAAAAGAATAGCCATATCATCTTCTATCAAGGTATTCTCCAATTTCTTTTTAGTTTTAAAAGTCTAGTTTCTCTTCCCAAATTTCTCTGCAGAATTTTTGTGTAAGTATGAATTATTGTGTTATGTGGCTTTATATGACTTATTAGTGATGTTAAAACGATTTTCATAAGTTATAATCTATGAATTGATGATATATATGTAAATTGGGAAGAAAAATATTTTACAGTTAGTTTTGGTGATTATATATTGTCTAGTTAAAATAAAAATTATGGGTTGAATAGTTGTTTTATTGATAAATTGGCTTTTTAATTTGTTAGATTATATATATACTTTGATAAAATGCTTTGAATTAATGGTTTTGGTTGCAAAACAAAATTACAGTGGTTGTTTTCTTCAAAAATATCAAAAAAAAAATGAGTTTTAGCCAAAAATAATGAAATTGGGTGTGTTAATTTTGTTGTTTATGTTGTTATATGAGTAGAAACATGTTAGGAATCCTTGAATTATGTTTACATGATGTTTTGTATGAATTATATGTAAATCAGTCTGTTAGAAACGAACTTGTAGGCCAAAATTGGCTTTTTCCTGGACTATATGTCGGTTGTCGATCGAAGCTAGCCACGCCACTACCAGCCTTGACAAATGATCATGGCCTTGATATTGCATGCAAATGTGGCCTTGTATATATTATTCATGCATCAATCAGTACTCATGCTTGGCAGTACGACCCATGTGTAAACTATGGCACCGCCATGATGAAGTTAGCGAGAATGGTCCGACAAAGTGTACTTTTTGTACATGAAATTTTAAGAAAAGTTATGTGATGATAGTAGGACTGCTAAATGTTGATTTTAGTATTTCTATACTATGAATAAGTATGTTATTAACAATTAACTTGTGTTATAACTCGATTATGTGATTAAAAATCCAATTTTAAATGATGAAAGTACTTAGTTATGTTTGTAAGATGGTAATGACTAATTATGTCATGATGACATATGTTTATAGGATATTGTGATTCGTATTGATTTGATTTATCCTACGAGCAAGGCAAGTTTTCTAAAGTTTCTTTTTACATTGAGCAAGTTCTTTAACTCTACTTTTAGAATTATGCAATCGCTTAAATTTTCTTTGAGCAAGTTTTTCTAATCCTTTATCTTGTTGAACTAATTATGGTTTTTAATTCGATTATGATATAATGATGTAAGTTATTCTTGAGCAAGTTATTCTTGTATTTAACTTGTTGTTTAGCATGCAAATTTATATATTCTAATGTTGAACATTTTTATCGATCAAATTGTTATGCATACTTAGTATTCAATTCTAATTAACCTTGGCTTGGTATTGTTCAAGCAAAGTGTTATAGTTATTCAAATTGTATGCTCTTAAATTATTCCTAAAGCATGACTTTAGTTACTATGATTGATTCAATCACGATTATTCTATAGTGAAATGTTCTTGGTTTCATTCAACTAATCCTTAGTTGATGTTCGTTGAATTCCAAATTACCCTGAAAGCTTATCCAAACCAAACTTCCTTTAGTGTGGACTTGTACTCTAAATACTGAGATGAACAACCCTAATGTTATGATTAGGGGTTAACTTACGCGTAGCGTTAAATGTTTGTGTACAATACATGGTACGAAGGTGATCCCCTAAGTACGAGGAGTCCTTATAGTCTTACGATTGTTAAAGTTGGAGTTGAAAGATTACTCGTGAATCGTGGACATAGTTCATGGTCTTATGACCCTCGATTATAGTTATTCTACATTTTGGATTTCAGTTTCTGATTATTGATGATAAAGTACTATTCATTGTTGATGAGCCTATTATTGGTAGTTATTATTACTATACTCCTGTTGATTTCATATTGTATCCAGTGAGCAATTGTTTTGCTCACTCCCTGCATATTTTTAAAAACTCATTGCGACTAAAGAAGAGAAGGTAGATGAACCTTCGTCTAGCAAAGGAAAGGGAAAAATGTGCAAGTGATGAAGACTTGTAATTTTACTTTGATTGAGATGTTAGATTTTTATTATGATGATCTTAGACTTTTATTATGAAGATCTTAGACTTGGTTTTAATGAAGTTTATTTAATTTCCGCTTTTGAATGATTGTAATTAAAGGTTAGATAACCTGGGAGATTTTATTATGTAACCCTTTAATGGGAAAGGTTTTATTTATCCAGTTTTATTGTGATTGGGTAGTTAGATATGAATGTTTGATTAAGTGAACACCAAATCTTGTGGGAATGAAGTACCTGGATTTGGGGGTGTCACACTGATCCATCACTCACAAGTCTTGCATACTCGTCATTTAGTCCCTCTAATGGTAGTTGATTGCAACTATTTATGTCTTCTTCGCCAATCTCAATAGTTTTGCCACTTACAAACACCCCATAGTGGTAGTGCTCGGGCACGTTGGCGTAGAACTCTTTTACAACTGCAATCACGGCTAGATCGGGCTGCTCAGTGAGTGTGAACCAATTCCTCTCAGATATCATGACCGCTAGGTCCCCGTCTTTGGATTGATCGGGCCTATAACCTTGTTCGGGAATGAGAGATCGGGTAGCCATCTTGTTGTAGCGTTTCTGTGCCTTAGCGGAAACAAACCTGGGATTATCAAATTTGGGCGGAACTGGGGCGGAACCAGAACCTTCGCCGCGTTGAAGCCATGTAGAAAATTTTGCAAGAAATTGCAATCATATATATCAGAATTGAGCATAATGCGATTAAAGATATATGTATGCATAACACTACCCCCGAACTTTGAAATGACTGCATGCTAAGTGTAAGGGTTGGGGATGTAGGAAAACACATGTTAGCATGAGAGCCCAAATTTCCCTAGGTAACCTTATGGTTCATCAAAAGCAATACACGTGACGCTCGAATGATCACACATACGCATCAAAATTATTTAGTCCCCACAATAATGAGATAAATGTTTGACAGTAAACTTATGATATTGTGTTGGCAAAACGTCAAGTGAGTGTAGTGTGTGTCAATTATGTTGTGCGAAGTGAACAAACAATATTAATTCAGGAAAATTAACAAACACTTTATGGGACGTTCAGATTTTTCTTGAAGTCACCATTAGTTTTCTTCTAAATCAAACCACCACATATGTGTGTTATCTCATTCCAACGTGGTGTACCAAAAATGGGATTCCCATTCATCCGATATAAGATATTTCAAAACAAAAGCATGACAATCGACACAAGAGGTATAAGAGAGTGGGAACAAGATCAATCTTACTTATTGTTGTCACACTTCGCAGGATTTGGTCTAGCAAAATGTAATTTATTACGTACCTTTGCAGTTGAGAGGATAGATGAAAATTACTTTGCATAAGGAAATCCCAATCTGAGATGTGGCGTTATGTTTGTTACTGGGAAGTTATATGAAACTTTTAAGAGCATTTACCATACATGTAGTGGAGACGTGGGAGGAAATTGGAAGGTTGGAGTGGGAACTGAGTATTTGAACTGCAGTAGGAGTTTAATTCGTGTCCTCAGAGCCGGGGCGCTGAGATTTGGTCTAGAGAGAGCGCTGGGGCGCTATGTTGCAGGATCTGGTGGGTGAGCCCAACGTCGGGGCGTTGGATTATAGCCTCGTCGTGGTGGCAAGGCGTTGACCTTCAAGGGTCGATGTCTGAAGTTCTAGCGCTGTGGCGCTTGATTTGCATATAATACGACGTCTGTATACTGATGGATGAGTTGGGTAGAAAGGGCTAGCGCCGGGGCGCTTGGAACAAGTCAATTTGGGTGTCGGGGCGTGAGGGCTTGCTGCAGATCCTGATAGGCAGTCTAATGCTCACCTAGACACAATAAGTGCATGTAGAAATGGTGAAATATATGCTAGCAACTTCAATAAATAAAATAAAATAATAATAATAATAATAATAATAATAATAAATAAATAAAAAGAAATTAAAAGAACTAATATTGTGAATGAAGAGAACTAGATAGGCTAAAGACGTGGGTTGCCTCCCTTTAACGCTTGGTTTATAGTCGTCAGCCCGACTTTGCTGGTGTGCTCAATTGGTTGTACGATCGAAGAGGTATATGGTTGTAGATTAGCGTACCCATGATGGGTCCACTCCAATAGTGTTTGAGTCGTTGACTGTTAATCTTGAATGTACTCTTTGAATTCGGTTCCTCGACTTCAATATTTCCATGTGGTGCGACTGATACAACATTGAAAGGTTCTGACCAATGCGATTTCAGTTTCCCAGGAAATAAACGCAATCGAGAGTTGAAAAGTAGGACTTGTTGTCCCGGTTCAAATGTCCGATCAAGAATTTTCTTATCGTGTCAGGCTTTGACTTTTTCCTTGTAGAGTTTGGCGTTCTCATAAGCATTGAACCAAAATTCATCCATCTCATTTAACTGCAGTAACTTTTTCTCACCGGCTGCTTGTAGATCAAAATTAAGTTTTCGAATAGCCCAGTGTGCACTGTGTTCTAATTCGACCGGAAGATGACATGCCTTTCCATAGATCATTCTGTAGGGTGACATGCCGATCGGATTCTTATATGCTGTTCGATATGCCCATAGGGCATCGTCTAGACGCAAGGACCAATCTTTTCGTGATGGATTGACCACCTTTTGTAAAATTCTTTTGACTTCTCTATTGGAGACTTTCGCTTGTCCATTCATTTGGG
This sequence comes from Panax quinquefolius, assembly GCA_020205615.1. Taxonomy (NCBI): domain Eukaryota; kingdom Viridiplantae; phylum Streptophyta; class Magnoliopsida; order Apiales; family Araliaceae; genus Panax; species Panax quinquefolius. Next base: position 272,498 of record JAINUW010000692.1, read on the forward strand.
GATGATACGCGGCAGCAATTTTATGACGAACCCCATACTTTATAAGCAATTTTGTAAACTGCTTATTACATAAATGAGTTCCCTCATCACTTATTATAGCCCTCGGTGTCCCAAATTGTGTGAAGATGTTTTTCTTTAAGAATCGGAGGACAACATTGGCATCATTCATGGGTAAAGCTGCGGCCTCCACCCATTTGGAAACATAATCAACTGCCAACAGAATGTATTGATTATTAAATGAAGATGGGAAAGGTCCCATAAAATCGATTCCCCATACGTCGAACAGTTCTACCTCCAAAATTGTGTTGAGTGGCATTTCATTGCGCTTGGAGATATTACCTATGCCTTGGCACCGATCATACTTTATCACATAGAGGTAAGCATCCTTGAATAGAGAAGGCTAGAAAAATCATGATTGTAACACCTCGGCTGCTGTTCGATCACCGGAATAATGGCCTCCATAATTTGATGAGTGGCAATGATCCAGTATGTTGTCCATCTCTTCATGTGGTACACAACGTCTAATCATTTGATCCGCGCGGGCCTTAAACAGAAATGGTTCATCCCAATAGTATTGCTTCACGTCATGGAGGAATTTCTTTCGTTGTTGTGAGTTCAAATCCGGTGGTAACACCTTAGCAACCACGTAATTCATATAATCTGCGTACCATGGTAATATTGGGGTTACTCAAAGAAGTTGTTCATTCGGAAATTTCTCATTGATCATTATGTTGTCTTTATTCTGAACCTCCACGTTTTCCAACCGAGAAAGATGATCTGCCACCTGATTTTTGGTACCTTTTCTATCCCGGATCTCCAAATCAAATTCTTGCAAAGAACAATACCCATCGATTAACTAGCGGTTTAGCGTCCTTCTTCTCAATCAGATATTTGATGGCAGAATGATCCATGTAGACAATTACCTTGGTCCCAATCAGATATGCTCTGAATTTGTCGAAGGCAAACACAACTGTAAGTAATTCTTTTTCGGTGGTTGTGTAGTTCAACTGGGCATCCGTCAGCGTCTTGCTGGAATAGTAGATTGTGTGAAAAATCTTGTCATGACGTTGTCCCAATACTGCTCCAATTGTGTAGTCACTAGCGTCGGACATCAATTTAAGCGGTAAAGACCAATCGGGCGCCACAATAATTAGAGCAGAGACCAACTTCTTCTTTAATACCTCAAATGCCTCGATACATGACTAATCCATCTTACAAAGCACGTCTTTCTCCAACAGGGAACATAAGGGTTTTGAAATTTTGGAGAAATATTTAATGAAGCGTCTATAGAAACCCGCATGTCCCAAGAAGCTCGGATTCCCTTCACAGATGATAGAGGAAGTAATTTCTCAATTCTCTCAATCTTCGCTTTGTCCACCTCTAACCCTGCTGCAGAAACCTTATGCCCCAAAATAATCACTTCTTTCACCATGAAGTGGCATTTTTCCCAATTAAGGAACAGGTTAGTCTCCACGCATCGTTTCAACACTAGAATCAGATTTTTCAAACATAAATCAAAGCTATCACCGAACACAGAAAAGTCATCCATAAATACCTCCAAATTCTGTTCGACCATATCAGAGAAGATTGCCATCATGCACCGTTGAAAGGTTGTCGGTGCATTATATAACCCAAAAGACATACGCCGAAATGCAAACGTACCATAGGGGCATGTGAATGTAGTTTTCTCTTGATCCTCCGGTGCTATGGCAATTTGATTATACCCAGAATATCCATCCAAAAGATAGTAGAACTGATGTCCCACTAGCCTATCCAACATCTGATCAATGAACGGCAAAGGGAAGTGATCCTTGCGTGTGGCTTTATTTAAGCTTGCGATTGTCCATACATACTCTCCATCCTGTAACTGTTCTAGTAGGGATGAGCTCATTAGCTTCATTCTTCACCACTGTCATACCCCCTTTCTTTGGTACACATTGTACAGGACTTACCCATGAGCTATCCGAGATTGGGTAAATAATGCCGGCATCCAACCATTTTATGATCTCCTTTTTCACTACATCCTTCATAATGGGGTTTAGCCTTCTTTGCATCTCAATGGTTAGTTTTTCCCCCTCTTCCATTAAAATCTTATGCATACAGAATGATGGGCTAATACCTCGAATATCCACTATAGTCCACCCAATTGTTGTTTTAAACTATCGCAAGACCCGTAACAGTTTCTCCTTTTGCGTGTCAGTTAATTATGTCGAAATAATCACTGGTAAGCTGGAATCTTTTCCCAAATAAGCATACTGCAAATGAGATGGTAGTGGCTTTAATCCCAACACTGGTGGCTCTTCTATCGAGGGTTTGAACTTTTTACCTTCTGTTTTGGGCCTATCAAGGGTGTCGAATGATTGATTGCTTTTCTAGAAGATAGATGATGTATCTAGCCATTTGACATACTCCACATCATCTTCAATACCATCTTCGTCCATCCTGAGCAAAATGGATTCAAGCGGGTCCTCTGAATAATTTCCACTGAGCTTATGATTAACCAATTCCTCCATGATATCAACCCGCAAACATTCATCTTTTTCTTTCGGATAAGACATTGACTTAAAAACTTTAAAGGTGACTTGTTGATCTTCAACTCGCATCGTCAATTCTCCTTTTTACACATCAATCAAAGTTCTCCTCGTTGCTAAAAATGGTTGCCCAAGAATAATTGGGATTTCGCTATCCACTTAACAATCCAAGATGAAGAAATCTGCGGGGAAGATGAATTTATCCACTTTAACTAAAACATCCTCAACAATACCTCATGGATATGTAACTGATCGATCCGCCAACTACAAACTAATATTTGTCGGTCGTGGAGCCTGAAGTCCAAACTGGATGTAGTCGGATAATGGCATCAAATTTATACTGGCCCCCAAATCACACAATGCTCGACCCGAAAACTAATTTCTAATTTCACATGGTATATTAAAGCTACCTGGATCCTTAAGCTTCGGTGGTAACTTATTCTGAATAATCGCGCTGCATTCTTCGGTCAATGCCACTATTTTGAACTCACCCAATTTGCTCTTCCTCGACAAAACCTCCATCATAAACTTGGCGTAACTCGGCATTTGTTCCAAGGCTTCGACAAAGGGGATGTTGATATGTAATTTTTTGAAAATATCCAAGAATCGTGAAAACTGCTTATCCAACTTGGATTTTTGAAACCTCTGCGGATACGGTATAGGAGACATTGTGATGGTTGGTTCCGGTTCATTCTGCTCTAAGGTCTCATCTTGACGTTTTTCGGTGTCCACCACTTCCTCTGTTTCACTTGTTGCATTGTCCCTCTTTTCCCTATCCATGACTGTCTCTTGCAAATCATTTCCACTTCGTAGAGTTACAGCCTTACAATGCTTATCTCTGCCCGAATTTTTCTCTGTGTCACTCGGAAGTGTTCCAAGTGGTCGGTTATTAAGTGCATGTGCTATCTGCCCCAGATGATTTTCCAGATTCTTGATCGACGCACCTTGGCTTTGCATATTCAGCTCCATTTGATTAATTTTTTTTCATGTTCCTCGTTCTTTTTTTCAGAAGCTTTAATAAATCTATCCAAGGCTTCTTCCCAACTTGCTTTTCGCTCTGGTTGTTGTATCTGATTTTGAAATCCGGATGTATTTTGTTGTCTCAGCGCTTGAGCTTGAGCTTGATTGTTACTCCATAAAAACCCCGGATGATTTCTCCAACCCGGATTATATGCGTTCTGATTCGGGTAAGGTTGGGTAGATCGATTATAGCTCCCTATAAACTGAGCTGATTTAGAATTTATGGTACATTGATCCGTAGCATGACCCCCAACACATAATTCACAAACCATTTCTACCTGCTGTGTGGATTGTGGACGCCATGTTTCCACTTGCTTAGCTATTGCGGCCACTTGTGCTGCTAATGATGTCATAGCATCTACGTCAAACTTTCTCGTGTTTTCGGAGGGTTAGACCTAGTCATGGGCCACTGATAGTTGTTGGTGGACATTGTATCTAACAGCTGATATGCCTCATCAAAACTCTTAGACATGATCGCTCCCCCTGCTGCTTCATCAATATTGGCCCTCGTGGACGCTTGCAAACCATCACAAAATATCCCTAACTGCATCCACTGTGGAATTCCGTGATGTGGGCACTTACGGAGCATATCCTTAAATCTTTCCCACGCCTCATATAACGATTCTGAATCAAACTGTGCGAAGGTGTGAATATCATTCCGTAATTTTTCCGACTTCGCGGGTGGGAAAAACTTAGCTAGAAATTATTGGGCTAAGTCGTCCCAAGTTGTGATGGAGCCAGGAGGCAAAGAATGTAACCAACTTTTGCGCTTGATCTTTCAAGGTGGCGGAACATCCTCAACCTCAGTAGCATCTTCGATACATTTTGAATTTGAAGGTGTCGCAAACTTCCAAGAAACTTAAGATATGCTCATTAGGATCATCTATCGAACTACCCCCAAAGTAGCATGTGATTACAGAAAGCATCCGAATTGTTCCGGTTTGATCTCAAAACTGTTTGCATTGATCGCCGGCCTCCTAATACTCGACTGAATATCCGTAACATTCGGCATGGCATAGTCCCTAAGTGATTTATGTTCGTTTCCTGCCATGTTCGCTGGAATTTCTTGTTCTGCCAGTTCTTCTTCCACAGGTGACTCCGCATTATTCAAATGCAATTTCTGGAACTTCCTTTCAATATCGTCCGTATAAGGAAAAAGTTCCTTTTTCGCCCTTGATCTAGTGTGCATACACTCGCAAAGAATTCCTGTAAATACAAGAAGAAAAATAAGTAACGTTTAAATTAAGACCAAATTGATTATAACTAATATAGAATTAATACTAATAAAGAAATTAGTTCATAACGGAAATTAAAACCAACAATCTTTAAAAAATTATCCTTAATGAATTACACAAATTGAAAGAATAAAGAAGAAGAAGAACTCCAAGTGAAAATCTTTAAATTCTCCTCTTGCTCCTTGATCAGCCCCCAATTGTGTAGATAGATCCCTTTCTCAATTAAAATTGCCTTTATATACTCCACTTATCCAAACTTTAGCAATCCCAATCAAAATTGGCTTCAAACAACCTCCATTCCACAAATCAAACGAGTCAAACGCGTGCCTAGTCAGTGGTCAACACTTACATTGACATTTCACGGCCACATATAGTTCATTTTCCAATGACGTGGCTACTTGGACTTGGTTTTATTTATGATAATGCCATTAAACAGCCAAAACTCCCAAATCTCCCCATTAAGCTCCCAAATCTGCAATATAACAACTAAACACAGTAAAAATGAATCTAAATGCTTTGAGAATACAATAATTTAAGCCCAGAAGTATCTGATTCATGGGTATATAACCCAATCATCAGCAGCTCAACAGGGTCCTCCTCATCCATCTCTATCTCATCGTCCTCATCAGGTATTCTCTCCTGCTCAACTACTGTGACCAACGAGGCTGACTCCCGTGGAAGTAGTTGTTCCCAAACCACTTGAATGTCACGAGACTCCTCCTCTCTAGGCATTTGAGGTCCTTCCTCTCTAGATTGACTGGATTCTCCGACATTAGTCATCCTGACAATAAAATTTTTAAGTTTTAATTATTAATCATCATTACTCGACACTCACGAGCACAGAAGTTATAATCACATAAGCATATAAGTGTTTTATTACTTCTTCCTTAAAACTCGATAAGAGTTTATCACCACTATTTTTTCAAAGGTTACTTCCTAAGGCTTTTCCCCCACCTATGGTTCATAACCTAAGGCTTTGATACCAACTTGTGACACCCCCAAATCTGAGTACTTCAATCTCTCAAGATTTGGTGTTCACCTAATTAAAACATTCATATCTAATTACCTAATCAGAATAAAGTTGAATAATAAACCTTCCCATAAAGGATTACATAAATAAAAATTTTCCCAGGTTGTCTAACCTTTAAATCCAATCATTCAAATGCGGAAAATAAATAAACTTCATTACAATCATTCAAACTAAAGTCTGATTATAAAATATCAACATGATTACAAGTCTTCAATCCTTGTTCATCTTTCCTTTACCCTTACTAGTGCTAGGTACATCGACCTTCTCAACTTTAGCTGTAAGGTTTATATAAGAAAGAGTGAGCAAGCAAAGCTCACTTGAAATAATAAGGAATAAACTTTACAACAATTGCCAAATGATAGACTCAATAGAACTAAACAATATGTTCTATCAACATTCTGAAATATATAACTGAGGGTCCTAAGACCACGAACTATGTCCATAGTTATAAGTAATCTTTCAACTTAAACTTTAACATTCATAAGACTATAGGGACTCCTCGTACTTAGGGGGATCAGCCCTTCGTACAATGTATTGTGTATAAACATTTCAACGCTAAGCGTAAATTATTCCCTAATATTAGGGTTGTTCATCTCAGTATTTAGAGTACAAGTTCGCACCAAAGTAAGTTTGGTTTGGATACATTTTAAGGTAATTTGGAATTCAACGAACATCAACTAAGGATTAGTTGAATAAAATTAATAACGTTATGCTATGGAATAATCATAACTGAATCGACATTGTAAATTAAGGTCATGCTTTAGGAATAATCTAATAGCATACATATTGATTAATATAACCTACCTTGCTTGAACAATGTTAAGCTAAGGTTAAGATCTTATTTAGAATTGAGCATTGAGCATGCATACTAAATAGTAATTTGAACGATAAATTTGCTTAATGAAACAAGCTAAAAGCAAGAATAACTTGCTTAATATAATTGAAATAGGATAAAGTTAGAAAACTTGTGTAATGTAATCGAATTAGAAACAATAATTTTCTCAACGAAACAATGGACTTAGAGAACTTGCCTTGCTTGTAGACTAAACTGTAACAACTTGAATCACAATACCCTATATATATGTCATCATGACATAATTAGTCACTACCAACATTCTATATACAAATAAGTATATACATCATGTAAGGTTTGATTTTTAATCATATAATCAAATTACATTAGTAATAAAACTAGTTAATCGTTAATAACATGTTCATTCTTGGTATAGAAATACTGAAATCATAATTTAACAGCCTTACTACTAACACATAACAATTTTTTCAGACTTTGTGTAAATAAATCACACTTTCTCGACAATTCGCTAACTTCAGCGTTCTGGCCATTACGCTTTACATCGCTGGTCAAGATCAAGAATGACCTTGGTCTTTGGCGTTATGCACATGAGTCACAAAGCCACTAAGTGGTGCTGTGGCGTGGCGTGGCAAGGCCAAGCATGGCGAGAGTCAGATCATGAGGTCGCACTAAGAACGCCTAATTGCGCCCCTCGGCGACCAACTTCGGAAATCACATGAACAAAGGCCAGTTTTGGCCTATAAGCTACTTTCTAACAACCTAATTAACATGTAATTAATACAAAGACTTCATATAAACATAATTCAAAGACTCTTAACATGATTCTACCCATAAAATAACATAAACAATGAATTTAAAACATCCAATTTCATTGTTTTTTATAAAACCTCACTTTTTGACATTTTTAGTAAAAATCTTCACTATAGCTTTGTTTTTCAACCAAAATAATTAATTCAAACTACTTTGTTTTAGTTTATTCAACTAATTTCGAAATCATAGACAATATATATACATATATAACAAACAACTAATTAAACCTTAATTTTACTTTTAAACTAAGCCATATTCATATAAACTCACTGTAATATGGTTTTCTTCACAAATTACATACATAACATGAATTCATTGACTATACTCATAAATAAACTTATGAAAACAGTTTCACAACAACTAATTTATCATATAAAACTATATATAACAAATAATTCAACTTCTACAAAGATTTTATAGAGAATTTTGGAAGAGAAGATAACTATAACTTTTGAAAAATAAGGAGTTTAGATGATACCTTAGTTTTAGAAGATGATGGTATTCTTTTGATTATCAAGCTTCTTTTCCCCCAATTCCTCTCTCTAAATTTCTCCTAATTCTCTCTTATTTTTCTCTATAAGTTTTCTTCTTCTCTTCTTTTTCTTCTTCTGAGTCTTTCTTCTCTATTCTAACATACGTACTAGAATATAACGTATAGATAATAATATATATTAATTATATAATATAAATATAGGTATAACTGATATCAGTTATTATATTTTTGAAAATCAAAAGTCATAAGGCTTGTTTGGCTACCCACTTAAAATATAATCATTTAATCCTTATGTCTTGTTTGGTAAAACACAATTAGATTAAAGACTTAATATGCATTAAGCCTTGTTTGACAAAACCGAATTAAACTCATTTAATTTATTTTAATAACTCCTTTATAGTAAGGTTATTTGTCACACTTTTAATTAATTAAATTTTTAATAATCAATTTAATTAACTCTAATAATAATTTATTAAATTACTTTAACACATAAATCAATACCACATAATTATAATTTCCTTTATAATTATAACTTTATTTAATCAACTAACACTTCCTTTTAATTACAAATTCAAATTAAAATATAATAATTTATTTAATCATTATAAACTCTCTAATTTAATTATTAAATTAAATTAGTATATTATCTCATAACAATTAATTTTCTTAGCTCTTTAATTATTTACTTAACAAATAATTAACCAATTCTGTCAAATCAAATTAAATATTTATTCAACACTAACCTCATCCATTAAATATTTATATAATTCAATAAATATTTAAAATTACAATTTAAAATTCTGGATTGTTACATTTAAGATCACAACTTCACTTATTGCTTTATTTAAGTTAACACACTTCTCATCAATTATTCTCTATCCTGAATTGTTAATCAAGAACACTAAAGTATATAACACCACTTTTCGATGCATAATACCCATACTCACTTAAATCCACAGATGATAGAATTAAGCAAGACACCCTAATTAACTAATCAACTATATCTCTATGTGAATTACAATTAAAAAGAATTTAAAGCACAAGTTCTCTCTATAAGATTACATATGGCGTAAAGGCATATCTCTATCCTAAATACGAATTATGAATTCCATCTATGCAGAAATCACAAACACATGCTATCATGATCAGATTTAAACCTATACTTCATCTCTCGAGTTCATATAGATTATCACGTTAATTGATGGCCAATCAATTAAACAATTAAGTCCAAATCACAATAGACAATCCTCACAATAGAACATAATAATTGATAGCGAAACATATTAAAATAAACTAGACAATAAGATCCATTGTAATCTCAAACAAAGAATTAGTTCATTAAATTAAAACTAAGAATCCACACTTGAATACACATTAAAAGATAAGAATAAGATTAAGGAAAAGAATTGAATCTGTTGTCAGCAAATCTCCATCCTCCTCAAGATCCTGCTCTTGATCTTCAATGGTCTCCAAGTTGCTTCAATCTTTAAATCTCATAAGAACTAGGGTTTTGCTCATAATCTACTCTAATCTAATCTAATCTAATCTAATCTAATCTAATCTAATGGAATCCTCCAAAACTAGCCTCCCAATCCAAGTTAAACTCAAGTATTTATAGTTCTAATAGAAACCCTAGCAAGTTAGGCAACTAACAATCCTATCCTAGCTCAAATTGGACATCAAATAACCCATATCAGTTGTTTCCCGCCGATCGGCGTGCCCAGCGCTGTTCCTCGACCATTTTGGGCATGCCCCTGTGCCATCGTAGTAGAGAGAACCGATGGCTCAAATGTGTCTCGCGCCGCCGCTCAGTAGTTCATTTATGGCGCGCGCACCGCAAGCCGCTTTTCTCTCGCAACATCCTTTGGTAAAATAGGCATAACTTTTGATCTGCTAAGAGTTACAAGACTTACCACCTATCAAATCGAAGATATCGACGAGATATACAACTTTTATTCTTTGAGGATTAATAGGTTCGGATTAGATAAATGCGGAAATCGGGCTTGAAGTAGATGTTATGTAAATAGCAAGCATGACAACTCTGAACTTTGATCTTTGTTGATAAAAAGGCCATAACTCTCGCATCCGAACTTCGATTGGGATGATTCAAGATGTTTCGGAAAGCTAAGAAGTAGATCTAAAATAAATTGCAAGTTCCAAGCTAGGAACATGCATCCAACTTGGTATTAAAAGCCCTAAAATATTCCCTTCTTGCACTTGTTTGCATATTTTAGTCCAAAAGATGTCCAAATTTCTTTTCCTTGCTTCTTCATGCTAATGTCGTGTCATTGCCTACAAAATAACATGAGGTGTATGAAATGAACACACAATACATGCAAAGTAACTACAAAACATAGGTTTAAGCAACTAATTCAAGTAATAGATACCGGATAAGTAGGTATAAAACCTACTTATCACGTACATACATTAATTCACCATTTTACTTAAGTGAATTACTCCTTTCATTCAATTTACTACCACACAAGGCTTTAGCATTATATTATAATATTAAATAATATAACTTAATTAACCAATATTAATTTCCATAAATAAATTCTCATTCAATTTATGATTCGTTATCTCAATCCATTCATGGACAGTTGGAAAAACAATTATGATCCTTATTATAACATATTAGTTACTAATACACCAATCCTAAAGTTCAGATTACACGAACTCATCATGAACTGTCTACAGACCGGAGCGGCCGCGCTGGTCTTACGCTTGAAAGGGGTGCGGTCACGCCACCTTAAGTTAGGACGCACGCATATTATGCTTCAACAGAAACAGAACTTAACTCGCAAATCATTTAACATGCCCCATACATGCTATCTCATTATACTAACCAAAATAAATTTCCAATGACTACATTCTTCAATAATTTAGAGATTAAACTTCAAGTTCAACTCTTCTTCCTTTAATCTATACATTTAATCATATCCCAATATTAGTCCATAAATCTCTAACCAATATTTATCTAAAGATATATCGACTTTCTTCTCTCGTCAACAACGTACATATATACAAGCTCAAACCTAGCACACATCGAGTCTTTAATGGTATTCAATATAGTACACTGAGTGGTTTCCCACAAACAACCAACAAATTAGTTTCCGTCTCGTCTACATTATTTTCACAGTGAGTTAGATCGGTTACTAATTCGTATATACCTCCGCTCTCTGAAGGAATCGTTTAGCCCAGCTCCAATACATCAACCATTAAAGGGTACGGTTGCACTGCCTTAGACTTAATACTTACTCGTACATATACTCAAGAAATTGGTGATTATCAAAGATATTTAATGTCACCAACTTATTATGATAAAATAATTTCACAAAAATTATTTAATATTGATAGATAATTTCTACCCATCTTCTTTACTAATTCATCTCTATAATTTATAACAAATATATAATAATGATATATATTTATTAAACACAACATCACTTATTACATAGCTCATATTACCCTATGTAATACAATACCACATTCCTTGTAACACATTTATATATTCTTGTTTGAACCCATCTCATGCTTTAAGAATTTTATTTACTAATTCTTATTTTAATGTTTTCTGAAAATTCAGGTTCTTACACTATTACGTGAAGAAGAAAGAAAAAAACACTCATTTTGGGACACTACTACAATACTCAGCATTTCATATTACTATTAGCATATATGGGTTTATTTGATATTTGTCCACAAATGAGCATACATATACACCCACTCATACATTACACATAGAATTATATAATCCATGTACATTGATTTATTTCAAATAATATTTACATTAGACTGAGATATAATTTAGTTGGGTACCAATATTACTTATTATTCAAATTCTAAATATTAAAATAATCATTTAATATTAATTATTTATTTAGTCAAAGTTATTTTCTCTCATAGATTTAAAATACACATTTAATTACTCCCACACACATCATGATGTCACATAAGACTCTTTTCACACAACTTAGTAAATTACATAAGTTGCTTACTTTTATCATATTGTTTTATATAATAATTATTTACATTCCAATGTCACACCTCATTTTATATTGAATGAAAAACCTTATTATATATGATTTCTCCTTACATGCTATTGTTCATGATAATTAATGAATAATAATAGGATATAGTCAATCACATTATGTAATTATTTATTTATTAATAGTACTAATTAATTTCATCATTAATTAAATTAGTACTTTCTCATTTCACCACCTTGCCACACTAGGCATAATTTCACAAGCTTAAACTAAGCTTCTCATCAATTCTAATACATTGCTTAATTATCACATGCTTATTCAATTAAATTAATTATACAACTCATGCTAACACTATATATATATATATATATATATATATATATATATATATATATATATATATATATATATATATATATTCAAATAAATATTCAAACAATCTTTATTCTCAATATTATAATTTATTAAAATTCGCGGCTAGTACAAGCGGGGTCCTCAACAGGAATATCCTCCTCCTCGTCTATAACATTCGTTCTATCAACCCGAATAGGACGAATCACTAACTCAGTCAACTAGACAAGGCAAAGGAACAGTAGAAGTCGTCCTCCTCACACCAGATGAAACTCTGCGAGAGCTAGAGCTTATGGGTCTATCTGAATCCATGGCCTGAACAAAATTTCCAAATCTCCTCAAAAAGGGTGATGTACGTTTCAAATTTAAAGCTATTAAATTCAAATCATTGCATCATTCATAGCCTATGTGATAAATCATGCATTAGTTTAACATACATCCCAAGTAGAGTTAAATTTGCATATATATTAAATGCTCAGACTCGTGAAAAAATTTTGCCAGTCTCCTTTATAAAATGGACTATCCGCATGCACATAGGCATGACTAGGTGGCCATTCAGTAGCACACCTGAAAGTAGTATGCATACAAGCTAATCATGTTTGATGATAAAGCATATACTTTTTAACAATCTTATTCATTTATTAATAAAAAGTATTAATTTAATAAATGCTTTTAATTATCTACATGATGTTGCTTTATAATATGTTATAAACCCATAGTTTTAAGCAATGCTTTTAAAATAATGATGATGATCATTCTAATGAGATCTAAATTCTTAGAAAGTTTAAAACTAAAATAGTTCCCAATTGTTGGATTACTAAATTGGGGATCAGTGAATCCGGATAGATTGGTACATACGTTGCTTGCTCATTGGATGAGGATGATTGATCTCATGATCATTTGTGTGGAGACACTAAAGCAAGTATGTAGGTGCTTATTAGAGAATAAGTTCACTGAACGTGGCTCGCTAAGGAATATATAATGGAGTTTTACTTGCCTATCAATAGGAATTCCTGTAGTGATAGTAATACAAGTGATCCTTGGACTTTAGATCATCATAGTATCTTGTGTGTGATGAGTTATACTTTAACTTATTCCTTAAGACCCTTAGGGTATATCAAAGGGTATGCTTTGGTATAATAAGTTGTATATAAGAACCTGAATTTTCAGAAAATATTAAAATAAGAATTTAGTAGATAAAATTCTTAAAGCATGAGATGGGTTCGAACAGGAATATATAAATGTGTTACGAGGTATGTAGTATTGTGTTACATAGGGTAATATGAGCTGTGTAATAAGTGATGTTGTGTTTAATAAATATATATCATTATTATATATTTGTTATAAATTGTAGAGATGAATTAATAAGAAGATGGGTAGAAATTTATCTATTGATATTAAATAATTTATGTGAAATTATTTTATCATAATAAGGTGGTGACATTAAATATCTTTGATACTCACCAATTTCTTGAGTATATGTACGAGTAAGTATCAAGTCTAAGGCAGTGCAACCGTGCCCTTTCATGGTTGATGTATAAGAGTTGGGCTAAACGATTCCTTCAGAGAGCGGAGGTATATACAAATTAGTAATCGATCTAACTCACTATGAAAATAGTGTAGACGAGACAGAAACTAATTTATTGGTTGTTTGTGGAAAACCACTCAATGTACTATATTGATTACCATTAAAGACTCGATGTGTGCTAGGTTTGGACTTGTATATATGTACGTTGTTGATGAGAGAAGAAAATCGATATATCTTTCGATAAATATTGGTTAGAGATTTATTGACTAATATTGGGATATTGTTAAATGTATAGATTAAAGAAAGAATAGTTGAACATGAAGTTTAATCTCTAAATTATTGATGAATGTAGTCATTGAAGATTCATTTTGGGTAGTATAATGAGATAGCATGTATAGAGCATGTTAAAAGATTTGCGAGTTAAGTTCAGTTTCTATTGAAGCGTAACATGTCTGTGTCCTAACTTAAGGTGGCGCGACTGCGTAACTCTCAAGCCGCGTCGGTCTGTAGAAAGTTCTGAGTAAGTTTATGAAAATTTGATTTCAAGACATGTATACTAATAACTCTTATAAGGGTCATAAATGGTGACTAAGTGTTCATGAAGGAATTTAGTTAGCAAAACATGACTTAAATAAGAATTAATTAATTAACCTAGGATAAATATTAGTTAATTAAGTGATATTATGGAAGAATTATTATATTAATTAGTGTAGTATATACTAATTATTTTAAGAAAATAAATGATTAATATTAATTAATCGTTGTGATATTTAAATGTGATAATGGGTTGAAAGTACCCAATGAATGATATTTAGCCCAATTAAGATATTAATGTAGACATTATCATTAAATAGTATTTCATGTTACTATTCGTAATATAGAAAATGTGGGTAGTAGTAATATATAATGCATATGACTTAAGACTAAATGAAGTGTGACATTTAATTGGGACTAATGATATATAAAAATCATATGGTAAAAGTAATTAAAACATAAGGTTGATTTAAATAAGTTTTTTTATCTCATCATATTTGATGAGACAATTAAATGTGTACTCTATAGTATAGGAGTAAATAAAGATGTATTAAAATATTTATTTCTATACCAATGGGTGATTTCTAAAGCCCCTAAATCCGGGTACTTGAAACCCGAACTCGGTGCTTCATGATACCATTTCTATGAGCGGAATTAATACTAATAATAATAGCAATAATATAAATATCCAACTTAATTTACATACATCAGAGTCTAATCCCAAGTACGCAACCTTTACTACAATATATTACATGATAGATAATAACTATCATTGTCTTAATACTGTCTAACTCATACAAAAGATAACATAAGATTATTCTGATTGCTTTCCTTTTCCCTTGTTCTGGCCTGAACATTCTAGTTGATCATGCCTAGCTAAAAATATTTAAATTAAGCAAGGATGAGCATTTGATTTCCCAGCAAGTAATAACAATTATAAATATAATTAGCTAAAAGAATTAAATGTTTTCTTTGTACATCACTTCTACAACGAATTAATAGTTGTGAAGTAAACTGAACCGATAATACTAACATAACAATTCTATCTCAACTTTTTGAAACTACGTATTATATATATATATATATATATATATATATATATATATATATATATATAGGTTAGTTGACATACTATGAACATTGTTTTCAATTTTTGAATAGGTTTAGCGTAACTTCATCCTCAAACCATCTATAACTTACGGGCTCGAGGGTGATCATCCCAATGTGCCCTGTATTGATCAATACTACATACAAGAACGATATTATCGTTCACTTTATCTACCTTGGCGCATAAAAATTTTCCCGTGTTCGGGATGTTCATACTTAGTCAGGAATCCGAACCAAAATAATTTGATTGGATACAAAAAGGATTTATCATATTCAACGATATTTTTAAATTTGTGTCTAGCTGATCAAATAGCTTAGAGGTATATATATATATATATATATATATATATATATATATATATATATATATATATATCAACATGTGATTAGATACAATGATTATCCAAGTGGGAACACTTGTATAACCATGTTTAGAAATTAACGAACAGAATATATATCTGATTACCATATACTAACATGTTGATAAACAATGATCGAATATAGAATATATCACAATAGGGTTAATAATCTAGCATAATAATAATATAATTCTGAAACTTCTTACTCATGTCCATTGCATAAAGGAAATGTAAAGGTAGGATACTTGCCTGGTCTGCTGCTTACAATACGCAACTTAGTTTTATCTTTTATACCGAAACCTATCATTAATAAGATTATTTTATCGATTAGAATCATATATCATAACACATAGTATTGCTTATTGTAGTCAACACATAACCTAATCACATTGTCACACATATTTCACAGTCATTAAATCACAAACAAACACATATACAAACACATTATGTAAGTCCAGATCAATTTCTGAAACCTGTCGGCGTACCGACGACTTTATCAGGTAATTATTGAGTCTAAGACTCTATATCGAAGTTCAATATCTATTTAAACTGTTTACATAACAGTAATATCATTTTTAAATGACTTACAATAATTTTTAAACAATTATTATAATTTATTCTAATTTTTCAAACAAGGAATCATTATAAAATGATTTAAATATCAAATAATTCTATTATCATTAATATTTAATTAATATTAAATTATTAATGAAACCATTGCCAAAATATTAAAGTTATTTATTATAACTCAAAATATTTTTAAAACATTTATATTACCTTAAATAATTTTTAAAACATTTAAAATCATTTTAAATAATTACCATTAATATTTAAGTATTAATGTACTATTTATCCAAATATTAAAAGTCATTAATTATAACTTAAAATATTTTTAATTCATTTATATCCTTTTTAAATGATTTTTAAATTAATAAAACCATTTTAAAACTATTTATTTAATATAATTCATTAAATAAATCTAATATCCTTCATATTACATTATTATCATTAATATTTAGTTATTAATGAAATTATCCTTTAAATATTAAAAGTTATGTTTTATAACTTAAAATATCTTTAAACATTTTATTTTCATTTAAAATGATTTTTCTAATATTAAAATCATTTTTACATTACTTTATTTAATATAATTATTAAATAATCATAATATCATTAATATTAAATAATTAATGAAATTCGCTTTTACTAAATTAAAAGTTACATTTTATAACTTAAAATATTTTTAAATACCTTATTATCATTTTAAAATGATTTTTTTATATAATAAAAATCATTTTTAATTAATACATTTAATACATTTATTAAATAGATTAAATATCAATAATATTCAAATAAATACAAATATTTATGAAAAATATGCCAAATTATTAAAAGTTAATTTTTTATAACTTAAAATAATTTTTAAAATTATTTTTGTAATTTTCAGAATTTATTTACTATTTTTAAATGATTTTTAGAAATTTAATTAATTAAAATTATTAAATTGTCGCTAAAGCCTTTGGCGACAGTAAGTGTCGCCTTAGGTGTTCTTGAGAAACACAGGCCTTTAAAGTCAGTGTTCGAGAGGCTATGTTTGACCATCATTAAATCAATGTGAAATGTATTTTTGGGCTATCTAATGCTTGAATCTTGTAGAACTAGTGTAACACTACATGTAACAACCAATAATCAGGTCATACATCATCACAATCAAAAGTTATTAAGCTTTGAACTTGCTGTCAAAATGTGTTCATCATATTTCTGGGCTATCCAGAATTTTCAGTCATAGCCGATCAACGGTATTGATGGCCTTATAGAATTAATTATGTTCATGTTATAGGTGGTCTACACGTTGGGCCGTAAAGAACAACTAACAGGGTACATGATGGAAACAATTTACAAGTCTAAAAATCATTAATAAGAAAGATCTAAGGCTCAGAAAATCGTGGTAGGGCATGTTCTTCATTTCTGGGTTTTTCCAAAATGAAGAACAGAACGAGTATGCTACTTTGGATCCTTATATCTCATGTTATGAGTTTGATCTATGTGATCTAATGATTCCAGGTTGTAGCTAACATGTAATACTATAGATCGATTATATAAAACACATATAACAACAACAAATCAAGCAGATCGAAGCCGGTCAAAGGTCACAAAGATCGTTGTTCATCATTTTCTCAGTTACCCGTAAAATGTAAAACGCGTGATCGTTTTACCTACTTTGACCAGCCACTACGATAAATATATTTGATGTTTAGGAGGTTTTAAAGCATAAACATGAAATACATATAACATAATACAATTCTATTACAACAGAAAGAACAATACAACAAACAACTGAAAGATCTGGGGCTGTGAATATGTTGTCAGGCTGTTCTGGGCACATTCTGGGTTTTCCAGATTTTACAAAGTCATGGTCGGTCAACGACCTTTGACCATGATTATCTATCATTATAAGCATGATTTGGTACTTCTACAAGTTCTAGATTACAGACTTCATAGCACACTACATGTTCAAATATTAAAAACACTAAAATCATTAACAGACAGAGATATACAAGACCTGACATTCGATTGTCAGACACAAAATTAATGTTTTCCAGATTTTCTAAATCTTCAAATATGAGCCTCTAAATGTTATGGATCTAACATCTAACAACCCAGATCATCATTATATACTACATACTACATGTTTAACACAAAAAAAACTAACATCTAACACTTTGATCAAGATCAGATTATAAAATAGGGTTTATACCTTTAAGTGAGCAAATATTTGATTCCTTGACTGGTGATTTGTTATGTGAGTTGGTGGGGCTAATTTTAGTGACTGAAATGCTAGAAGAATTCGTGGGTTTGAGCTTGAGAGAGTATGGCTAAGTGTGGGTTGCACAAATGAGGTAATAATACACTTTCTCTCTCTTAATCTTTGCAATTAATTGATGCAATGAACTTATATGCTAATAGCTGATGTGCTGGTGTTGTAGCCCATATCTAGGTTAGGGAAATGATGACTTGCAAGATATGGTAGGATTTTCTAGCAATAATTCACCAAATGAGACAAAAAGGGTAAAATGGTAATTTATATTTTAATTTAAGGGTATTCTTGTCCAAGGTACTTGAATCTAGGGTTTAATCACTAGATTTTAAATTTTAAAGTTTCCCAAAAAATTTATAGGGTTTGAAATATTATAATTAAAGTGTAATAAAATCTTAATTTAAAACATACTAATTAAAATTAGGGTTTTTAATAAAAATTAGGGTTTAACTAATTAGGGTTCCTTAATCTCGTTAGGGTTCCTAAATTAACAAGTAGGGTTTCCTAATTAACATTATAATTTACTAAAATAGTAATTAGGGTTTTTAATTTTAGTAATTAGGGTTTCTAATTTTTTTAGCAAATTAGGGTTTTTGAATATTAATTAGGGTTTTTCCTAATTAACAATAATTCTATAATATGCACATAATTCAAATAACACAATTTCTGACCGATCTTAATTTCCAATTTTGAGTTCCCAATTATGGTTTATGACAGTAATACTAGGGTTTGCCGCGATACACCATAATTGGCTGACCATTATCAGTCTACGCATATACTACATATATTTATAGCACTAAAAATAAAAATATAATTAATATTATATTATTATTCTCATCCCTTGATCAAAATCCAAATTTAGGGTTTGGATTCCACATCTGGTTTATCTTTCATATACAACATTAATAATTAAGTTAAAATAATCAACTTAAATATGTTGAACAAATTCATATAATAAAATATTTATTATTATTATAATAATAATCATTTCATATATTATTTAGATAATATAAAAAATCATATTTCATGGAAAATAATTAATAAAAATATTTCTACTATAAAATTAATTATTATAAGAATATACTTTATCTTGATCAATAATTCTAAAATAAAATTATTTAAAATATTAGTGTAATAAATAAATTTTCTTTATCACATATATACATACACATTACCCGCACATATTCCCATCATTAAAATATAAAAAAATTATATGCAAAATTTCTCATTTATTTAGATAGAAAATATCGGGTTATTACATGATTAATAGTAAAATGAGATATTAAATTATTAGTGATCAATGGAATTAAGTCTACACATGTTTTAAAGATTAAATTATGTGGACTAATATACATGGATTATATGATATGGGTATAAATAATCCCTAATTTTACTTGGTGTAGTAGCATCAACACATTAAAATTTCATTTTAGAAAATAAAGGAACTAAACTAAGCTTCAGTTGCTGAGTTATAAGCTTGTCCCAAAATCAGTGTCACCCATTAATATTAAACAACCGTGTAATAGGCCAATGGCATACTTCTCTATTCCTTAAGCTCAGCAATGGATAGATATGGTGATGATGAAGTAAAGAATGGAGAAGAAGGAGTAGGTGACCAACTTCCTCATATCCAATGGCTTCTTCCTCTTCCCTTTAGTTTAAATCAATGGACAAAATCATGGTATGGACAACACTTTCTCTATAAATAGAGGCTTCTCCTTCTCTTTCACGTTGGATAAATTGTCTGAGAATTTGGTTAAGCAAGGTCAGTAGAATTAGGAGCAATTAGAGGATTGAAGAGCTATGTTTAGCAAAGTTAAGCTTCAAGAGGTAATATTTGTATACTTACATGTTCTTGAATTCAAGTTCTTTAAATTCTAGAAAAGTATAATGAAATACTTGCTTTTAAGTCCAAAAATTTATGGCTAAGGATTGTTATAATCCATGAGTTGTTGCCAGATACTGATAATATAGTCAAATGCGAAAACAACGAAAGTTAAACGGACCAATTTGGTTGAGAAACGAATTCGTAGTGAATGAATTCGCTAAATGTGTTTAAAATATGAAAATATAGCATGAACACTAAATTGGAACCCTTAAAAGGGTTTGTTAATGTTTTTGAAGTGTTATAATTATTCTGTAGATGAGTAGCTAAGAGTTTAATGAGTCCAACAAATCAAAAACCAACTAATTCGGACTTAAAATGAGGATGTTATGGCAAAAATAGTGATCTGTATGGGTTACCGCCATGCAAGACACACGCACTTGTGTGTGCTTGGGCACATATCTCGAGCTGGAAATGACGCGCAAGACTTTGGAATGGTGAGAGAAAGGGGTGAAACTATGCCCAATGTGTGATAAGTGTGACTACTTTGACCTATTTTGGTTAAACAGCCATAACTTTTTCATACGGACTCCGATTGAGGCGATTCAAGATGATCCAGAATGAGGACGAATAGAACTACAATTTTTTTTCTTTAAGTTTTTCAATTTGAGGTCATTAGAAAGGGTCAAAATAGTAATCTTTGTGACTATTATGTATTCGAAGGCGATCGAAGGGCGTCGGACGAGCACATACGCAAGTATAGTTCTCCCGACGATGAAATATGTTGTTCTAAGTGATAAAACATAAATATGCATGATAATAGACATGTCATATAACTAAGGTTACTTTACTCATTATGGAATGACTTAACATGATTTTCTGAAAGAAAACTTAAAGTTTTTTAGAAACAAAAGTTGATGAATTTGGTGGCCTTTGAGTTCTGACCTTGGACCCTATGTACGCATATCAACGGATATGAAATGTAGTTTTAAAGTTACCTTGCATATATTAGATTGATATAGCTTGGTTTAAACTGTTTTGAAAGAAAAACTTGAAGTTTTGAAAATGAAACTTAACGAACTTTGTGTCTTTTAAAGTTCTGACTGTGGGAACATGTGACTGTGGCCTAGTTATGTACGCGGATGGATAAGGAATGTAATATCAAGTTATATTGCACATAAAAGGTTTTTAAGCTCGGTTTAGTATGTGTTTTAAAGAGAAATTTAAAAGTTTTAGAAACTAACTTTGATGAGCATTGTATTACTTGCATTATGACCTTATAAGCAAACATTATGGAGTTGTTTATGCCTTTGAACATGAATGATATGTGCACTCAACTAGTCAAGTATGATATAAGTTATTTAAGCATGTTTTAAAAGTATGAACTATGCTATGTCTATGTAAATGAGATAGATACATGTGAACATGCGTATTAAAGGCTTGTTAGTACCAATATAAGGTTTAAAAGCTGATAAACATTGAACCTTTGTTAAAAGAAGTTGTTAAGCCTTGTCGATGTAAATAATTCAACATAGAACTATGTAATTCAAAACTAAATGATTTAAAATGTGAACTTGAAGGAATATCAGAACCTACTTGATGTATGTTTATAGTATGTATCAGAATACATAGTAGGTTAGGACTAAACTGAGCAATGAAAAGCTCAAGTCTGGTTTGGCAGGAAGTAGCGCGGTCGCGCCACTCCCAAGCTTAAATGCAGCACGGCCGCGCCGTTTTGCAGAGTGACCAAGAGCAGTTTATTAACTGCATGATCTTAAGTTATGGTTATATGTTGTCCTTAAGAACTACAAGATATGAAACATGATTGTTTAGATAAATATGATAGTAGAATGAGCTAGTCTCATAGTTATCCTATGTTTAAGTAAAAATGAAACCAAGTTAGGAAATAATAATTGTTCTTATATTAAGAGCGTATGAAATGTATGACTGATGGGTATGAATCCATGATCATATAATTGTGTAGGAAATACACGCAGTGTAGATGAGCTTTAAGCAGTTAAGTCGTAGTTGATAAACTACGAATCAGGCAAGTCTTTTAGTTCCTATTTGATATATGAATTTGATAATTGTTAGTTGAGCTATATTATGCTATGCAAATGTTGATGTATATATATGAAATGCATATAAGATATGTATGAAATTTGAAAGTTAATCTTGATGATATGCTTGTGAAGTAAATCTTTATGCCTGTTATGTGAGAAGTAACATGCGTAGTAAATATTAATTGATTATGAATTCATGAACTGAATATGCTATTATATGTTATGTATGCATAAAACCGTTAGAATTTTCGGTTGTTTAACTCACCTTGCAAATAACCACTTTTGCAGGTTAAGGACTCACGGTAAAGATTACGTGCTACTTAATTGATAAAGTTCAATAGTATCGAAGGAGATTGATCTATTTATTTAAATATATACTCTTGAACCATGTTTAGGTTCTAAGAGATGTACATGATAATAGTTTACGATGTGTAATACATGTTAAGTTGTAAAGTTGTATTATGTGATACATAGAGGAATTCAAATCGAGATGTAAATAATTATACAATAACTCGAATAGAATGAATAGTAACATACTTTGATTTAAGGATATGTAATTGATTCAAGTAAAGATATCAATAAAAGATTCATTTTCAAAGGAGATTGAAAAAGTTTAAATTATTTCGCATATTTTTATAACATCGAATATGATGTAAGACAGGAATGGTAATGACCAAGATTTGAAACTTTTAAAAGTTTGGGGTCATTGTACAGATCCTGGAATTGGAAAGAATTTATTTTCTAAATTGTAATAAGCAAATATTATTCATTAAGTTATGAATAAAAGATATAAATAGTTTGACGATGGTAGTATCGTGGCGGACTTGATCCGAGGTTCGAAGGGACCCGGATTTGGGAGCGTCACATTGTACATGGAGATAATGTATGATCGATAAAGAATCTAACGCTTCTAGTAAAAGAAGAGGAATGTCCTATGTGATTCGAAAAATGACAACCCAAGAATCTGGCTATAGGCGTAATGAAATTAGAAAGGAGTTTCTAATTTGTATTATTTGAGTTGTGCATTTGAGAATCAAAATACATATAATTAAATAAAAAAGGCTTCGACAAAGAATTCCATGTCTTATATTTAATTGGGACATTGTATCAGGTGGAAGAATTGAATCAGACGGTAACTATTTACTCAAAGGTTCTTTTAAGATTAATGTTGAAATCTATATTATCCGGAAAGTCGTTAATCGCTAGGAGGCTTATTCCTATCAGAATAAATATTATTTATTTAAATAAATTAATAGTTTAATTTATTTATTTAAATAAGATTAGAATTTTTCTAATTGATTTATTCACAACCGGTTTAATATAGAGAACCCAAAGGGTCGCACCATAAAAGGAAGAATAATTATTTAAGAAGTTAATGGCATAATCGTAATAATAAATTAAGTATATTTAATTTAATCTATGGTGATGGAATAAATTAAATATCTTAATATTTATTATTTAATATTTTGGAAATATTTTATATAAATTAATAAGAGGAGTCTTATTATTATTATTATTACTATTATTTAATTCCTAAAGGAGTTTGAGAAATAATTAATAAAAGTACTTTCATATATTCCTAATAAGATTAGAGGTTAAATTAATTAAAAGAATTTAATTAATTATCCCTAATAAGATTAGGGAGCTTAATTAATTAAAGAAATTTAATTAATTAAATAATACCCTATTTTCTAATTAGATTAGAAGGGTTAACTGATATCTTTATAAGAGGAGTCTTATATTAGATATCATGTGAATACGTGATTCCAATTGTTGGAGAGTACACCATTTTTCTATAGAGATAGAAAACTAGGGTTTTATCAAACATGTAAGACCCCAACTTTTTGAATAAAGAGGAATTTTCTATAATTATCATTTTTGAATATTATGATATAATGTTATAGTTGTGGGTAATAATTATAAATTTTGCAAAGTACGCAAGTTGTTATATAATATTCGATTGTTCAGGGAATATTCGTAGCACAATCATTGGTGGACCCCACAACAGAATTATTGTCGGATTGAGAAAACGACAAAAATATTTTATTGAAATAACGACGGAAGTTTTACCATCGACATCGCTGAACTACTCGGTAGTAAAAGTATAAAGAATAAGTGTGGTTGCATAAGAAGCACACCAGTATTGATTATTAATGCTTACGTGAGAAGTCATCTCAGCTTTTGTTTTATTACTTATATATATATTAGAGTTTTATATATATATATATATATATATAAGGTATGTATTTATATATATTATAGATATATAAGTAAAGTGGTTATGTTGTCAAAATTGGGTGGAATGAGATTGATGTTGTCGGGTGAGTAAGAATTTCAAAAGGCATGTGTTATATATATAAATATTATATAATAGGTTTGGTTTATTTGATCATTATTGGTATCAGTTGAAAAGTTAGCAAGAGGAGTATTATTACGTTAAATCATTTACAGATTTTTGACAGGTTGAATCACTGGGTGATGTCCCGTGAGATTATGATATATATATATATATATATATATATATATATATATATATATATATATATAATATATTTTATATTTTATTTAAAAGATTTTGCTTTAATTATGGACCGTCCTATTAAAGTAAATCAATCCGGACCGTTCATGAGTTAGTTACTATGCATTCCATTCTTCTATAAATAGAAGCTCATTCTTTCATTATTTCTTACGAATTCACTGAAACTCTAGAGAGAGAAAATTATAGAGAGAAAGAAGAAGAGAAGTCTGCTAACTTTCTTTTCCTATATTCAGTTTCTTTTACGGTAAGGGATATTATTTGTTGTACTCGTAAGGGGTATTATTTTTTTTATATTCATGAAGAGAACTTATGTTATTCCATTCTTTATTATTCTGTTGAATAACTCATACACGCTGGCCTCACCCTATACTTGGTGATTTCGTTGTTATTCCATTCTTTATTATTCATTGAATATATCTCGTCATGCGTTTTATGTTTTGGGACCGGTTCCGCTTTTTATTATTCTCGTTGGAATATCCTCGTCTGCGGCGCTTTCTGTGGGACCGATTCCGTTATTTATTATTTTGTGGAATAACCTGCCTATGCTTAAGTAACGCATGCATGGTGATTTCTATTGTTATTCCATTCTTTATTATTCGTTGAATATCATGTTTGTGCGACATTACCGACCGGTTCCGTTATTTATTATTCTCGTTGAATAACTTGTCTATCTGCAAGCACCGCATGCATGGTGATTTTTTTGTTATTCCATTCTTTATTATACTCAGTTGATTAAAGTTTTGACTTCTATACTCCATGAAATTAGTGGAATATCCTTGATATTTGTGCTTCATCCAGTAATCTTCTCATGGAAATATTCTTCGAGCATTCTTGAATTTTAATCTACAAAGAAGTATCATGTTGACAATTTGGACGTTATTAGTTCCTAGATAAATTAATTCTTGAACTTGTTTTATTGAATTCTTATATCTTTGTCATCATCCTCATGTTTATATTATGTTGAAAGTCATCTGTGGCATGTAGTGCATAGATGGACTTGGTATGATTATGGCTGTGGATTATTCTTAAGATAATCATGACCGTAATGTTACAAATGATGTGGAAAAGTCCTCATCGCCCGTAGTGTATTGATGGACGTTTTTGGTATGATTATGGCTATGGATTCTCTTCGGCCAAGGGAGCAAAGATGAATTGTTTTATGGCATGATCATAACCATTGATAAATACACAAATATCCTTGGCCCGTAGTGCATGGAATTTGTGGTCGTGACCCTAATGATTATCCTTGGCCGTAGTGCAGGGATGATGTGGATTATTTATTAATCTGAGTCCCAGCGATAAAAGTGATGAGAAACCTTTTAAATCATAAAAGATAGTAGATTTTATTCACTACTTGACTCTTTTAATGGATTGCTTGTTCCGCTGCAGTTAAACTTGATGTCTATTGTATTTTATCAGTTTAACATTGTTGAGGACTAATGATAATTTATTCTGCATTATCTAAGTCATAATATTTCTTGTTGGGCTAGTTGAGCTCACCCTTTCTTTCACTGTTCTCTTCAGGAAATGAGAACGTAGTTGGGACGAGTCGAGGAACGGAGTGATGTTCTAGATGATAGTGTTAGCTAGTAGTCCTCACTATTCTGTTAAATAGTGTGACAATAAATGTATTGAGGACTTTTTCTGAGAGTGGATATTCTCTAGAAGACAATATTTGTATTAAAATTCATAGTATGTATTTTGTCGTACTTTACACGACTGTTGTATAATTTAGTTGTATTTGAATTTTTTACCATGTATTTGGCGACTCAAGATAGGTGATGTATACCTATTTTGGGGGCGTCACAAAACACCCATCTTCTTTAATATTTCTTCTTCCTTGGTGGATCACCTCTAGAGGCCAAAAACGTGGGTGGCTAACATTGATCAATGGAAAGAATCAAACCCGGTGGATTCAAGTTGAATGCGAAAAAAGATTTGGAGGTGAACTAGTACCTGAGAAATCTCGAATCTTCAAGGGTATAATTCTTATTCTTCTTCTTTTTGTTTAATTAATAATTTTGCATAAAGGATGATCCGTGTATATGGTTTATAAAATTTTAAAATTCTATTTTACCACGTTTCCGTTATTTTGTGCAATTTGATTATGTCCATAAATCTTATAAACCTAACAGTGGCATCAGAGCCAAACATTTATGCGAGTTATTAATTGTTCAGATTCGATATGTATGTTAATATGTGTTTAAAACAAATTTTGTGGGCATAATTATTGGTATAGAATCATATTTTTGGAGAAAACTCGCATAATTCATGTAACCAAAAATAAATTTTAGAGATCAGTGCACATTACACCTCCGTAAAACAAATATATACTTTTTTATTTTGATTTTTATTAAGATAAAAGGTTTATTTTAATTAAAATTAAATTAAATGTTTTTTCAGTAATTCTAAATTAAAAATAAATGAGTTTATTTTAATTTGGAAAAAATAAAGTTATTTATTTTAATTGGAATTGAAATTCATGTTTGTTTGAATAAAAGAGTTTATTCAAAAGTTTTTTTTTAATAACTTGGAATTGGATTCCACGTTTTTTTGAATAGAGTTTATTCAAAAGTTTTATATTACCTTAGAATTCGATTTCACGCTTGTTTGAATAAAAGAGTTTATTCACATATGGAATAGATTCCATGTTTCCTAAAATTGAAGGTGTTTAATTTTAATAAGGAATATGATTCAACATATTTTATTTTTCCGGCAATTTTAAGTTACAATAAAAGGTTTTATTTTGTACTTAAAATTGGATTCCTTGTTAATTAAAATAAAAGAGTTTATTTTGATCGGGGAATTTGATTAAAAATAATAAAGTTTATTTTTATTCAAAATTGGATAAAATAAAATAAAGAAATTTATTATGATTTTAATTAAAATAAATGAGTTTATTTTGTTTCAAAATCGGATTTTATGCTAACTAAAATTACCCATTAAATCGATATCAATGTATATATTGAATGTTTATTATTCATGAGATGAATGTTATTTATTGATGCATATGGTGATGTGTATGATAATAAATTGGATTAATTATGGACTATTAACCAATGTGATTGGATTTTATTTTAGTTGGATGCATGAATGTATGAGTTTTATTAAATTGGGTTTGCGTACCTCGTCTTCTCTAATTTTTTCTTAATGTAAATTCTATCTCTCTCCTATGTATTTCTCCTTGACTGCTGATCAAGGTTTCTATTTATTTTAAATAGTTTTTTTAATAGGAATAGTTAGAATTAATTTTGAAGAATTGGAGATCAAAGAGCAAGGAGCGCTTGAAGACCCGTTTGTAATGGAGCTCGGGTTTAAATGTAATAGTTATATTTAAATTTAATTCTTGCACCCTAGGTTTGACCTCATGGTTCACTTAGTGGCTCTAGTGAACCAAATTAGAATAAAGTCCATAATCAATCCGGGTAGAATATAGTATTCTATATGTGCATACTTTTATATATATATATATATATATATATATATGTGTGTGTGTGTGTGTGTGTGTGTGTGTGTGTGTGTGCGCGCTAAACAAGAAGAGACAAATTAATAATAAACCCCTCAAATATTTTATATTAAGTCCTAAGCGTTCAAAGATATTTGGAATATCGAACGTCGCCTTCTACTATGATAGAAACAATAGAGTATTGAATATTAAATATAAGTTTGTTGTGCACACACAAGGCAAGTATTAAATATTTAAGATGTTTTTAGTAAATATGATGTTTATAAGGAATTGAACATTACTGCTTTGTTGTGCACACACAAGGGCTGTAGTTTTCTCTTCACTTATATGGAAAATGTTGGGTCTGACTTAACTTAAATCATTTTACTTCGGATGTGCACACACTTGACCATTATGATTTAAGAGGAAAAATACAAGGAGTTGCATAGTTGATGTAATTGACAAGAGTTGTCTACCTATTTATTTATATATAGTTTCTTGTGCACACACAAGGCTATATACATTTGAAATAGGATCCTTATTCTCACTAGCATATCCTTAATTAAATATTGTCGAACTATATATATTGAGGGTAATATAGTTTGAAGAAAATAGTGGGAGATACCAATTTAAAACAAGACCTAATTTATTTTGGTAATTAATAAAAGAATGTATACCAAAATATTGTTAATTACAAATTCATTTACAAAATTTTACAATGTCTAAAATTGTTATCACTATGTAGCATATTATATGCTAAATTAATCAGACCAAATTAAACAGATTGGTTAAAAAAATTGAGAATAGTTCTCATGGCTAAAAAAGTTATCTTATGTCCTTAATACGCATATCCCTGCAATAGTTGCAGACAATGCCTCTGAGGAAGAGATTGTAACTTTTAGAAAGTGGCAAGATGATGCACAGTTGGCTCAATGCATCATGCTCGCATCTATGAGTAACAAGCTTCAGCGTCAGCATGAAACTGTGGATGCTCCTATTATATTCCTACACATCAAGTAGTTGATGGTGAGGAAAGTAGGACTAATAGATATCAGATATCGAAGGAGCTCTTTTGATCTAGAATAACTGATGACACTACAGTACAGACACAAGTCCTTAACATTATCAATTTGATTGAACAATTAGGACAACGGGTTTTATCATGGATGGAGAGTTGAGCCAAGATTTGATCTTGCAGTTACTTCTGGACTCCTTCTCACAATTGTTGTAAATTTTTCATATGAACAAGCTAGATATATCAGCTTCGCAGATTTGTTTAACATGTTGAAAAATGTTAAGAGTCACTTTCCAACCAAGAAAGATCAAGTCTTACTGGTAGGGGGCAAAGCATCTTCTGAAAAGAAGAACGATTTAAAGAATGTAAATAGAAAGGCAAAACAAAGGATAATACGAACAAAACTAATACGGATAGCAAAGGAGTTTGCTTCCACTGCAATAAGCAAGGACACTAGAAAAGAAACTGTGAGAAGCATCTTGCAGAGCTTACCAGAAGAAGCTTAGTGAAGTTTTGGTTATAAATAAAATTTTGTTCATGATTAAAATAAATATTTATGTAAGTTAAGGTTCTACTTGGGTATTGGATATCAGTTTTGGTTCTTATAAATATAGATTTATGAAGGAACAAAGCAGAACTAGAAAGCTAAACATAGGATAAGTAATCCTATGTCTGGTAAATGAAGCAAAGGTTTCTACATTAGCCATAGGAACTTATAGTTTAGCACTACCTACGGGCAAATCTATTAAGTCAGTAAGTTGTTATTGTATTCCAGTTCTCGTTGGAAACATTATTTCCATTTTATTGTTGGACAATGAAATCTTTGGTATTATATTTAAGAACAATTGTTGTTCTATTTATAATGATAATGTTTTGGATAGAACTGGAATATTACTTAATGGATTTTGTATACTTGACTTACGTGAAACTAATTTTGCAAATTGAACAAATTAGTATAAGAAAAGGTGATGATTATTCAAAGAGTTGAATATTTGTATTTGATGAAATACAAGTATGAATTATTTGAAAGGTTCAAAGAATTCAGAAGTGAAACTAATTTGAAAAGTATTAAGATTCTTTGATTAGATCGAGGAAGGAATACTTGTACAATAAGTATCTAGATCATCTTAAATGATTTTCTCACAATAGATGCCTCCTGATACACAATAATTGATTGATGTATCTGAAAGGAAAAACCGTACCTTGTTGGACATGGTGCGATCCATAATGATTTTATTGACATTTCAGTATCCTTCTGGGGTCATGCCCTAGAAATGGCTGCATATCTACGAAAGGTAATCTCAAAATCCGATCCAAGACTCCATAAAAGTTATGGATAGGGAGGATTCCTAATCTTAAGTATGTTAAGATAAGGGGTTGTCCAGCTTATGTGAAAAAGTTTCAAAAGGATAAGTTTGGGACAAGATTTGACAAGTACGGATTTGTGGGACATCCTAAAGTAGGTTTAGGGTATATGTTCTATAATCCTACTTAGCAAAAGGTGTTTGTTGTGAAACATACTGACTTCTAAGATAATGGTGTTTATCATTGAAGGGGCTAGTGGGAGGACAATAGGATCTTAAAGAGTTCAAGAACCACAAAGCATTATAAGTCAAATAAGAGGAACCTGTAGATAGACCTATTGTACCACAACTGAATCATAAATCTAGAATAGTATCGACAATACCTAGGAAGTATGGATTCATCATAGATGATGATGATGAGGTACACATCATAGAAGATGATGATCCAGTTACATACGATGAGGTAAGAGTTGTAGACACTCAGAGATATGGATTAAAGCAAGCTTCTCAAAAATAGAACATTCGTTTTGATGAGATAATCAAAAAGGTTTGACTTTATCAAAAATAATAATGAACCTAGTGTATACAAAAGGGTCAGTGGGAGCTCCGTGACATTCCTAGTATTATGTGTTGATATACTACGAATAAGGAATAACATATCAATGCTACAATCAGTAAAGATAAAGTTATCTAAACATTCCTCCGTGAATGATTTGGGAAGAGTATCTTAATTGGGGATACAAATCTATATAGATAGATTTAAGAGGATTCTTAACTTAACCTAAGGAACATATATTCATTTGATGCTAAAGTTGTTTAGCATGGTACACTCCAAGAGATGTCTCATGTTGATGAGTCATGGAGTGTATCTCTCTTAATAGTCTCCATAGACTCCTGAAAAGAGATATCACATTAGTGACAATCATGTATACAATGAAATATAGGAGACTTGATGTTGATCAGTCATATTCTGGAGAAGATGTGACACCCCCAAATCTAGGTACTTCATTCCCACAACATTTGGTGTTCACTATCAATTCATTCATATCTATCTTCCCAAATATAATAAAAATTAAATCATAAATCCTCCCTTTAAATAGGGTTACATCATTAATCAAAAGTCTTCCTAGGTTGTCTAACCTTATACATCAATCAAGTGCGGAAATAAAATTATTACATCATATCATTAATTAAAAGTTTATCATCATAACAATAAATGAAATTACAAGTCTTCATCACTTGTACATTTTTTCCCTTTCCTTTGTTAATTGTAGGTTCGTCAGCCTTCTCAACTTTAGCTGCAATGAGTGTATATATATGCAAGAGTGACCAAAACAAATGCTCACTAGGTATAGAAATGAATCAAACAAGAATATAATAACTGCCAATGAATAGGCTCATCAAAACTGAATAGTACTCTACCAATGATAACCAAAGACTGGAATCAAAATATGGAATATATATCTGAGGGTCGTAAGACCACGAACTATGTCCACGGTTGTAATTAATCTTTCAACTTCAACTTTAACAAAATATAAGACTATAAGGACTCCTCTCGCACTGGGGGGGATCACCTTCTTCATACAATGTATTGTGCACAAATATTTTAACGCTAAGCATAAATTATCCCCTAATAATAGGGTTGTTCATCTCAGTATTTAGAGTACAAGTCCACACCAAAGAAAGTTTGGTTTGGATAATAAGCTTTCAAGGGTAATTTGAAGTTTAACGATCATCAACTAGGGGACTAGTTGAATCAACAATGCTTGATAACACAACAGTTGTTTAATAACAACATAACATAGAACAATTGAGAATCATAGGTGAATTGACTATATATATTAAACTCGTGCTTGAAAATAACTAGAGAGCATAAGTATTGAACAAAATGAATAAAATGATAAACCTTTGCTTGAACAATAAATAAGCTAAGGTTTGGGCCTTATAACATTAGAAATGAAATTACTGAACGTACATTAACTGATAGCAAGCTGAAAACTAAAAACTTGCCCAACATGGTATTAACTCATGCAAAGTAACACAACAGCTCAATAATAGAGACGAGAGTTCAAAAGGAATAGAACTTAAGAAATTTTCTTAACTATAAACAAGTTAGAATGAATCAACCATAATGATAATTCCAATAACATTAGAGTTAAATCTTACTTAAATGAAATTTAGGAACAAATGACTTGTTCAATAACAGTTTAAGATAGGAAACTTGCTCAATCAAAAGAATAAAGTTACACAATGTAATAATAGAAATAGCTCAACGAAAGTATAGAGTTAGAAAACTTAGCCTTGAGCGTAAGCTATAATATTAAACTCACGTTCACCTACACATAGGTTTAGAACCACCATCTATTAGATATACTAACATTCACGTTCCAACATAACACGCATTTCTAGCTAAACTTGTTATTTTAGCATAAGTCTTATGCTACCATACAAATATTAGAAATTTCAAGTGTTAACCTTCACAACACCTGTTTACTAATCATTGTGTTCACTATGTCATAACATAACACGTTCATAACTTATAATCATTTAAAACTTTGAATCTACTAACCACCTAACACGATTCTATTTTAACCATGTTATTACATATTGGATACATTAACATATCATAATGTTAAGTTACAATAAAGGTCCAAAGTCTGCATAAGTAGCAGACTTCTTTGCTCATGATCGACTACTTGGCGTACCGCACATAATAATACCTTAGGTTACTACTTACGCTACAAGACAACACTGCTACGCACCACGCCTAAAAAGGGTCATGAGAGTCGCTACCATTACCGCATTCGGCCCAGCTTTTGTAGAACATGAATACGACACTATTCTTAAGCCAACTAACACGAATTTCACCCACCAAACATTGAATTTAACACAAACAACTGATATAGAACTATTACAAACATGTTTGCCAACATATTCAACCAATTAGAACAATTTAACAACAACTTTCACTAATTTAATTTCCTCAAATCCCATATTTTTATATAAAACTCCATTTTTGAATTCCTTCACAAAAATTCACACTGTAACACAGTTCTTGTCCAAATTGCTTCGTTCAAATTATGTTATCCTTGTTTCTTAATGAACTAGCATAATCAAGCCTCAATTCACATATTAACATACAAATTAACCAACGAATTTTGTACTTTCATATGCCATATGAAAAATATTCACTGTAAACACTTTTCCTACTTATTAACCGTAATTAGCATAACAAATTCTTATCTAAATGCAAACTCTAACATCACCAACATGTATAATCACAATTACCAGTTATACATATCAACAATTCAACAAATTGAATTCACAGACTTAGAAGGTTTATGTCATAAATTTATATATATATATATATATATATGAATTTATGGCATAAACCTTCTAAGTCTGTGAATAATATATATATATATATGAATTTATGACATAAACCTTCTAAGTCTATGAATTCAATTTGTTGAATTGTTGATATGTATAACTGGTAATTGTGATTATACATATTGGTGATGTTAAAGTTTGTGTAACGCCCCCAAATCCAGGTACTTGAAACCCGAACTCGGTGCTTCACGATACCATTTCTATGAGCGGAATAATGATAATAATAATAACAATAATATAGATTATCAAATTTAATTTATATATTATCAGAGTTTTCCAATCCCAAGTACGAAACCTTTAAACATTCATTTCATGATAATAATTATATTTATCATCCTTAACATAAAGTCAAACTATTACATATGATATCATAGAAATTCATTCAACAACCTTTCATTTCCCTTTGTTCTTGGCAGAGCCTTCAGGTTTTTCACATTTAGCTAAAAATATTTAAATTAAGCAAGGATGAGTATTTGAGTGCCCAGCAAGTAATAGCTACAATAACAGATAGTTGAACGAATTAAATGTTTTCTTTGAACGATACTTCTACAATGAATCAACGATTGTGAAGTAAATTGAACCAATAATAAATAACATATCATTTCGATTTTAATTTTTTTTGAAACTACGTACTGACTATAAATGAGGATCAGTCGACAGACTATGAACATTGTTTTCTAATTTTGAAAAGGTGAAACAGAACTTCATCTGTAAACCATCATAACTTACGAGCACGGGGGTGATCAACCCGTTATGCGCTGTATTGATTAATACTACATTCAAGGATGATATTTTCGTCCAGCATATCCGCCTTAGGAGCATAAAAGTTTCCCATATTTGGGATGTTCATACCAGTCTAGAATCCGAACAAAAACAATTCGGTTGGATAATAATAAAGTTTTATCTTATTCAATAACAATTTTAAGTTTGTGTCTAGCCGGATCAAATAGCTTAGACGGCTTTCAATTCAATGTATACATACTAGACACCGATAAGTATGTATCAACATGTGATAAAATATAATGATTATCCAAGTGAGGACACTTGTATAACCATGATTAGAAATTAACGAACAGAATATATATCTTGATCTATATTAACAGAATTAAGGAACTTGTACAACAAATTATAATTTAATAACTTACTTATACAGAATCATTGCATAAGTATATACAAAGGTTGAAATATTTGAACATTAAAAAAGAATAGTTCAGATATTATCTTACGCATGTCCATTGCATAAAGTAAATGCAAAGGGTTAGATACTTGTCTAGTTTGCTGCTTACAGTTATGCAACTTAGTTTTATCTTTTATATCAAGCCCTATCATTAATAAGATCATTCATTCGATTAAAACAACATACTATAACACATAGTACTGCATTTTGCAGTCAGCACATAACCTAATCACATTGTCACATAGTTATATCAGTCATTGGACCACAAACAAACATTAACACAGTCAAACTATGTAAGTCCAGATCAATTTCTGAAATATGTCGGTGTACCGACGACTTTATCGGATAATTATCGAGTCTAAGACTCTATCCTGTAACTCAATATCTGTAAGTATCAGTCATATTATTTTTAAATGACTTATAATAATTTTTAAACATTTATTATAATTTATCATGAATTTTCAAACACCGGAATCATTATTAAATGATTTAAATATTAAATAAATCTATTATTATTAACATTTAATTAATATTAAACTATTAATGAAACCATTACCAAAATATTAAAGTTATTTATAAAAACATAGAATATTTTTAAAGTATTATTATTACCCTTAAATGATTTTTAAAATATTTAAAATCATTTTTACATAATTACCATTAATATTTAAATATTAATGTACTATTTATCAAAATATTAAAAGTCATTAATTATAACTTAAAATATTTTTAATTCATTTATATCCTTTTAAATGATTTTTAAATTAATAAAATCATTTTAAAACTATTAATTTAATATAATTATTTAAATAAATTTAATATCATTAATATTAAATCAATATCATTAATATTAAATTATTAATGAAATTATCCTTTAAATATTAAAAGTTATATTTTATAACTTAAAATATTTTTAAACACCTTATTTTCATTTAAAATGATTTTTATAATATTAAAATCATTTTTAAACAAATTTATTTAATATAATTGTTAAATAACTTTAATATCATTAATAGTAAATAATTAATAAAATTTACCTTTAAATATTGAAAGTTATATTTTATAACTTAAAATATTAATAAACTCTTTATTTTCCTTTAAAATGATTTTCTAATATTAAAATCATTTTAAAATTAATTTATTTAATATGATTATTAAATAAATCTAATATCATTAATATTAAATAATTAATGAAATTTGCTTTAAAATATTAAAAGTTATATTTTATAACTTAAACTATCTTTAAATACCTTATTATCATTTAAAATGATTTTTAATATAATAAAATCATTTTTAATTAATTTATTTAATGTATTTATTAAATAAATTAAATATCAATAATATTTAAATAAATACTAATATTTATGGAAAATATGCTAAATTATTAAAAGTTAATTTTAAAACTTACAATAATTTAAAAAATAATTTTTGGAATTTTTAATAATTTATTTCTATTTTTAAATAATTTTTGAAAAGTTAATTAATTAAAATTAATAAAACTATCGCTATAGGCTTTTAGCGACAGAAAGTGTAGTCTATTGTGTTCTTGAGCCTTCAAAGTCAGTGATTAAGTACCCTACTTTGACCCGTGATAAATGTCAGATATTAATATTTATGGGCAAGCTATTGATCACATCTTGTAGTATTAATGTCATACTACAAGTGTATAACACGTTCTGGACAAAATCATAACACATCAAAAAGATATAAAGCCATGAACAATCGTTGTGGTCGTTCTTCATTTTCTGGGTTACCCAGAAATGAAGAACAGTTCGACAAGCCATATTTGGGCTTCCACAACTTGCTATCCGTGTAATCTTTATGTGATGTAATGAATCCAGCGTGTAGCCAGCATGACAAGGAAGAGTTCTATCACAATAGTTCACTAAAACAACAACATATCAAGCAGATTCATACTGGTCAAACCATGTTAGACGACATGTTCAAGCATTTTCTGGGTTACCCAGAAAACAACTTCCATGATCGTTTGGCCTGGTTTGACCGTCCTCTATAATCACACAGTTTGATGATTAGGAGATTTTAAGGCATAAACATGTAGTATAAACAACATACTACAACTTAGATGCATTAACAACAACAAAGCAACAACACACTGATAGATCTAGACGCTTGAAAATCTTGTCGGGTTTTTCGGGCGGTTTCGGGTTACCCGAAACGCCCGATCATCTTCATCATCGACTTTGACCACGATTATCTTGCAATCTGCTCATGCTATGAACTTGATTCAAATTTCAGATGAAAGATCACATAACATACTATATGTTTACACATTTAAACAGCAAAACCCATAAACAGGAAAGAATCTAGAGCCACTGACATTCATTGTCAGACCATATTTTAAACTTTTTCTAGATTTTGAAAATTTTCAAATTCATGCACTTAGATGTTATTGATCTATCATCTACCAACCCAGATCAACTATATATACTATAAACAACATGTTTAACACACAAAAACTAACATCTAACATGGAATCAAAAGTCAGATTATAGCTTAGGGTTTTATACCTTGATGATTAATTTTTGATTCTGGCTTTCTGATTGGCTAAAGGTGTTAGTGGGGCTTTGTTTTGAGACTGAAATACTTTGTATTTTTGGAGGTTTTAGAGAGAGAGGGTCAAGGATGAGGGTTTGGCAAAAATAAGGCTAGCAAATGATTTTTCTCTCTCTCAAATCTATAAATACAAGTGTTAGATGCATTGTATAACTGATATTGCTAGAGAATTGTGTTGATAGGTGTCACATGGTTGGTTAAGAGTTGGCCAACCACTCCAATTTGCCTAGATTTGCAAGTAAGCTAAATAAAAAATGTGACAAAGGGCATTTTAGTCTTTTTGCTTGCACTTTTAATGGAAATTTTATCATTTGCCCTAACCCTTAGGGTTTAACCCTAGGGTTTAGCACATAGAATTTGTAGGATTTAGCGATTAGGGTTTGAAAAATATAAAATTTTAGTTTCTAAAATAAAAAATTAATTTCTAAAAATTACAAATTAGGGTTTTCTTAATTAGGTTAGGTTTCTAATTTCCTTATACATGAACATTAGGGTTTAATTATTTATTTACTAATTATAATTAACCTTGCTAATTTTTGCAATTAGGGTTCACCATAAGTAATTAGGTTATATAATTATTATTTAGGGTTACAAAATATAGAAATTAGGGTTTACCTAATTAATCATAAAATCATATAACACAGTTATATAACAGTCTTGAATTTCCCATTTTGAATTACAAAATAGGGTTAAACAAATTAATGCTAGGGTTTTGACATTATATACCATAATTGTCTAACCATTAACAGTACGCACATACAGTACATATTTATAGCACTGAAAAATCAAATTATAATTAATATTATATTACTATTCTCATTCCTTGATCAAAATCCAAAATTAGGGTTTGGATTCCATATCTGATTTATCTTTCATATTTAACATTATTAATTAAGTTAAAATAATTAACTTAATTAATCTAACATAAATTTATATAATAAAATAAAATAATTATTATCATAATTCTAATAATCATTTCATATATTACTTAAATAATATAATATCATATTTTCTTGAAAATAAATAATAAAAACATTTCTACAATAAAATTAATTATTATTAGAATATAGTTTATAATGATCAATAATTCATAAGTAAAATTATTTGTAATTATTCATGTAATAAATATATTTTCATTTATCACATAAATACATACTCTTTGACTTATACATATTCCCCATATTTATTTTAATAAATAATAATAAATAAAAAAATTTATACGCAAAATTTTTGATTTATTTATATAGAAAATATCGGGTTATTACATTCACCCTCCCTTATAAATATTCCGTCCCCGGAATCGCCATTTTAAAACCAATACATACCAGGGTACATAGCATACATAATCATTGCAGGTAGATCTCGATCAAATTTGATTGAACCGATCTTTAACTTTTCATCATAAAACTTGTCTAGCTGATTAAACGGAAAATTTGATTTCTGAAGAACTCAAATTCCTCCTTCAAAATTTATTTATAAAATAATTTACTATATATAGGAAAATCATATATAAGAAAATAAAAGTTATACGAATAATAC
Organism: Panax quinquefolius; assembly: GCA_020205615.1. Classification (NCBI taxonomy): domain Eukaryota; kingdom Viridiplantae; phylum Streptophyta; class Magnoliopsida; order Apiales; family Araliaceae; genus Panax; species Panax quinquefolius. Next base: position 311,988 of record JAINUW010000692.1, read on the forward strand.
CTGGAGTTCCTTGCCAACTGCCACCGTATCTTGGACCGTCATATTGAATACCCTTGCAGTAGATTTTGTTGGCTTGTTTGACGAAGTTGGTCCTGTGATCGCCAGAGTTCCGCCACTTTTTCCCATGTTCACGCTTTCTGCCTCCGTTCTCCTTTTCAGACAGTCCTTCACCTTATGCTCCTTCAATCCGCACAGAAAACACCCACTAATCATTTTAGGATTGGGGCAGTTGGGAGAGATATGGCCCTCATGCCAAAATCAGCCACATAATCAAGCTGCGACTTTTAAGGACTTCAAGGCTTGTTAGCCCCTAGAGTTCCGTGGGTCCATGAATCCGGTTGAGGCACAGTCTTGGATCATGGAAATAGAGAAAGTTTTCGATGTTGATAGGGTAGAGGATAACCAGAAGACTGCTTTTGCAACATTCATGTTGAAAGCAGAGGCTAGTTATTGGTGGCAAGACAAAAAAACCTGAGGAGAGGTCAAGGGGTAATGTCTTGGGAAAGGTTCAAGGAAATATTCTTCGAGACCTATTTCCCAGAAAGTTCGAAGAATCAGATGAAGGTACAGTTTCTGGAACTGAAGTAGGGCACCATGACAGGGTCGGAGTATGCAGCGAAATTCAACGAGTTAACAAGGTTTGCGCCATATCAAGTGAATACCGATGAGCGCAAGGCAAGGAGATTCGAGCAGGGACTGAAGCCATGGTTGTACACCAGAGTCTCCCTGTTCCAGTTAAAGACGTTTGCAGCAGTGCTCAAAAAAGCGATTCTCGCTGAGAGTGAAGGCGAAGCTGTAACAAAGCACAACCAAGAGCAAAGGAAGAAGAAGAGTGAAGGTGAAGTTAAGAATGGTGGAGGTAGTAACGGTGGAAATGGCGACAAAAACTTGAAGAGAAAGTGGAATGCAAATGTGGGAGCTGAAAATCAGCAAGGTAACCAGCAAAGGAAGAAGATTGACGCATGTGCTACATGCGGGAAGTTTCACACGGGTATGTGCTTAAGGGGGAAGCGGGCATGCTTTAATTGTGGCAAGGAGGGTCACATTGCCCCAAATTGCACTCAACCCAAGAAGAATGCTTGCTACACCTACGAGTCGAAGGATCATTTTGCTCGCGAGTGTCCAAAGAAGAAATCTGGCGAGATAAATGGAAGCAAGGGAAATGCTAGTGGAGGTTCACTAACTATTGTTGGACCAATGTCAACAAATAAGCCCACAGCAAGAACCTTCAACATGCCGATGCAGGACGCGGTGCAATTAAAAGATGTCGTGTCAGGTATTATCCCAATCAATGATATAAATGCATATGTATTATTTGATTCGGGTGCTACTTGCTCGTTTATATCTGATGAATTTGCTAAGAAGTTAGAAATATCTAGTGAAGAGTTGAATTTCCCTTTAAATATAGAAATTGCGAATAGGGAGGTAATTCCTGTTAGGTTTGTATACAATAACTATAAGGTGAATACAAAGGGGAATATTATGACAGTAGATTTAATCCCGATAAAACTTGGAGAGTTTAACGTGATATTGGGAATGGATTGACTATTCAATTATGGAGTGATAATTGACTGCCAAAAGAAGTGTGTAAACCTTATGACTCCGTCAAAGGTAGTTTTTCATGGTAGCAAATCGCCTAGACAAATGAGATGTTTGACGATGATGCAGGTCAAGAAGTTGTTGATTCAGGGTTGTGTAGGGTACTTAGTTTATATAGTCGATACTCAAAAGAAGGAGGGTGTAAAATTAGAGGAAATACCAGTGGTTAAGGAATTCGTGGACGTGTTTTCGGAAGATTTGCTAGGACTTCCGCTTAATCGAGAGATTGAATTCGTGATCAACTTAGCGCCAAGAACCGCTCCAATATCGAAGGCCCCGTACGGAATGGCTCCGGTCGAAATGAAAGAACTGATGGTACAACTACAAGAAATATTAAATAAGAAGTACATTCAACCGAGTGTATCACCATGGGGAGCGCCAGTGTTATTCGTGAAGAAGAAGGATGGATTAATGCGTCTTTGCATTGATTATAGAGAATTAAACAAAGTCACTATTAAAAACAAATATCCATTGCCAAGAATAGATGACTTGTTTGATCAATTGAAGGGTGCTAGATATTTCTCAAAAATAGATTTTAGAAGTGGGTATCACCAACTGAAAGTAAGGAAGGAGGATGTACCGAAGACGGCATTCCGAACTCGATATGGACATTACAAATTTTTGGTGATGTCTTTTGGTTTGACAAATGCCATTGCAGCATTCATGGATTTGATGAACATGATGTTTAAACCATTTTTAGACAAGTTTGTGGTGGTATTCATTGATGATATTTTGGTGTACTCCAAAACTCAAGAAGAACACGTGGAACACTTACGTCTGATGCTGGAGACATTAAGAAAAGAAAAGTTGTACGCGAAATTCTCTAAGTGTGAGTTTTGGCTGGAACGTGTACAATTCCTTGGGCATGTAATCGATAAGGATGAAATTTCAGTGGATCCATCAAAAGTCAAAGCTGTGATAAATTGGGAACAACCAAGAACTCCATCAGAAGTGAGAAGTTTCTTTGGATTGGCAGGGTATTACAGACGGTTTATCCAGGATTTTTCCCAGATTACTACTCTGTTGACAAATTTGACGAGAAAATCTGTAAAATTTGTTTGGACGGAGAAGTGTGAAGAGAGTTTTAAAGAATTGAAGAAGAGGCTCAGTGTGGCACTTGTGTTGTCGTTACCAGATAATACAGGATTTGTGGTGTATAGCGATGCGTCACACAAGGGTTTAGGATGTGTCCTAATGCAGAATGGCAAAGTCATTGCGTATGCATCTAGAAAATTGAAAAACTGCGAGAAAGGGTATCCGACTTATGATTTAGAGTTGGCAGCAGTAGTATTTGCTCTGAAGATATGGAGACACTATCTCTATGGAGAAAAATGTGAGATCTACACAGACCATAAGAGTCTGAAATATATTTTCACACAGAAGGACCTGAACATGCGTCAGAGAAGATGGATGGAATTGATAAAAGATTATGATTGTGAGATCTTTTATCATCCAGGCAAAGCAAACGTGGTTGCAGATGCCTTGGGTAGGAAAGGCCGAGAGAAGTTGATGTTGTTAACCGATAAGGAGGAGCTCATTTCAGTAATGGCAAGGCTAGAGTTGGAAATAAAATTTCCAAAAGAATTTGACGAAATATTATACCAGGTGGAAGCTAGTCCAACTTTGGTGGACAAGGTGAAGAATGCTCAACTACAGGATGAAGAATGCAGAAAAATAAAGGAAAGTGTTGCCGAAGGTAAAGAGGTGAAGAATAAACAAGATACTGAGGGAATGCTAAGATTCAAGGGATGAATTTGGGTTCTAGCAGTACAGGATATTAAAGAGGACATCTTGACAGAAGCTCATAGCTCAAAATATATGATTCATCCGAGAAGTACGAAGATGTATCAAGATTTGCAGTGACATTTTTGGTGGCCAAATATGAAAAGAGACGTTGCAGAATGCGTTGGAAAGTGCTTGACATGTCAGAGAGTGAAGGCAGAGCATCAAAGACCAAGAAGATTACTTCAACCGTTAGAGATACCGGAATGGAAATGGGAGCATATCACAATGGATTTTGTGGTAGGTCTTCCAATGACTCAGAAAGGATACGATGCGATATGGGTGATAGTGGACAGACTGAAAAAATCTGCACACTTTTTACCAATAAAGATTAGATTTAATATTGATCAGCTGGCGAAACTGTACGTTAAGGAGATCGTGTCAAGACATGGAGTTCCAGTGTCAATTGTATCAGACAGAGATTCGAGGTTCACATCAAATTTTTGGAAAAGATTACAAGAATGCATGGGAACACAACTGAAGATGAGTACAGCATATCATCCGCAAACTGATGGGCAAAGCGAACGAATAATTCAGACGCTAGAAGATATGCTCAGAGCATGCATCATGGATTTAAAAGGAAACGGGGATGATCATCTACCGTTGATGGAATTTGCATACAATAACAGTTACCATGCAAGCATTGGCATGCCGCCATACGAGGCATTATACGACAGGAAATGTAGAACTCCACTATGTTGGGATGAAGTTGGAACTGCTAGGACCAGAACTAGTACAGCAGACCGCTGAAATTATTAAACTCATCAGAGCAAGACTGGTAGCTGCTCAAGATCGACAAAAGAAATATGCTGATCAACACAGGCAGAGTCGCGAATTTGAAGAAGGAAATTTTGTTTTCCTAAAAGTTTCTCCTTGGAAGGGGAAAATTCGTTTCGACAAGAAAGGAAAGCTAAGCCCAAGGTTTATTGGACCTTTCGAGATATTACGAAGAGTGGGAGAAGTAGCTTATGAGGTAGCTTTACCTCCAGAATTAGAACATGTGCACAACATTTTTTATGTGTCGGTGTTGCGACCGTATAAACCCGATTTCAAACATTTGATCTAGTATGAACCGTTGCAGTTCAGTAAAGATTTGTCATATGAAGAGATTCATATCCAGATAGTTGATAGGAAAGAACAAGTGCTCAGGAATAAAGTGATACCTTCTGTGAAGGTGATATGGAAGAACCACAATGTCGAAGAGGCTACGTAGGAACTCGAAGCAAAAATGATGAAGAATTACCTTGAGTTATTTGTTTAGTCTGTGTCTTCGATTCTGGGGAAAGAATCTTTGTAAGGAGGGAAGAATGTGACGATTTGATTGTTTGAGTTGTGATGTCTGGGGACAGAATCCTTGTAAGGAAGGAAGGATGTAAGAATCCGGAATTTTAAATTATAATTTTAAATATTTATTGAATTATATAAATATTTATTTGAGGTGTTTATTTTTGAGTAAATATTTTATTGATGTAGTGGTTGTTAGTAAATATTTATGAATCTAAATTTATTAGATAATATTCTAAATTAAATTAATTTATAATTTAGAGAGTTGTAATATAACGTGAGATGTTATATTGTTGTGTTGATTTAATAATCTAAATGGTATATTAAATTATTAAATAAAATTACAATGAAATTATAATTTTGTGTTATTTGTTTAAATGATGTATTTAATTAAAATATAGTGTGTAATTAATTTAATTGGTTAGTGTGGATATGGAAATCCAAATAAATAATATGTGATTATAAATTATAAACTAAATTGTTTATTAAAATAAATTAAAGGAGTTTAATTTAGTTTTGCCAAACAAGGCTTAAAATATTAAGTCTTTAAATTTTAAAGGGTTTTGCCAAACAAAGCCTTATGGGTTTTGGATTTTTAATTTTTGAATTTGTAAATAATATAAATAGAATGAATAAAATAAATAAAATAATAAATATAATATAATTATAACCTAAATGTTATTTTATAACTGATATTCTAATAAGTGTGTGTATTATGGCTTATTAGTATTATCTTTACGCTTAAGTGTGGTTAGTTTGCATTTGGCCTAAGAAAAACTGCAGAGAACGCAGAGAGAATTGAGAGAGAGCTTAAGAATTTCCAAAGCAATTTCCACCGATTTTAGCAAGGATTCTTTCCTGTTTATGGTTTTTGCTGTTTAAATGTGTAAACATATAGTATGTTATGTGATCTTTCATCTGAAACTTGAATCAAGTTCATAGCATGAGCAGATTGCAAGATAATCGTGGTCAAATTTATCGATCGGCCATATTTGGGCATTTACGGGTAACCTAAAAGCGCGAAAAGGCCTGACAAGATTTTCAAGCTTCTAGATCTATCAGTGTGTTGTTGCTTTGTTGTTGTTAATGCATTTAAGTTGTAGTATGTTGTTTATACTACATGTTTATGCCTTAAAATCTCCTAATCATCAAAATGTGTGATTATAGAGGACGGACATGAAAGTAGTATGCACACAAGCCAATCATGTTTGATGATAAAGCATATACTTTGTAACAATCTTATTCATTTATTAATAAAAAGTATTAATTTATTAAAGGTTTTAATTATCTCTACGATGATCTTTGTTTTATAATATGTGATAAACCCATAGTTTTAAGCAATGCTTTTAGAATAATGATGATGATCATTCTAATGAGATCTAAATTCTTAGAAAGCTTAAAACTAAAATAGTTCCCAATCGTTGGATTACTAAATTGGGGATTAGTAAATCCGGATAGATTGGTACATACGTTGCTTGCTCATTGGATGAGGATGATTGATCTCATGATCATTTGTGTGGAGACACTAAAGCAAGTATGTAGGTGCTTATTAGAGAATAAGTTTCTTTGAGCGTGGCTCGCTAAGGAATACCTAATGGAGTTTTATTTGCCTGTCAATAGGAATTCCTGTAGTGATAGTAGTACAAGTGATCCTTGGACTTGAGATCATCATAGTATCTTGTGTATGATGAGTTATACTTTGACTTATTCCTTAAGACCCTTAGGGTATATCAAAGGGTATGCTTGGGTATAATAAGTTGTACATGGAGATAATGTATGATCAATAAAGAATCTACCACTTCTAATAAAAGAAGAGAAATGTCCTATGTGATTCGATAAATGACAACCCAGTAGTCCTTGGCTAAGGCAGAATGAAATTAGAAAGGAGTTTCTAATTTGCATTATTTGGAGTTGTGCATTTAAGAGTCAAAATACATATAATTAAATAAAATAAGACTTGTGAAGAATTCCATGTCTTATATTTAATTGGGACATTGTATGGTGGAAGGATTGAATTGTACGGTAACTATTTACTCAAAGGTTCTTTAATGATTAATGTTGAAATCTATATTATCTGGAAAGTCGTTGATCGCTAGGGAGGCTTATCCCTATTGTAGAATAAATATTATTTATTTAAATAAATTAATTGTTTAATTTATTTATTTAAATAAGATTAGAATTGTTCTAATTGATTTATTCACAACCTGGGTTTAATATGGAGAACCTAAAGGGTCACACCATAAAAGGAAGAATAATTATTTAAGAAGTTAATGGCATAATCGTAATAATATGTTAAGTATATTTAATTTAATCTATGGTGATAGAATAAATTAAATAGCTTAATATTTATTATTTAATATTTTAGAAATATTAAATATAAATTAATAAGAGAGAGTCTTATTAATATTATTACAATTATTATTATTTTAATTTCTAAAAGAGTTTAGGAATTAATTTAATATAAGTACTCTCATTTATTCCTAATTGGATTAGGAAGGAAAATTAATTAAAGGAGTTTAATTAATTATCCCTAATAAGATTAGGGAGCTTAATTAATTAAAAGAATTAATTAATTAAAACCCAATTCCTTAATTGTTAAGGTGGGTTGCCCACATCTATAAATAAGAGGAGTCTTATTATGGGTGGGTGGGGTTGTTGATTTTTCAACGTACGTAATAATTCCAAGTTGTTGGGAGTATGCCTTTTTCTATAGAGATAGAAAACTAGGGTTAGCCATAACACCCATCTTCTTGAATTTTATTCTTCCTTGGTGGATCACCTCTAGAGGCCAAACACATGGGTGGCTAACGTTGATCAAAGGAAGGAACCAAACCCGGTGGATTCAAGATTGAACGCGAAAGGATTTGGAGGTGAACTTGTACCTGAGGAAGCTCGATCTTCAAGGGTATGATTTATTCTTTATCTTTTCGTTTAATTAATAATTGTGCATAAAGGGTGATGATCCGTATATGGTTTGTAAATTTTTAAACTCGATTTTACACGCTTAGCACTTATTTTGCAATTTGATTGATTGCGTTATGAATATTACAAACCTAACGGTGGCATCGAGCCAAACCTTTATGCTAATTATTAATTGTTTTAATTTATATATTGATATGTGTTTAGAACAATTTAATTGGGCATAATTTATTGTATAAAATTTATTAAAAAAAAAAAAAAAAAAAAAACGGATCGAATGTAAACATGAATTAGTGAGCCATGCAAAACAAGTTAATTTTTTTATACCGTTGCACGGAACATAAAAAAAAAAAAAAAAAAAAAAAAAAGGCCGCCATTTTTTTCCTTTTTTTGATGTATTTATTTGATTTCAAGTGAAAATGGTATTAGCTATATGGTTATTATATATAATAAGAACCAAAGTTATCAAAGTTCTTTGGAAACAAGAATTGCGACGAAATAAAGCAACGTGAAAATCATGGATTTCTTAATGGTTAGTAGTACGGAAATCGACACAGATTCACAAAAGAAAAAAAAAAAATGGGCGGATCATGTTTTTTTTTTTTGAAACTTCCGATTATATATATATATATATATAGGTTAGGATATATATATATATATATATATATATATATATATATACGGTATTATTATATATATATAATATTCTTAATAATTTTATTATTAAAATAAAAATTTTATTTTAATATTATAATAAAAAGTTTATTTTATATTAAAATATAAAGTTTATTTTAATTTTAAAATTAAATTTCATGCAAACTAATTAGAGTTGGAATTGGATTCCATGATAACTAATTGGAGTTGAAATTGATCTTTCCTTAAATAAAGGAGTTTATTTAGATATGAAATAGATTTCATATTATTCAAAATAAAAGAGTTTATTTGTGAATAGGAAAGAAAATCCATGTTTCCTTAAATAAAGGAGTTTATTTAAATATGGAATAAGATTTCATATTATTCAAAATAAAGGAGTTTATTTGTGAATAGGAAAGAATATCCGTGTTTCCTTTAATATTTTTTTTTTATATAGAATTGGATTCTATAATTAATTAAAATAAAAGAGTTTATTTTAATTAAAGATTTTTTTATATACATGGAATTGGATTCCATAATTAATTAAAATAAAGGAGTTTATTTTGATTAAAATTTTGATTAAAATAAAATAGTTTATTTTATTCAAAATTGGATAAATTAAAATAAAATAATTTTATTTTGATTTAAATTTGGATTAAAATAAAGGAGTTTATTTTGATTCAAAATAGATTTTATACTAACTAAATTTGCCCATTAAATGATATCAATATATATATTAAATGTTTATTATTCATGAGATGAATGTTATTTATTGATGCATATGGTGATGTGTATGATAATAAATGGGATTGATTATGGACTATTGACAATGTGATTGGATTTTATTTTAGTTGGATGCATGAATGTATGGGTTTTATTAAATGGGTCTCACAGTGCCTTTCGTCTTCTCTAATTTTTCTTAATGTAAATTCTATCTCCTCCTATGTACTTCCCCTCGATTTCACGATCAAGGTTTCTATTTATTTTAAATAGTATTGTAATAGGAATAATTAGAATTAATTTTAGAAAATTAGAGATCAAAGGAGCAAGGAGCGCTTGAAGACCCGTTTGTAATGAAGCCCGGGTTTAAATGTAATAGTTATATTTAAATATTATTTCTTGCACCCCTAGGGTTTGACCTTTTGGTTCACTTGGTGGCTCTAGTGAACCAAACTAGAATAAAAGTCCATAATCAATCCGGGTAGAATATAGTATTCTATATGTGCATGCTTATACTATATATATATTATATATTATGCAAACATGCTTCGCATGTTTATTAATATAGCGTATTTTATATATATATGCATGCATGCAGCTAAACAAGATGAGACAAATTAATAACAAACCCCTCAATTTTTATATTAAGTCCTAAGCGTTCAAAGATATTTGGAATATCGAACGTCATTTTTCTAGCATGATAAAATTAATAGAGTATTAAATATTTAATATGAGTTTGTTGTGTCACCACAAGGCAAGTATTAAGTATTTAAGATGTTAATTTATCACATTTGATGCTTATAAAGAAAATTGAACAATATTATTTTGTTGTGTCACCACAAGGATGATATTTTCTTTTTGAATATATATGGAGTGCTAGGTCGGACTTAACTTGGATAATTTTGATTCGGATGTGCCACCACTTGATCAAAATAATCTAAGAGGCAAAATACAAGGAGTTGCATAGTTGATGTAATTGACAAAAGTTGTTCATCTATTTATTTATATATAGTTTGTTGTGTCACCACAAGGCTATATACATTTGAAATGGGATCCTTATTCTCACTAGCAAATCTTTAATTAGATTTTGCTTAGAACTATATAAGTGAGGGTAATATAGTTTGAAGAAAATAGTGGGAGATACCAATTTAAAACAAGTCCTAATTTATTTTGGTAATTAATAAAAGAATGTATGTTAAAATGTTGTTAATTACAAATTCATTTACTGTAATTTTACAATGTCTAAAATTACTATCATCTGCGAAGCATATTAGATGCTAAATTAACGCAGGCCGAATTAAATGGATTGGTTAAGGAATTTGAGAATAGTTCTCATAGTCAAAAAAGCTATCTTATGTCCTTAATACGCCTATCCCGCGAATGGTTGCAAACAATGCCTCCGAGGAAGACATTGCTACTTTTAGAAAGTGGCAAAATGGTGCGCGATTGGCTCAATGCATCATGCTCGCATCCATGAGTAACGAGCTTCAGCCACAAGATGAAACTATGGATGCTTTACTATATTCCCGCACATCAAGTAGTTGATGGTGAGGAAAGTAGGACCGATAGATATCGATATCTAAGGAGCTCTTCCGATCTAGAATGGCAAATGGCACTATAAATGCAGATAAAAAGTTCTTAACATTATCAATTTGATTGATCAATTAAGACAACCTGGTTTTGTCATGGATGGAGAGTTGAGCCAAGATTGGATCTTGCACTCACTCCTGGACTCTTTTCACAATTGTTGTAAATTTTTCATATAAACAAGCTAGATATCGCATTTCATTGATTTGCTTAACATATTGAAAAATGTTGAGAGTCACTTTCAACCAAGAAGAAAGAGTCTTCTTGGTAGGGGCCAAAGGATCTTCCGAAAAGAAGAACGATTCTAAGAAGGTAAATAGAAAGGCAAAAACAAAGGATAATAAGAACAAATCGATACACGGATAGCAAAGGAGTTTGCTTCCAATCGCAATAAGCCCTCGACACCTTTGGAAAGAAATCATGCGAGAAGCATCTTGCAGAGAGGGTGACCAAAGAAGCTTAGTGAAGTTTCGGTTACAAATGCAATTTTGTTCATGATTTAAATAAATTTTTCTTTAAGTCAAGGTTCTACTTGGGTATTGGATACCGACTTTGGTTATCATAAATATAGATTTATGATGGGACCAAGCAGAAGTAGAAAGCTAAACAAATATAAGTTATCCTATGTATGGAAATGTAGCAAAGGTTGCCATATTAGCCATAGAAACTTATAGTTTAGCAATGCTACACGAAGCAAATCTATTAAGTCAATAAGTTGTTATTGTATTCCAGTTCTTGTTAAAATATTATTTCCATTTTATTGTTGGACAATGAAATCTTTGGTATTATAATTAAGAACAATTGTTGTTCTATTTATAATAATAATGTTTTGTATAGAACTGGAATATTACTTAATAAATTTTGTATACTTGACTTACATGAAAATAATTTTGCATATTGAACAAATTAGTATAAGAAAAGGAGATGATCATTCAAAGAGTTGAATGTGTGTATTTGCTGAAATACAAGTGTGAATTATTTGAAAGGTTCAAAGAATTCAGAAGTGAAACAAATTGGCAAAGTATTAAGATTCTTTGATTAGATCAAGGAATAAATACTTATGCAATAAGTTTCTAGATCATCTCAAATGGTTTTCTCATAATGGACGCCTCCTGATACACAATAATTGATTGATGTATCTGAATGAAAAATCGTACCTTGTTGGACATGGTGCGGTCCATAATGATTTTACCGACATTCCAAAGTATCCTTCAGGATAATGTCCTAGAAATGGTACGACATCTCACGAAAATGGTAACCTCAAAATCCCGCCCCAAGACTCCATAAAAGTTATAGGATGGGAGGATTCCTAATCTTAAGTATGTTAAGATAAGGGGTTGTCCAACTTATGTGAAAAAGTTTCAAAGGATAAGTTTGGGACAAGATTTGACAAGTGTAGATTTGTTGGACATCCTAAAGTAAGTTTAGGGCATGTGTTCTATAATCCTACTTAGCAAAAGGTATTTGTTATGAAAACACGCCTTCTAAGATAAAGGTGTTTATCATTGAAAGGGCTAGTGGGAGGATAATAGATCTTGAAGAGTTCAAGAACCACAAAACACTATAAGTCAAATAAGAGGAACCTATAGATAGACCTATTATACCACAAAAGAATCGTAAATACGGAATAGTATCAAGAAGATACCTGGAGGTATGGATTCATCATGGATGATGATGATGAGGTACACATCATAAAAGATGATGATCCGAGTTACATTCGATGAGGTAAGACTTCTAGTGTGTACAAAAGGGTCGATGGGAGCGTCGTGAAATTTCTAGTATTATATGTTGATATACTACGGATGAGGAATTACATACCAATGCTACAATCAAGAAAGATAAAGTTGTCTAAACATTCCTCCATGAATGATTTGGAAGAGTATCTTAATTGGGGATATAAATCTATATAGATAGATTTAAAAGGATGCTCGACTTAACCCAAGGAACGTATATTCATTTGATGCTAAAGTCGTTTAGCATGGCAAACTCCAAGAGATGTCTCATGTCGATGAGCTATGGAGTGTATCTCTCTTAATAGTCCCCATAGACTCCAAAGAAGAGAGATCGCATGAGTGACAATCATGTATGCAATGAAATATACGAGACCTGATGTTGATCGGTCATATTCTGGAGAAGATCACTATAAAACAGTGAAAAACATCTTAAAGTGCTTAACCGGCACTAAGGATGTGATCATATTCATGGTGGGTCTAAATTAAAACTAGAGGGCTTTACAGACTCAAATTTTTTCAGACAGACCAAGATGACAGAAAATCCACTTTAAGGTAAAGCGTTATCTTGAAGCAAAGTGGTGCGTTGAATTGGAAAGGTTCCAAACAAAGAAAGAGTTCTTTGGTTTAGTGATAAAGACAAAGTATATAGCTATAAATGAAGCTGCAAGTTGATTGTTTGGATTAAAAGTTCATTACAGAACTAGGAATAGTTCCCAAGTCTCATCTTGGATCTAAACATGTGTTGTGGCACTTTCAATTGATTATTAGAATCATTGAAAGATGGGAAATCACTATAGAGATAGTGGACTCTCATGAACAACATTACATATCCATTAACTAAAGCTTATCCAACAGCAGGATAATCGTCACTTAGAGAAGAAGAGTATGAGATACCATGACGATTGGCTTTAGTGCAAGTGGGAGATTGAAAGTAGTATGCACACAAGCCAATCATGTTTGATGATAAAGCATATACTTTGTAACAATCTTATTCATTTATTAATAAAAAGTATTAATTTATTAAAGGCTTTTAATTATCTACATGATGCTGTTTTATAATATGTGATAAACCCATAGTTTTAAGCAATGCTTTTAGAATAATGATGATGATCATTCTAATGAGATCTAAATTCTTAGAAAGCTTAAAACTAAAATAGTTCCCAATCGTTGGATTACTAAATTGGGGATTAGTGAATCAGGATAGATTGGTACATACGTTGCTTGCTCATTGGATGAGGATGATTGATCTAATGATCATTTGTGTGGAGACACTAAAGCAAGTATGTAGGTGCTTATTAGAGAATAAGTTCACTGAACGTGGCTCGCTAAGGAATACCTAATGGAGTTTTATTTGCACTGTCGGCAGGAATTTCTGTAGTGATAGTAGTACAAGTGATCCTTGGACTTGAGATCATCATAGTATCTTGTGTATGATGAGTTATACTTTGACTTATTCCTTAAGACCCTTAGGGTATATCAAAGGGTATGCTTGGGTATAATAAGTTATACATGGAGATAATGTATGATCAATAAAGAATCTACCACTCTAATAAAAGAAGAGAAATGTCATATGTGATTCGATAAATGACAACCCAAAGAGTCCTTGGCAAAGCGAGAATGAAATTAGAAAGGAGTTTCTAATTTGCATTATTTGAGTTGTGCATTTAAGAGTGAAATACATATAATTAAATAAAATAAGACTTGAAAGTAATTTCATGTCTTATATTTAATTGGGACATTGTATGGTGGAAGGATTGAATTGTCACGGTAACTATTTACTCAAAGGTTCTTTAATGATTAATGTTGAAATTTATATTATCCGGAAAGTCGTTGATCGCTAGGGAGGCTTATCCCTATTGTAGAATAAATATTATTTATTTAAATAAATTAATTGTTTAATTTATTTATTTAAATAAGATTAGAATTGTTCTAATTGATTTATTCACAACCGGTTTAATATGGAGAACCTAAAGGGTCACACCATAAAAGGAAGAATAATTATTTAAGAAGTTAATGGCATAATCGTAATAATATGTTAAGTATATTTAATTTAATCTATGGTGATAGAATAAATTAAATAACTTAATATTTATTATTTAATATTTTAGAAATATTAAATATAAATTAATAAGAGGAGTCTTATTAATATTATTACAATTATTATTATTTTAATTTCTAAAAGAGTTTAGGAATTAATTTAATATAAGTACTCTCATTTATTCCTAATTGGATTAGGAAGGAAAATTAATTAAAGGAGTTTAATTAATTATCCCTAATAAGATTAGGGAGCTTAATTAATTAAAAGAATTAATTAATTAAAACCCAATTCCTTAATTGTTAAGGTGGGTTGCCCACATCTATAAATAAGAGGAGTCTTATTATGGGTGGGTGGGGTTGTTGATTTTTCAACGTACGTAATAATTCCAAGTTGTTGAGAGTATGCCTTTTTCTATAGAGATAGAAAACTATGGTTAGCCATAACACCCATCTTCTTGAATTTTATTCTTCCTTAGTGGATAACCTCTAGAGGCCAAACACATGGGTGGCTAACGTTGATCAAAGGAAGGAACCAAACCCGGTGGATTCAAGATTGAACGCAAAAGGATTTGGAGGTGAACTTGTACCTGAGGAAGCTCGATCTTCAAGGGTATGATTTATTCTTTATCTTTTCGTTTAATTAATAATTGTGCATAAAGGGTGATCCGGGTATATGGTTTGTAAATTTTTTAAACTCTGATTTTACACGCTTCCGCACTTATTTTGCAATTTGATTGCGTTATGAATATTACAAACCTAACAGGACAAACCAGGCCAAACGATCATGGAAGATGTTTTCTGGGTAACCCAGAAAACGCTTGAACATGTCGTCTGACATGGTTTGACCAGTATGAATCTGCCTTATATGTTGTTGTTTTAGTGAACTATTGTGATAGAACTCTTCCTTGTCATGCTGGCTACACGCTGGATCCATTACATCACATAAAGATTACACGGATAGCAAATTGTGGAAGCCCAAATATGGCTTGTCGAACTATTCTTCATTTCTGGGTAACCCAGAAAATGAACAGCCCTGATAGCTTGTTCATAGCTTTATATCTTTTTGATGTGTTATGATTTTGTCCAGAACGTGTTATACACTTGTAGTATGACATTAATACTACAAGATGTGAACAATAGCTTGCCTAGAAACATTAATATCTGACATTTATCACAGGTCAAAGTAGGGTACTTGATCACTGACTTTGAAGGCTCAAGAACACAATAGACTACACTTTCTGTCGCTAAAAGCCTATAGCGAAAGTTTTATTAATTTTAATTAATTAACTTTTCAAAAATTATTTAAAAATAGAAATAAATTATTAAAAATTCTAAAAATTATTTTAAAAATTATTGTAAGTTATAAAAATTAACTTTTAATAATTTAGCATATTTTCCATAAATATTAGTATTTATTTAAATATTATTGATATTTAATTTATTTAATAAATACATTAAATAAATTAATTAAAAATGATTTTATTATATTAAAAATCATTTTAAATGATAATAAGGTATTTAAAGATAGTTTAAGTTATAAAATATAACTTTTAATATTTTAAAGCAAATTTCATTAATTATTTAATAATAATGATATTAGATTTATTTAATAATCATATTAAATAAATTAATTTTAAAATAATTTTAATATTATAAAATTATTTTAAATGAAAATAAAGAGTTTATTAATATTTTAAGTTATAAAATATAACTTTCAATATTTAAAGGTAAATTTCATTAATTATTTACTATTAATGATATTAAAGTTATTTAACAATTATATTAAATAAATTGTTTAAAAATGATTTTAATATTATAAAAATCATTTTAAATAAAAATAAGGTGTTTAAAAATATTTTAAGTTATAAAATATAACTTTTAATATTTAAAGGATAATTTCATTAATAATTTAATATTAATGATATTGATTTAATATTAATGATATTAAATTTATTTAAATAATTATATTAAGTAAATAGTTTTAAAATGATTTTATTAATTTAAAAATCATTTAAAAAGGATATAAATGAATTAAAAATATTTTAAGTTATAATTAACGACTTTTAATATTTTGATAAATAGTACATTAATATTTAAATATTAATGGTAATTATTTAAAATGATTTTAAATATTTTAAAAATCATTTAAGGGTAATAATAATACTTTTAAAATATTCTAAGTTATTATAAATAACTTTAATATTTTGGTAATGGTTTCATTAATAGTTTAATATTAATTAAATGTTAATAATAATAGAATTTTTTAATATTTAAATCATTTAATAATGATTCCGGTGTTTGACAATTCATGATAAATTATAATAAATGTTTAAAAATTATTATAAGTCATTTAAAAATAATATGACTGATACTTACAGATATTGAGTTACAAGATAGAGTCTTAGACTCGATAATTACCCGATAAAGTCGTCAGTACACCGACATATTTTAGAAATTGATCTGGACTTAAATAGTTTGACTGTGTTAATGTTTGTTTATAGTCCAATGACTGATATAACTATGTGACAATGTGATTAGGTTATGTGCTGACTGCAAAATGCAGTACTATGTGTTATAGTATGTTGTTCTAATCGAATGAATGATCTTATTAATGATAGGGCTTGATATAAAAGATAAAACTAAGTTGCATAACTGTAAGCAGCAAACTAGACAAGTATCTAACCCTTTGCATTTACTTTATGCAATGGACATGCGTAAGATAATATCTGAACTATTCTTTTTTAATGTTCAAATATTTCAACCTTTGTATATACTTATGCAATGATTCTGTATAAGTAAGTTATTAAATTATAATTTGTTGTACAAGTTCCTTAATTCTATTAATATAGATCAAGATATATATTCTGTTCGTTAATTTCTAATCATGGTTATACAAGCGTCCTCACTTGGATAATCATTATATTTTATCACATGTTGATACATACTTATCGGTGTCTAGTATGTATACGTTGAATTGAAAGTCATCTAAGCTATTTGATCCGGCTAGACACAAACTTAAAATTGTTATTGAATAAGATAAAACTTTATTATTATCCAACCGAATTTTTTTTGTTCAGATTCTAGACTGGTATGAACATCCCAAATATGGGAAACTTTTATGCGCCTAAGGCAGATATGCTAGACGAAAATATCATCCTTGAATGTATTATTGATCAATACAGGGCATCACGGGTTGATCACCCCCGTGCTCGTAAGTTATGACGGTTTATAGATGAAGTTCTATTTAACCTTTTCAAAAATAAAAAATAATGTTCATAGTCTGTCGACTGATCCTCATTTAGAGTCAGTACGTAGTTTCAAAAAAAATTGAAATTAAAATGATATGTTATTTATTATTGGTTCAGCTTACTTCACAACTGTTGATTCGTTGTTGAAGTATCGTTCAAAGAAAACATTTAATTCGTTCAGCTATCTGTTATTGTTGCTATTACTTGTTGGGAACTCAAATGCTCATCCTTGCTTAATTTAAATGTTTTCAGCTAAATGTGAACAACCTGAAGGCTCTGCCACGAACAAAGGGAAAGGAAAGGTTGTTGAATGAATTTCTATGATATCATATGTAATAGTTTGATTTTATGTTAAGGATGATAAATATTATTATTATCATGAAATGAATGTTTAAAGGTTTCGTACTTGGGATTGGAAAATTCTGATAATATGTAAATTAAATTTGATAATCTATATTATTGTTATTATTATTATCATTATTCCGCTCATAGAAATAGTATCGTGAAGCACCGAGTTCGGGTTTTAAGTACCTGGATTTGGGGGCGTTACACAAACTCTAACATCACCAACATATATAATCACAATTACTAGTTATACATATCAATAATTCAACAAATTGAATTCACAGACTTAGAAGGTTTATGTCATAAATTCATATATATATATATATATATATATATATATATATATATATATATATATATATATATACACACATATATATGTATAATATTAAAGGTATGAACAATACCTTCAATAAGCTTGATAATCCTTGCTAAAATCGCTGGAAATTGCTTTAAAAATTCTTAAGCTCTCTCTCAACTCCCTCTCAATTCTCTCTGCGTTCTCTGCAGTTTTTCTTAGGCCAAATGCAAACTAACCACACTTAAGCGTAAAGATAATACTAATAAGCCATAATGCGCACACTTATTAGAATATCAGTTATAAAATAACGTTTAGGTTATAACTATATTATATTTATTATTTTATTTATTTTATTTATTCTATTTATATTATTTATAAATTCAAAAATTAAAAATCCAAAAGCCATAAGGCTTTGTTTGGCAAAACCCTTTAAAATTTAAAGACTTAATATTTTAAGCCTTGTTTGGCAAAACTAAATTAAACTCCTTTAATTTATTTTAATAAACAATTTAGTTTATAATTTATAATCACATATTATTTATTTGGATTTCCATATCCACACTAACCAATTAAATTAATTACACACTATATTTTAATTAAATACACCATTTAAACAAATAACACAAAATTATAATTTCATTGTAATTTTATTTAATAATTTAATATACCATTTAAATTATTAAATCAACACAACAATATAACATCTCACGTTATATTACAACTCTCTAAATTATAAATTAATTTAATTTAGAATATTATATAATAAATTTAGATTCATAAATATTTACTAACTACCACTACATCAATAAAATATTTACTCAAAACTAAACACCTCAAATAAATATTTATATAATTTAATAAATATTTAAAATTATAATTTAAAATTCCGGATTGTTACAGAAGATCACTGTAAGATAGTGAAAAATATCTTAAAGTACTTAACTGGCACTAAGAATGTGATTAAAATTTATGGTGGGTCTAAATTAAAACTAGAGGGCTTAACAGACTCAAGTTTTTCAGAAAGACCAAGATGGCAGAAAATCCACTTTAAGGTAAAGTGTTACCTTGAACGGTGGTGCAGTGATTTAGAAAGGTTTCAAACAGCAAAGAGTTGTTGGTTTAGTGATAAAGACAAAGTATATAGCTATAAATGAAGCTTTAAGTTTATTGTTTGGATGAAAAGTTCATTAGAGAACTAGAAATAGTTCCTAAGTCTCATCTTGGATCTAAACATGTGTTGTGGCACTTTCATTTGATTATAGGAATCATTGAAAGATGGGAACTCACTATAGAGATAATGGACTCTCAATAACAACATTACATATCCATTCACTAAACCTTATCCAACAGCAGGATAATTGTCACTTAGAGAGGTAGGGTATAAGATCCCATAACGATTGGCTTTAGTGCAAGTGGGAGATTGAAAGTAGTATGCACACAAGCCAATCATGTTTGATGATAAAGCATATACTTTGTAACAATCTTATTCATTTATTAATAAAAAGTATTAATTTATTAAAAGCTTTTAATTATCTACATGATGTTGCTTTATAATATGTGATAAATCCATAGTTATAAGCAATGCTTTTAGAATAATGATGATGATCATTCTAATGAGATCTAAATTCTTTGAAAGCTTAAAACTAAAATAGTTCCCAATCTTTGGATTACTAAATTGGGGATTAGTGAATCCGGATAGATTGTTACATACGTTGCTTGCTCATTGGATAAGGATGATTGATCTCATGATCATTTGTGTGGAGACACTAAAGAAAGTATTTAGGTGCTTATTAGAAAATAAGTTCACTGAACGTGGCTCGCTAAGGAATACATAATGGAGTTTTACTTGCCTATCAATTGGAATTCTTATAGTAATAGTAGTACAAGTGATCCTTGGACTTGAGATCATCAAACTATCTTATGTATGATGAGTTATACTTTGACTTATTCCTTAAGACCCTTAGGGTATATCAAAGGGTATGCTTGGGTATAATAAGTTGTACATGGAGATAATGTATGATCAATAAAGAATCTATCGCTTCTAGTAAAAGAAGAGAAATGTCTTATGTGATTCGATAAATGACAATCTAGTAGTCTTAGGCCAAGGCAAAATGAAATTAGAAAGGAGTTTTTAATTTGCAGTATTTGGAATTGTGCATTTGAGAATCGAAATACATATAATTAAATAAAATAAGACTTGACAGTAATTCCATGTCTTATATTTAATTAAGACATTGTATGGTGGAAGGATTGAATTGTACGGTAACTATTTACTCAAAGGTTCTTTTATGATTAATGTTAAAATTTATATTATTTGGAAAGTCGTTAATCACTAGGGAGGCTTATCCCTATTGTATAATAAATATTATTTATTTAAATAAATTAATAGTTTAATTTATTTATTTAAATAAGATTACAATTGTTCTAATTGATTTATTCACAATAGGTTTAATATGGAGTCATACCATAAAAGGAAGAATAATTATTTAAGAAGTTAATGGCATAATCGTAATAATAAGTTAAGTATATTTAATTTAACTTATGGTGATAGAATAAATTAAATAGCTTAATAATTATTATTTAATATTTTGGAAATATTAAATATAAATTAATAAGATGAGTCTTATTATTATTATTATTATTATTATTATTATTATTATTATTTAATTCCTAAAGGAGTTTGGGAATTAATTAATAAAAGTACTCTCATATATTCCTAATAAGATTAGGAGGTTAAATTATTAAAAGAGTTTAATTAATTATCTCTAATAAGATTAGGGAGCTTAATTAATTAAAAGAATTTAATAATTAAATAATACCCTATTTTCTAATTCGATTAGAAGGGTTAACTGATATATTTATAAGAGGAGTCTTATATCAGATATCATGTGAATACGTGATTCCAATTGTTGGAGAGTACGCCCTTTTTTTATAGAGATAGAAAATTAGAGTTTTGCCAAACACCCATCTTCTTGAATATTTCTTCTTCCTTAGTGGATCACCTCTAGAGGTCAAACACTTGGGTGGCTAACATTGATCAAAGGAATGAATCAAACCTGGTGGATTCAAGTTGAACGCGAAAAAAATTTGGAGGTGAACTAATACCTGAGGAAACTCGAATCTTCAACGGTATAATTCTTATTCTTCTTCTTTTCGTTTAATTAATAATTGTGCATAAAAGATAATCCGGGTATATGATTTGCAAAATTTTAAAACCCTATTTTACCACGTTTCTGCTATTTTGTGCAATTTAATTGTGTCCATGAATCTTACAAACCTAATAGTGGCATTAAAGCCAAACCTTTATGCGAGTTATTAATTGTTAATATTTGATATGTGTTTAGAACAAATTTTTTGGGCATAATTATTGGTATAGAATCATGTTTTTGGAGAAAAACTGCACAATTCGCAAACTGAAAAAATAGATTCTGGAGATTAGCGCCATAGCGCCACTCTCCAGAAATAAATATATACTTTTTTAATTTTTATTTTGATTTTCATTAATATAAAAGGTTTATTTTAATTAAAATTAAATTAAATTAAATTTTTTTCAGTAATTCTAAATTAAAAATAAAGGAGTTTATTTTGATTTGAAATTGGATTAAAATAAAGTTGTTTATTTTAATTGGAATTGGAATCCACATTTATTTGAATAAACGAGTTTCTTCAAAAGTTTTTTTTTAATAACTTGGAATTGGATTCCATGTTTTTTTGAATAAAAGAGTTTATTCAAAAGTTTTATATTAACTTAGAATTGAATTCCACTTTTGTTTGAATAAAAGAGTTTATTCACATATGGAATAGGATTCCATATTTTCTAGAATAAAAGAGTTTATTCACATATGGAATAGATTTCATGTTTCCTAAAATTAAAGGTGTTTAATTTTAATAAGGAATAAGATTCAACATATTTTATTTTTCCAAGCAATTTTAAGTTAAAATAAAAGGTTTTATTTTGTACTTGAAATTAGATTCCTTGTTAATTAAAATAAAAGAGTTTATTTTGATTGGGAAGTTGATTAAATTAATGGCGTTTATTTTATTCAAAATTGGATAAAATAAAATAAAGAAATTTATTATGGTTTTGATTAAAAATAAAGGAGTTTATTTTGTTTCAAAAGTAGATTTTATGCTAATTAAAATTGCCCATTAAATCAATATCAATGTATATATTGAATGTTTATTATTCATGAGATGAATGCTATTTATTGATGCATATGATGATGTGTATGATAATAAATTGGATTGATTATGGACTATTAACCAATGTGATTGGATTCTATTTTAGTTGGATGCTTGAATGTATGAGTTTTATTAAATGGGGTTTGTGTACCTCGTCTTCTCTAATTTTTTGTTAATGTAAATTCTATCTCCCTCCTATGTATTTTCCATTGACTGTTGATCAAGGTTTCTATTATTTTAAATAGTTTTGTAATAGGAATAGTTAGAATTAATTTTGAAGAATTGGAGATCAAGGAGAAAGGAGAGCTTGAAGACCCGTTTGTAATGGAGCTTGGGTTTAAATGTAATAGTTATATTTAAATTTAATTCTTGCACCCTAGGTTTGACCTCTTAGTTCACTTGGTGGCTCTAGTGAACCAAACTAGAATAAAGTCCATAATCAATCCGGGTAGAATATAGTATTCTATATGTGCATACTTTACTATATATATATATATATATATATATATATATATATATATATATTATGCAAACATTATTCGCATGTTAATTAATATGACGCCGTGTGCATGCACGCTAAACAAGATGAGAATAAGGGTTTAAGCATAAGGGTTTGAAAACCTATTTTCAAAACATCACTTTTACATTCTTCGCTTAAAAGTGAACTTTTCAATAAGTCAAACCCTTTGTATATAGGTGCAAAAGAGACATAGCACTACTTTCAAATAAACTCACTTCGAACATATTTATCAAATTCACACACACATTTCAATGCATAGGAAATAAAAAGACGCGGTAATCGTGTTTCACGAAAGTCGGGGGGTGCCTAACACCTTCCCCTTGCTTAAGCAATCCCCCGAACTCTATGAATTTCGGTTTTCAAGACCAATTAAATGGAGTCACATATTGGGCCATATTGTAACTTTAAAAAACTCCGGTTGAGTTGGTATAACCATTTAACTCATACCAACTGGCAACTCTATCTAATTCGGCCCAATAATTAAAATCAAACTTTTCAAATCATCGACATTGTATGTCGGTCTTTCCAAAAAAATCTCACCTTTAAGCAAGATAAAATCAACCTAGAACACATAAAGGGTAGAGAACACAATAGGAAAATTTTCTCGGCGTCGACATTTTGAAAACAAACATTTATGAAATCTATGTTAATTACATTCTGATCTTTTGAGCAGGCATAGTAAGATCTTTTATGCTTCTAAATATGACTGATATGTTAATCCATCAAGTTGGGCATGATATAAATTGTTCTAGCATGGTTTAAAGTAAGTTTTCAAGCGTAAAGCTATGCTAGCTATAAATAAATGAGTTGAATATATTTGAGTATGTGTAGGAAAGGTTGTTTAGCAACATCATGTGTGTTATGGATTATTATAGTTGGTCATTTATGAAATAAATTCATTAAGCTTTGTTGAACAGAAATTTCAAAATAAAACAATATAGTTTGAAAATAAAATTAAAGTAAGCACAATAGAAATCAAATCTAGCACAAAACATGCTTGACATGTGTATATGATATGTATTAACATTTCAGCATACTAGGAAGTGATCTAGGTAATAGAAAACTCAACTCTGGACTGGTAAGGGAGCAGCGTGGCCGTGTCACTCCCAGGTCAAAATGTAGCGCGGTCGCGCCACATTGTAGAGTTGTCAAATTGTTTGAACTATGATCTGAAACTTGAAGCATGTGTACATTAATATCATAAGCTATAATATAGGATTAAAGCGATGTTTTAAGTATTCAAACATGTAATGGCTATATAAAATCAAGATTTCAAAAGTTTCTAAAAGGTGTCTAACTAAAACTTTCAAAAGCAAAAACAAAGCTGAATATGAAACTATGTGTTTTAAATGTGTCAAATATATGGTTTATCATGATGTCTACTATCTTCTACGATTTAAAAGTTCATCAGCAATATTTTATCCCTATAATTCCAATCAATAGTTCATGTTCATAAATATGCAAATCAACTGTTTATCTTTGCACTACGGGCCAAAGATATTCATTTGTATCACCAATGGTCATGATCATTCCAAACAGCAGTCCATCTTTGAACTACAGGTCAAAGAGAACTTTCACCACAAGCATTTATCTATAACACCAAAAGTCATGATTATACCTATACATAATTTCCGGTCACAATCATACCAATCAACAGTCCATATTTGCACTACGGGCCAAATATAACTTTTCACCACAATTTAATTTTGAGGATTATGACAATGATATAAAGAATGAATAAAAAAAATAAGAACAATAATATCATGAATAAACATTACAGATTTATAATGTAATTTATTCAGAGTCCAAATTGTCAACATGATATCCAGAAATTCGATTAGAGTTCGAGAATAGAATAAATATGATTTATAATTCAATTATAACGTGTAAAATGTAATAAGAAGATTTAAGTGAAAAAATATTAAATGAAAATCCAACTATTAAGAAAGTTCTAAACAATTTAGACATTTTCACCGTTTAACGAATCAGTTGTAGAAATGAATAACAACTTCTTACCATAATATAGAGTATGAAAGAAAATGATATCCCTTACGAGTATTGAAAGAAAATAATATCATTTACCTTAGTAGGAGACTTGATCTGACTGGAATAAAAGAGATTATTTTGAGGAAATCTTGATGTGACGCCCCCAAAATAGGTATACATCACCCATTCTGAGTCGCCAAATACATGGTACAGAATACAACTACAAACTTAATTATACAATTTTCGTGTAGAATAAGACAAAACATAAGCTGAGAGTTTTAACACAAATATTGTCTTCTAGACAATATCCACACTCAATAGAGTCTTCATTACAATTATTATCACACTATTTTATAGAATAGTGAGGACTACTATAACCACTTATCCTGGACCATCACTCCATTCCCCAACTCGTCCCAGCTATATTCTCATTTCCTGAAGAGAACAATGAAAGAAAAGGGTGAGCTCAACTAGCCTAGTAAGAAATATTATGACTAAGATAATGCAGAATAAATTATCGTTAGCCTTCAACAGTATAACAATTGATAGAATACAATAGACAACAAGTTTTAGATCAACAACTGCAACAGAATAAGCAATCCATTAGAAGAGTCAAGTAGAGCATAATATCTACAATCTTTTATGATTTAAAAGTTTATCATCAATTTTATCGCTGAGACTCAACTTAATAAATAATCCACATCACTGAATTATCCAAGCACTACGGGCCAACAATATTCATTAGTATCACAACCACGAATTATCCATGCACTACGGGCCAATGATATTCTTGTTTTCACCAATGCTCATGATCATGCCAAACAACAATTCATCTTTGCACCCTTGGCCGAAGAGAACGCATGGTTATGATCATACCAACATCTGTCCATCAATGCACTACGGGCCAAAGATGAATTTCATCACAATATAAGCATGAGGATGATGACAATGATATAAGAATTCAATTAAATGAAAGCAATGATAAATTTTAAAGATTTATAATTTAATTTATCCAGAATTCAATAATATCCAAATTGTCAACATGATACTGCTTTGTGGAGTAAAATTCAAGAATAATATTGTATTAAAAATGATTTGGACCGAAAAGAAATCAATTTTTTATCATGAATAGTACTTCGAGTGAATAGTACCCGAGTGAATAGTACCCCGTGAATAGTACTCCGTGAATAGTACTTTGTGAATAGTACTTCGAGAATAGTACTTCATGAATATTACTTTATGAATAGTACTTTATGAATAGTACTTTGTGAATAGTACTTCAGGAATAGTACCGTATTTATGAATAGTGCCCATGAATAGTACTCTGTGAATAATACCGTACGTATGAATAGTGCTGTTTCCTGTGAATAGTACTCCGGCATGAAAAGCTTAAAATTTAACAAGAATGTTCAGAAAAATATCTTTGTGAAACGATACTAGATGAAGCGCAAATTTCAAGGATATTCTACTAATTTCACGAAGTATAGAAGCAATACTTTAATAAAATGAGTGTAGAATTTGAAATCTGAAACGAAATAATATTACTTACATACTACAAAGTATGGAAGAAAATATTATTTCTCACGAATATTGAACGAAATAAAATTTCTTACGAATACGAAAAATAATATCATAAGCGAATATGAAATAAATAATACTCCTTACCTTAGTAGAAGACTGGATACTGCAATAGTGAAGTAGAAGAATACTCTTCTTCTTTCTCTCTATAGCTTTTCTCCTTATAATTGCTCTTGTGAGTCTTAGTGAATTGGTGAGAATGAAAGAAGAAACGAGCTTCTATTTATAGGAAAACATAGTTTCAATAATTTTGACGCCCCCAAAATAGGTTCAATCCACCCAACCTATTCTGAGTCGCCAAATATATGGTACAGAAACAACTACAACTTCATTATTACAATTGTCGTGCAAAATACGATAACACTTATGCTGTGAGTTTAAATACAAATATTATCTTCTAGACAATATCCACACCCAAATAAATCCTCATTACAATTATTGATACACTATTTCACAAAATAGTGAGGACTGCTAAGCAACTGTCTAGAACCATCATTCCACACCCCGACTAGTACCCACTACATTCTCGCCTCCTGAGAAGAAAAATGGAACAAAAAGGAAAAGGGTGAGCTCAACTAGCCCAGTAAAGAATATTATGACTAAGATAATGTACAACAAATTATCCTTAGTCTTCAACAGGGAAAAATCTTATAGAATACAATAGACAACAAGTTTTAGATCAACAACTACAGCAGAAACAACAATTCATTAAAAGAGTTAAGTAGAGAATGAAATCTACTATCATCTATGAATTTAAAAGTCCATCATCGATATTTTGTCCCTGTAACATCAATCAATATACATCTTGAATCAAATAGTCATCTTTGCATTACAGGCCAAAGATATTAATCAGTCGGTCATGTTCATCTCAACACCTGTTTATCTTTGCACTACGGGCCAAAGATATTCATCAAGAAATCATTCATCTTTGCACTACAGGCCAAAGATATTCAGTAATATCATCATTTAGGACTGAGGATGATGAAAAAATATATTTTAAAGAAAACGAATCCAGTGAGACAAAAGAACAAATATTAAGGATTCGTACTTTGGTTTATCCATGTTCAAAAATACTTCATAATAAACTATTGTGGAGCAGAATTCAAAAATGAAGATCAAAACATAGATCCAATCAAAGATAGGAACCATAAAAAACAATCTTGGACACAGAAAAGAAAATTTAATTTTTCTGTGAATAGTGTCGTATTCGTGAATAGTGTCGTACACGTAAATAGTGTCGTATACGTGAATAGTAACTCCGACACTAAAAGGTAGAAATTTCACAAGAAAAATCATCATGCTTCATGAATAGTACTCGTGAATAGTAACTCGTGAATAATAACTCATGAATAGTAACTCGTGAATAGTAACTCATGAATAGTAACTCGTGAATAGTAACCCCGACATGAACAGATAAGAATTTCACAAGAAAAATCTTACCAATATTCCGGCATAATAATATTGAAAGAAATAATATTATTTTTTAAAAAATAACATCCCTTACCTCAAAAGAATAGTTCTTCTAGCTGAAATATCAGATATAACGTTGAAAGGAACTTGCACCGTATAGTAACACTCAAAGTATCAAAATACTCACAAGAATACGCTCGATAATATAGAGAGAGAAAACTTATGTTTCTGGTGTGATTTTCAATTCTAATCTAAGCACCCTATTTATAGGAAAATGCTTAGAACACCAAAGCAGAAAATTTAATATAATATTAATATAAATAAAAAATTTCAAGCCCGCCTTAGAAAATCTGAATTTAGCATGTTTATCACTCATATGGGGCCCACCAAAATGAAAAACATGTTTTAAACAATTTTTGTAATAAAATCAATTCAGACCCAATAATTCATAATAAATAGCCCTTTTATCAGAAAAATTCAAATCTTATGTTCATTCAATAGGAAATTTAATTCTTTACAACTTTGCAGAAGAAAGTTTTTCCAAATTCCAAACAGAAATTGACCGAAATACACATACGAACGATTTTGCAGGCTATAATCAAGTTTCAATCAAAAATGGGGTCCATCAACACACAAAATATGTGTTTATCATTTAATGAAACAAAAATACTCTTCCTCCTCATTATTCATATATCACACATTCATTGTAAAAATATCACCATAAATATATTATTATAATATAATAATATATTTAAATGAATTATTTTATCAGAAAAGATAAAATATCAATTTTCAACTGTTGTCACATTAAAAATTTTCTCCATCTATATCCACATAAAATAAATATTTTCCTTATCATATAAATTAATAATTAATTATTCACAAATAATGTTACGTAATCACAACATCGACAACCGGTAGTTCTCAGGAAAGAGGGGCTTTCAATAAGAATTTCTCCTTATTGGCGCATGATTAGGTGACCAAACCTCTCCTTAGACATGAACTTTCTAGACATTGCCAATAATGCTATCTAATAATATTATTCAAATAATATGAATTATTGATCCGATAATGGAAAAATCTTGTGTAGTGACAATTATTGAAATAACAATAATATAAAATATCAACGTAGCAATTATTGAATCAATAAAATAAAATATTGAACATTAATTATCGTAACAATTATTGAGTAGTGCCTTTTACGTAAGAATCAATAATTGGTTCAATCTCGTGTCTTCTTGTGCAACGTCGCATATTACATCGTATTTTAACCACGGGTATTCCACCAAAGATAACTGTGAATAACTACGCCTGTTATTTATAAACAACTTATACTTGTCATTTTCTTTATCCAATCGCTTTTTAGTTATGGGGGCCCACATAAGGTCGCTACTGGTCGTATCGAATATTCCCGACAAAGCAAAGAATATTTCACGACTAACCAAATATTCCCCGACAACAATGAATATTTTATAACCACTTGCTTATTTAAAATATTTGCACATTTTACCCATAACTAACCACATTAATCAAATCAACCCCTTTACTATTTCAAAATAATAAATAGAGGAAATTCCATTTTATTAAAAAAAAATTGGGCTCTTACAATAATTGTACGTTTAGGGGCTCAAATTATTACAGTATAGTACCTTCATCTTTATCTCTATTTTTAATTTAGTCCTTGAAGTATTATCAATCTTGCACCACTTTTCCTAATAGTACATGCATGTGAATCAATAGTTCTATACATGTAAACCAACAGTAATTTGCATGTGAACTAATAGCAATTAATTTCTCATTTATCTGATTAATTGCCTGTTTGGTCAATTTAACATCCAAAAATCAATTATTATCGAAATAAATGTCGATTTCTACTAACACTAATAATCCCAACACAATGGGAATATTTTTTATCAACAATTTCATCTTTAATCAAAAAGAACTTATTCATCATTAATATTATAACTCACAATATTTAACAACCAGATCATTCCCAAGAAAGAGGGGGCTTTTCGATAAGGATTTCTCCCTATTGGCGCGTAATTAGGTGACTAAACCCCTTTCCTCGACAGAACTTTCTAGACATCGTCAATAATACAAATAATAATATGAATAACTTTGTCGTCTCAATTATTGATTTAATAATATAAAATATTATACAGATGATACTATGACAATAATTGAATCAATAATATGAGAGATATTATACAGCAATTACGGTAGCAATAATTGAGTATAACTGAGTGACTTCTAACGTAAGCAACAATAATCAAAGATATTGTATAATACCGTGTGCTACTATGCAACCACGCGTATTACTGTACTTTTACCACCGGGTATTTTAACAGTCTAACGGTAAAACTTTCGCCGTTATTTTTATAAAAAGATATTTCTGTCATTTTCTAACTCCGATAGTAATTCCGTTGTGAGGTCCACCAATGATTATACCTTCGTACGAATATTCTCTGATAAAATGAATATTCTGCGACCAATTGAATAATTTATAACACTTGTTTACTTTGCAAAATTTATAAATATTACCCACAAGTATAACATTATATCAAATCCACACCTTAATACTCAAAAAAATATTTCGAGAAAATTAATCTTTATTCATAAAATTTGGGGTCTTACACTTGCACTATAAGCTACACTCAAAGTATCCTTATACTCAAAAGAAATACGCACAATATTATAGAAGAATAATTTTGTGATTCTGGTGTTAGTTTCATACCTTAACTAAGCAACCTATTTATAAAAAATTCTTAACACACCACCTTTGACAAATTCGTCGGATAAATGAAATGTGGTGCAAATCGTTCGTCTGATTTTTTTATTTTAATAAATTATTCTAATAAAACAAATAACAGTATATATAATATAATATATTCTAATTATATTCTACTAAAACAAACAACTTTATAAAAGTTTTCTATTTTATTACTATAATAATAATAATAATAATAATAATAAAACAAATACTGATTAAAAAATGTTGTCGACGATTTGACAATTTGGCAAGTGGTGGGTCTGTGACGCCCCCAAAATAGGTATACACAACCCATCTTGGGTCGCCAGATACACGGTACAAAATTTAAATACAAACTTAATTTACACAATTATTAATTGTCGTGCAGAATACAACAAAACATAAGCTGAGATTTTAACATGAATATTGCCTCGTTGAGGCAATATCCAAACTCAAATAGAGTTTTCATTACAATTATTATCACACTATTTTATAGAATAGTGAGGACTACTATAGTCACCATCTTGGACCACCACTCCATTCCCCGACTAGTCCCAACTATATTCTCATTTCCTGAAGAGAACAATGAAAGAAAAAGGTGAGCTCAACTAGCCCAGTAAAGAATATTATGACTAAGATAATATAGAATAAATTATCCTTAGTCTTCAACAGTTTAAAAACTGATAGAATACAATAGACAACAACTTTAACTGCAGCGGAATAAGCAATCCATTAGAAAAGTCAAGTAGAGCATGATGTCTACTATCTTCTATGATTTAAAAGTTCATCAGCAATATTTTATCTTTGTGACACATCTCAATGAATAATCTACATCACTGAATTATCCTTGCACTATGGGCCAAGCATATTTGTTAGTATCACATCCACAAATTATCCATGCACTACGGGCCAAGGATATTCGTTATTATCACCAGTGGTCATGATCATGCTAAATAACTGTCCATCAATGCATTACGGGCCAATGAGGACTTTTACCACATCATATGAAACATTACAGGTCATGATTATACCGATACATAATTCCTAGTCATAATCATACCAATAAATAGTTCATCTATGCACTATGAGCCAAAGATGACTTTCATCACAATATAAGCATGAGGATGACGACAATGATATAAGAATTCAATTAAGTGAGATCAAGGATAAATATTAAAGATTTATAACTCAATTTATCTAGAGTTTAAGAATGTCCAAATTGTCAACATGATAACTACTTTGTGGAGTAAAAATCAAGAATAATATTCATGTATCAAAAATAATTTGGACAGAAAAGAAATCAATTTTTGTCATGAATAGTACCCATGGTGAATAGTACCTGAGTGAATAGTACCCCATGAATAGTACTTCATAAATAGTACCCTGTGAATAGTACCGTATGTATGAATAGTACTGTATGTATGAATGTATGTATGAATAGTACCCATAAATAGTACTCCGGAATGAAAAGCTTAAAATTTAATAAGAAAGTTCAGAAAAATATTTCAGTGAAACGATACTAGATGAAACGCAAAATTTAAGAATATTCTACTAATTTCAAGGAGTATAGAAGTAATACTTACCAAAATAAGTGTAGAATTAGGAATATGAAATGAAATAATATTACTTACATACTACAGAGTATGGAAGAAAATATTATTTCCTACGAATATTGAACAAAAATAATATCCCTTACGAATATTGAACAAAAATAAAATTCCTTTATGAATATTGAACGAAGATAATATCCCTTACGAATATTAAATGAAAATAATATTTCTTACAAATATTGAACGAGAATTATATTCCATACGAATACAAAAAATAATATCTCTTACGAATATAAAATAAATAATACCCCTTACCTTAGTAGGAGAGTAATTCCGACTGGGATAGCGGAGATATTCTTGAAGAAAACTTGTATTGTTTTCTACACTCAAAGCTTCCTTAAACTCAAAAGAAATATGCTCGATATTATAGAAGAAGAATTCTCTGATTCTGGTGTGATTTTCATTTCTAAACTGAGCATCCTATTTATAGGAGAATGGCAGGGTACTATTTAAAAAGAAAAATCACAGACTGCACAGGAAAATGTCAGGGCGTAGACGACGAAAATCTAATTTTTGATTTTTACTATGCAAACACTATGCAGTACTATGCAAACATTATGTAGTATTATGCAATATAATAAAATATAATATATTCTATTTATAAAAAGTATTCTATTTTATATAAAAAGTTTTATGTTTTATTACTATTATAATAATAATAAAACAAAAACTGAGATAAATTTCTATCGTCGATTTTGAAAAATGAGTAAGTGGGGGTCCATGTAATAAGCTAAACTTACAACAAATACTTCATAAAAAACTCTTCCATTTATCACAATTCACTTGGCTTCACTAAACATATTTTTAATAACATTTATTCATCATTAATATTATAACTCGCAATATTAACAACCAGATCATTCCTAGGAAAGAGGGGGCTTTCCGATAAGGACTTCTCCTTATTGGCGCACAATTAGATGACTAAACCCCTTTCCTCGATAGAACTTTCTAGACATTGTCAATAATATAAATAATAATATGAATAACTATGTCGTCTTATTTATTGATTTAATAATATAAAATATTATGCAGATGATACTGTGACAATAATTGAATCAATAATATGAGATACTATGCATCAACTACTGTTGCAATAATTGAGTATAACTGAGTGACTTCTTACGTAAGCATCAATAATCAGAGATACTATGCAATACCGTGTGCTACTGTGCAACCACGCGTATTACTGTACTTTTATCACCGAGTATTTCAATAGTTTAACGGTAAAATTCTTGTCATTATTTTTATAAAAATGTTATTTATGTCACTTTCTAAATCCAACAGTAATTCCGTTGTGGGGTCCACCAATGATTGTGCCGTCGTACAAATATTTCTTGATAAAATGAATATTCCCCGAACAACCGAATATTTTATGACAACTTTCTTACTTTACAAAATTTGTAAATAGTACCCACAACTATAACATTATATCAAATCCACACCTTATTACTCAAAATGATATTTAGAGAAAATTAAATCTTTATTCATAAAAATTGGGGTCTTACAACCTCCCCTCCTTATGAAATTATGTCCTTGAAATTGGGGTACGTACCTGGTATGTCGAAGATGTGAGGATACCTTGTTTTCATTTAAGATTCTAACTCTCAGGTCATTTCCTCAATATCATGGTTTCTCCACAAAATTTTAACTTGAGGTAGAACCTTTAAGCGTAGAATATGTTCCTTCTTATCCAAGATTTTAATAGGTACATCTTCATACGTTAAATCTTCCGCTATCTCGTCTGGTTCTAATTTAATAACGTGGTTCGGGTCGTTCACATATTTATGTAACATAGATATGTGAAAAAAACGTTATGAACAAAAGACATACTTGGCGGTAAGGCGAGTCTATAGGCCACAGTTCCTACTCGTATATTTGACATCATCACATGGGACACTAGAGTCTTTAACTTTATCTCCATCACTTATAAGTCATACGAAATGGGTCTTTGTGTTCGACAATATCACACGCGTACCCGCATATGATCTTCTACTCAACGCGTCAGCTACTACGTTTGCTTTTCTAGGATGGTATTGTCAGAACAGGTGCTGAAATGAGTTTCCTCTTGATTTCTTGGAAGTTCTTCTCACATTCCTTGCTCCATTCAAATTTTGTATCTTTACGAGTCAGCTGAGTTAATGGAGTGGTGATTTTAGAAAATCCTTCCACAAATCTCCGATAATAACCAGTTAAGCCTAAAAAGCTACGTACTTCGATTACTGACTTAGGTTGCTCTCAACTGTGACTCATATCCCAACCTAGGATAACACGTCATAATGGCACCTATAAGTTTATCGCCTCACAAATATGGCGCCCCCTACAGAGATTCTGGCTTCAGTGCATTCCACAAAGGAAGTCACCAGATAGAGGCTCGGGTACCAATTCATGTAGTTAGGTTTCTAACTCCTGAAGTTCAATAGGAGTCTTTTGATATGAGGTTTTAGAAATGGGTTTTGTATCAGATTCAAGGTCAATACAATATTCGAGTTCATGTTCTGGGGGTAGGCCAAGAAGTTCTTCAGGGAATACGTCAGGAAATTTATTAACAATAGAAATATCATTCAAATCTGACGTATTTTTGTTTAAATCTGTGACATGGGCTAAGAAAGCTTGACATCCATTTTTCAATAAACGAATGGCTTTATTGCCTGATATGACAGTGGTTGACTTTAGTGGTTTGGTTGCTTGAATTCGCATAATAAGCTGGTTAGGAATATGAAAATTAACATCCTTATGAAAACAATCAATTTTAGCATGATGAGTAGTTAACCAATCAATCCGTAAAATCACATCGAATGCAAGTATTTTCAAAGAGATGAGATCAACAGGTAATGTGAGGGTGCCGATTTGAATCAAACAGGATTTATAAAAAGTGGATGTAATGAAGGTTTCTCCCAACTGAGTTTCAACAGATAAGCCAAAGTCTAATTTCTCTGGAGTCAAATTTAAACGTTGAGCACAAGTAGGTGAAATAAAAGAATGGGTAGAAACAGTATCAAATAAAGTATAGACTTCACAAGTGTTTATAATTAGCTTACCCGTGATAACATCATTTGGGTTCCTCACTTTTTGGGAGGTCAAGATAAATGCTCTCCCTTGAACTACCGGCTTTGACTTGTCTGGGACAGCCTTTGGTGTCTCCATCCCAGCTGGACTTAACTTCACTACACGACAAAATCGATCTAGGTGACCTTCTCTTTCGCAAGTGAAATACGCTTTGGGTTGCTGCGTACAGTTTGGATGGATGTGTCTCTCCTCTCCATATTTGTAGCATACAACCGGTGGTCGTTCTCCTTCCTTGGAAACGGGTGTTAGTGCTGAAAGTAGTATGCACACAAGTCAATCATGTTTGATGATAAAGCATATACTTTGTAACAATCTTAGTCATTTATTAATAAAAAGTATTAATTTATTAAAGGTTTTTAATTATTTACATGATGCTGCTTTATAATATGTGATAAATCCATAATTTTAAGCAATTCTTTTAGAATAATGATGATGATCGTTCTAATGAGATCTAAATTCTTAGAGAACTTAAAACTAAAATAGTTCCCAATCATTGGATTACTAAATTTGGGATTAGTGAATTTGGATAGATTGGTACATACGTTGCTTGCTCATTAGATGAAGATGATTGATCTCATGATCATTTATGTGGAGACACTAAAGCAAGTATGTAGGTGCTTATTAGAGAATAAGTTCACTGAACGTGGCTCGCTAAGGAATACCTAATGGAGTTTTACTTGTCTGTCAATAGGAATTCTTGTAGTGATAGTAGAACAAGTGATCATTGGACTTGAGATCATCATAGTATCTTGTGTATAATGAATTATACTTTGACTTATTCCTTAAGACCATTAGGGTATATCAAAGGGTATGCTTAGATATAATAAGTCGTACATGGAGATAATGTATGATCAATATAGAATCTACCGTTTCTAGTAAAAGAAGTGAAATGTCCTATGTGATTCAATAAATGACAACCCAGTAGTCCTTGGCCAAGGCAAAATGAAATTAGAAAGGAGTTTCTAATTTGCATTATTTGGTGTTGTGCATTTAAGAATTGAAAAATATATAATTAAATAAAGTAAGACTTAACAGTAATTTCATATCTTTTATTTAATTGGGACATTATATGGTGGAAAGATTAAATTGTACGGCAACTATTTACTCAAATGTTCTTTTATGATTAATGTTGAAATCTATATTATCTGAAAAGTCGTTAATCGCTAGGGAGGCTTATCCCTATTATAGAATAAATATTATTTATTTAAATAAATAAATAAATAGTTTAATTTATTTATTTAAATAAGATTAGAATTATTCTAATTGATTTATTCACAACCTAGGTTTAATATGGAGAACCTAAATGGTCACACCATAAAAGGAAGAATAATTATTTAAGAAGTTAATGGCATAATCGTAATAATATGTTAAGTGTATTTAATTTAATCTATGGTGATAGAATGAGAATTAATAGCTTAATATTTATTATTTAATATTTTAAAATATTAAATATATAAATTAATAAGATGAGTCTTATTAATAATATTACAATTATTATTATTTTAATTTCTAAAGAGTTGAAAATTAATTTAATATAAGTACTCTCATTTATTCCTAATAATATTAGGAGGCTAATTAATTAAAAGATTTTAATTAATTATTCCTAATAAGATTTGGAGCATAATTAATTAAAGGAGTTTAATTGATTAAAATAAAACCCAATTTCTTAATTGTTAAGGAGGGTTGCCCACATCTATAAATAAGAGGAGTCTTATTATGGGTGAGGGTGGTTGACACTTTCACAAAACACGTGAATACGTAATTCCAATAGTTGGGAGAGTACACCCTTTTCTATGAGAAATAGAAAAACTAGGGTTTTGCCAAATATCCATCTTCTTGAATCTTTCTTCTTCCTTGGTGGATCACCTCTAGAGACCAAACACTTGGGTGGCAAACGTTGATCAAAGGAAGGAACCAAACCCGGTGGATTCAAGTTGAACGCGAAAAGATTTGGAGGTGAATTAATTAGTACCTGAGGAAGCTCGAATCTTCAAGGGTATAATTCTTATTCTTCTTCTTTTCGTTTAATTAATAATTGTGCATAAAGGATGATCCGGGTATATGGTTTATAAAATTTTAAAAACTCTAATTTTCTTGCTTCGCTTATTTTGTGCAATTTGATTGCGTTCATGAATATTACAAACCTAACAGGTGCTGCTGTCGATGTCTTTCAATCATCATTGAATTTTCTCTTCTTAAAATTATTCCCACTTAGGTCACCTTTCCTATTACCTTGGCCATGATTACCACCGAAGTGGTTACCATTTCTGGCATGATAATTTCCTCCACGATGGTTATCATTGTTCCGATGGTCATTGCCACCGATATGATTATTATCGTGTTGTTGGTCGTTGTCTTTTGGTTGGGCTGACTCATTATCGCACTCCAATAACTGAGCCTTATTCACAACATCTGAATATAAACAAAGTTTGTGAGAAATGAGGTATTGACGAATTTTGGGCTTCAAACCTCGCAGAAACATTCGCGTCATATGCTCCTCATTATCTACCAAATGGATGCAAACTAGGATAAATCTGCAAACTTAGCATCGTATTGCGATACCATCATATTGTTTAGTTCCAGCTTGATGAATTCCACCTCCTTCATGTGACGAATACTTTCTAGAAAGTACTTATCATTGAACAATTCTTGGAACTTCTCCCAAGACATCTTAACTGCGGAAAGATGAGTATGCTTTACAGATTTCAACCAGTAATCTGCCTTTCCTCGTAATATGAAGGTGGCAAAGGGAACCTTTTGTTCCTTTGAGCAACCCAAGACATCAAATATCTTGGTGATCTGCTTAATCCACGTCTCTGCCTTAAGTGGCTCTGGCTTTTTCAAAAACTTCGGTGGTCCCAGCTCCTTGAATTGCTTAGTAGTGACCAGCCGTGAGTTACCATTGTTTTCACCTACATTTTGAATAGGAGTTTCTCTCACTTGGTGTTATAAGAATTCTAGAAAGCTCCTAAACATACCATCATTCGTCATTTGGTCGGTGTTGTTGTTTATAGGAGGATTATTGCCTTCCTAAAGCACATCATCCTGGTTATTGATTGGCGATGTCTCAACAGTCTCATGTACTCCATTGCTTATCTCAAAAAATTTAGATGTCATTCTCAAACACTGCCACAAAACAAGGGTTAATTGACATGCCACATATTATCCTTATATTCTGACCGACCAATTAAATAACAAATAAACTTATGTTGGACACACTAGCAAAGGATTTACTCATCTCTCCCCTCCTAGTTATAGCCTCAAATCTCAGCCAGGGATCATATCCCTAAGCTTTGATACCAACTGTGATGCCCCCAAAATAGGTATACACAACCCATCTTGGCTCGCCAGATACAAAGTGCAAAATTCAAATACAAACTTAATTTACAAAATTATTAATTATCGTGCAGAATACGACAAAATATAAGCTGAGAGTTTTAACATGAATATTGTCTCGTAGACAATATCCAAACTCAAATGGAGTCCTCATTACAATTATTATCACACTATTTTATAGAATAGTGAGGACTACTATAGCCACCATCTTGGACCATCACTCCATTACCCGACTAGTCCTAGCTATATTCTCATTTCCTGAAGAGAACAATGAAAGAAAAGAGTGAGCTCAATTATCCCAGTAAAGAATATTATGACTACGATAATGTAGAATAAATTATTCTTAGTCTTCAACAGTGTAAAAACTGATAGAATACAATAGACAACAACTTTAACTGCAGCAGAATAAGCAATCCATTAGAAGAGTCAAGTAGAGTATGATGTCTACTATCTTCTATGATTTAAAAGTTCATCAATAATATTTTATCTCTGTAACACATCTCAATAAATAATCTACATCACCGAATTATTCATGTACTACGGGACAAGGATATTCGTTAGTATCACATCCACGAATTATCCATGCACTATGGGCCAAGGATATTAATTATTATTACCAGTGGTCATGATCATGCCAAACAACTGTCCATCAATGCACTACGGGCCAATGAGGACTTTTACCACATCATTTGTAACATTACAGGTCATGATTATACCGATACATAATTCCTTGTCATAATCATACCAATAAACAGTCCATCTATGCACTACAGGCCAAAGATGACTTTCATCATAATATAAGCATGAGGATGATGACGATGATATAAAAATTCAATTAAGTGAGATCAAGGATATCGATTCAAGACGTCTAACGTGTCAACGAGTCAAGGCGGAGCATCAAGTGACAAAAGGTCCATTGCAACCACTTGAAATTCCAGAATGGAAGTTGGAGCACATTACCATGAATTTTTTTATTGGCCTTCCCAAGGTTTCTCAAGGAATAGATGCGATTTGGGTCATTATCGATAGATTGACCAAGTCAGCTCATTTCTTACCTATACGAGAAACTTATATACTTGAACTTCTCGCTCGTATATACATAAATGGGATTGTACGACTGCATGGTATGCTAGTATCCATAGTTTCTGATCGAGACCCAAGATTCACTTCACAATTTTGGGTTAGTTTGCAGAAAACTATGGGCACAAATTTACTATTTAATTCGGCATATCATCCTCAAATGGACGGGCAGTCGAAGAGAACTATTCAAACTATGGAGGATCTATTAAGACTCTGTGTCCTTGACTTCAAAGGAAGTTGGGACAAGTTCTTGCCATTAATGAAATTATCCTACAACAACAGTTATCAAGCAAGTATCGGCATAGCTCCATTCGATGCGTTGTATGGACGCAAGTGTCGTTCTCCAGTATTCTGGGATGAGGTGGGTGAAGCAACGTTGTTAGGACCGGAATTGGTATGCATAACAACAAAAAAGATTCAAATGATCCGGCAACGTATTAAAACCTCACAAGATCGACAAAAGAGTTATGTTGATCTTCATCAAAAAGACATGGAATTCAATGTGGGAGAACATGTGTTGTTACGTGTTGCTCCATGGAAAGGAGTTACAAGATTTGAAAAGAGAGGAAAGCTCAATCCTCGATTCATTGGCACATTCGAAATCCTCGATCGAGTAGGAATTGTGGCTTATAGACTTGCCTTACCACCAAGTATGTCTCGTGTTCATAACGTTTTTCATATGTTATGTAAATATGTGGAAGACCCGAACCACGTTATTGAGTTAGAACCGGACGAAATAGTGGAAGATTTAACGTATAAAGAGGTACCTGTTAAAATCTTGGACAAGAAGAAACATATTCTATGCTCCAAGGTTATACCTCAAGTCAAAGTTTTGTGGAGAAACTATGATGTTGAGGAAATGACCTGGAAGTTAGAATCTAAAATGAAATCAAGGTATCCTCACCTCTTCGACACACCAGGTACGTACCCTAATTTTGAGGACGAAATTTCATAAGAAGGGGAGGTTGTAAGACCCCAACTTTCATGAATAAAGATTAAATTTTTCTCGAAATACATTTTTGAATATTATAGTATGAAATTGTTATAATGTTATAGTTGTGGGTAATATTTATAAATTTTACAAAGTATTCAAGTGGTTATAAAATATTTGAATGGTCGGGAAATATTCGTTTTAACAGGGAATATTCGTATGACTGTACAATCATTGGTGGACCCCACAACGGAATTATTGCCGGAATGAGAAAACAACAGAAATATCTTTTATGAAAATAACGGCAAAAGTTTTACCGTTAACTGTTGAAATACCCGGTGATGAAAAGTACAGTAATATGCGTGGTTGCATAGAAGCACATGGTATTGATTATTGATGCTTACGTGAGAAGTCACTCAGTTATACTCAATTATTGCTACAGTAATTATTGCATAGTATCTCACGTTATTTGATTCAATTATTGTTACAATATTTTATATTATTAAATTAATAATTGAGATGACAAGTTATTCATATTATTATCTGCATAATTAACAATGTCTAGAAAATTCTGTCGAGAAAAGGGGTTTGGTCACCTAATTGTGTGCCAATAGGGAGAAATCCTTATCGAAAAGCCCCTCTTTCTTGGGAACGATCTGGTTGTTAATATTGTGAGTTATAATAATGATGAATAAATGTTGTTACAAATATTGAGGAGATTTTTATGATGTATTTATGGTAAATTTTGCTTATTATTTGGATCCCCACTTACCCATTTTTCAAAATAATAGGTAGAAAGTTATTCAATATAATAAAGGTGGGGGCCACAAGTGAGGCCCACGTGTGGAAGAAAGAATGAAATGAAACGGTTGACGGGTGGGAGTCTGATGGTGGTGGTTTATATAATATATATATATATATATATATATATATATTATAAGTTTTATTTTTTATAAAAAATAGAATATATTATATTTTATTATGCATAGTATTTGCATAGTGCAGCATAGTAAAAATCAAGTGATTTA
Organism: Panax quinquefolius; assembly: GCA_020205615.1. Taxonomy (NCBI): domain Eukaryota; kingdom Viridiplantae; phylum Streptophyta; class Magnoliopsida; order Apiales; family Araliaceae; genus Panax; species Panax quinquefolius. Next base: position 353,652 of record JAINUW010000692.1, read on the forward strand.
TAAAAAAAATCCGTGAACTACGATTCTTCTGTTGATCCGTGAGAAGGAAAAAATTTTAAATAGTATCATTTCCATTCTCCTATAAATAGGATGCTTAGTTAGAATTGAAAATCACACCAGAATCAGAGAATTCTTCTTCTATAATATTGAGCGTATTTCTTTCAAGCTTTAGGAAGCTTTGAGCATAGAAAATAGTATAAGTTTTTTTCAAGAATATCTCTGCCCTACCAGTCGGAATACTCTTCTTTTTAAGGTAAGGAATGTTATTTTGTTCAATATTCGTATGAAATAATATTTTCTTCCATACTCTGTAATGTGTAAGTAATATTATTTCCTTTCAGATTTCGAATTCTACACTCGTTTTGTTAAAGTTTTGGCTTCTATACTCCATGAAATTAGTAGAATATCCTTGATATTTGCGCTTCATCCAGTATCTTTTCATGAAAATATTATTTTGAGCATTCTTGATAATTTTTAACTTTTTTATGCCGGAGTACTATTCTCGAAGTACTATTCACTCGGGGTATTATTTATGACAAAAAACAATTTCTTTTCGATCCAAATCATTTTTGTTACAATATTATTCTTGAATTTTACTCCACAAAGCAGTATCATGTTGATAATTTGGACATTATTGAATTCTGGATAAATTAAATTATAAATCTTTAAAATTTATCCTTACTCTCATTTAATTGAATTCTTATATCATTGTCATCATCCTCATGCTTATATTGTGATGAAAGTCCTCATTGGTCGTAGTGCATAGATGGACTGTTGATTGGTATGATTATGACCAGGGATTATTCAGTATAATCAGGACCGTAATGTTACAAATGATGTGGTAAAAGTCCTCATTGGTCGTAGTGCATTGATGAACAATTATTGGTATGATCATGACTCTTGTTGAAAACACGAATATCCTTGGCCCGTTGTGCATGGATAATTCGTGGTTGTGATACTAATGAATATCCTTGGCCCGTAGTGCATGGATAATTCAGTGATGTAGATTATTTATTAAGCTGAGTCTCAACGATAAAATTAACGATAAACTTTTTAAATAATAGAAGATAGTAGATATCATGCTCTACTTGACTCTTCTAATGGATTGTTTGTTCTGCTGCAGTTAAACTTGATGTTTATTATATTTTATCAGTTTAACACTGTTGAAGGCTAACGATAATTTATTCTACATTATCTTAGTCATAATATTTCTTACTGGGCTAGTTGAACTCACCCTTTGCTTTCATTGTTCTCTTCAGGAAATGAGAATATAGCCGGGACTAGTCGAGGAACGGAGTGATGGTCCGAGATGGTGCATTAGTAGTCTTCACTATTCTGTGAAATAGTGTGATAATAATAATAATAATATGAATTTGAGTTTGGATATTGTCTACAAGATAATATTCGTGTTGAAACTCTCAACTTATGTTTGTCGTACTTTACACGACAGTTGTATAATTAAGTTGTATTTGAATTCTGTACCATATATTTGGCGACCCAAGATGAGTGATGTATACCTATTTTGGGGGTGTCACAGTCTGTCTTGAAAAAAGAGGATGTTATTTATTGAACAGAAAATAATGATAAAATCAAAGTTATATTTAATACTTGTGGTAATATTGAAAACTAAACAATTAATACTTAATTGAAATTTTTAAATAATAAATATTTATAAAAACAAAAACATTTATATAAAATGACATTTAAAAAGAAAAAGAATGAGTACTAACTAAACACGTGTCAATAAATACAGGTATAATAATCCTATCAAACATCTACATACATGTAGTAGCCCATACTATAAAATAAATGCTTTATTCTTTGATAAAGCATTGAAAATGGTAGCCTTTTATGAAGGGAATCTCCCAACAATGGCTGTTATGGGATTATCTCATTCAGAACATCACTTTCTAACACACCATTGGAACTTTGGAATCAAATAATATTAGGCCACGTGTCCTCGAACAAGAGTTTCTACTATTTATTCGCTTAGTGCTAGGTGATTAAACGACACGTATCGTTTTATCTCTAATCACTTTCCTTAACTTGCTAGTACACAAATAGTATTTCTCAATGTGCCAAAAAAAATAAATGAGAGAGAGAGAGGACTAGACATATAAAACGCTAATTATTAATTAAAAAATCACTGGCTCATTGGTGGAGGAAGTTTAACAACCATAACATTCTTATATGTGTTATAAAACTTTAGCAAAATATAGAAATATACTCTTATAATTGTTGCAAAAATTTAGAGAGAATAAGCAAGAGAAAAGAAAGAGGAATTCTTCAGAGAAATTCTTATTGATTTTCCTTCAATTTCATTCCTTTATATAGGAAGAGAAAAGAGGAGTCACGGGAGGAGGAGGAGGAGGAGGAGGAGGAGGAGGAGAGGAGCCACGGGTGAGGAAGAGAGAAAAGCAGCAAGCAAAACATGAGTTCCCTTAATCTAAGGGAAAGGAGAGGAGGTTGTCTCTATCGTAGGTAATCATGTGTTATAACACTTCCCCTGATTTCCTACGATAGAAGATTATGTCTCATTAAAAACCTTGTTAAGAAAACCCAGTGGTAAAAAACTTAACGAAGGGAAAAAGACTACATATCTTTTACATAAATATCATAATTGACTGCCTCGTTAAAACCTTGTTAGGAAAAACCCATTGGGATAAAAACCGTGACTAAGAAAAAGAGTATAGTCTTCCCCTCAAAAGGAATTCATTACTTCTTAATAAAATGTTGTCATAAGTCTTTCAATTGACACATTCTAATCTTTTTCTGAAGTTTTGAAAATGTTACATGTGGTAGCGACTTTGTGAATAAGTCGGCTAGATTATCACATGATCGAATTTGATGCACATCTATATCACCCTTCTTTTGTAGCTCATGTGTGAAGAAGAATTTAGGTGAAATGTGTTTTGTTCTATCTCCCTTGATGTACCCTCCTTTAAGTTGAGCAATGCATGCAGCGTTATCTTCATACAGAATTGTAGGAATGTCTTTGATTGATGGTAATCCATATGACTTTTGAATATGCTGATTAATTAATCTCAACCAAAAACACTCTCTGCTTGCTTTATGTATAGCGAGAATCTCGGAGTGATTTGAAGATGTAGCTGTCATGGTTTGGTTTGTGGATTTCCAAGATATAGTTGTGTCACAATATGTAAATACATAACCTATTTGTGATCTTCTATTGTGTGGATCTGATAAATATCATGCATCGGCATATCCAACCAATTGCAACGTTGAATTTCTTGGATAAAATAACCCAAGATCTATACTTCTACGGAGGTATCTCAAAATGTGTTTGATCCCATCCCAATGTCTCTTAGTAGGAGAAGAACTGTATCTTGGTAACAAGTTGATAGCAAAAGTAATATCAAGTCGTGTACAATTTGCAAGATACATAAGAGCACCTATTGCACTTAGGTATGGAACTTCAGGTCCAAGAACTTCTTCCCCACTTTCTAGAGGCCGAAATAGATCTTTATCAACTTCTAAAGATTGAACAACCATCGGTGTAGTCAAAGATTGAGCTTTATCTATATGAAAATGACTGAGAATCTTTTCAGCATATGTGGATTGATGAACGAAAATTCCAGATGCTAAATGCTCCACTTGTATTCCCAAACAGAATTTTGTCTTTCCAAGATCTTTCATTTCAAAATCATCTTTTAAATAAGTAGCAGTTCTTGTGAGTTCTTCAGGAGTACCTACAAGATTCAAATCATCCACATATACAGCAATGATGGAAAATCCACTTTGTGATTTCTTAATAAAAACACATGGACATACTTGATCATTTATATATCCATCTTTTATTAAATAATCACTGAGTCAATTATACCACATACGACTAGACTGTTTCAAACCATACAATGAGCGTTGTAACTTGATTGAATATATGTGACGGGGCCTTTGTGATTCAGCCATTTTCAATCCTTCAGGGTTTCTCATATAAATCTCACTGTCAAGTGAGCAATATAGGTATGTTGTTACAACATCCATCAGACGTGTTTCCAAACCTTTCATGGTTGCCATACCTATCAGAAAGCGAAAAGTAACTCCATCCATTACTGGAGAGTATGTATCTTGATAATCAATACCGGTTTTTGTGTGAAACCCTTGAGCTATAAGTCGGGCTTTGTATCTCACAATTTCATTTTTCTCATTTCGCTTTCGTACAAATCAATTGAATTTAAATCGATGCATTTCATGATACAAGGTTTTTATTTAAAATCTTCTAATTGTGGATTGAATAGAATTTAAATAATAAAATCTAAAAGATTGAATAGAGGTTAAATAATAAATAAGTGTATGTATTTAACATTTTTAGGAATGAATTTTGTGAATTTAAAAACTTTTGGTGAAGGTCTACGGTGTTAAGTATATACGTGTATATGATTATATATGTATGCAGATTATGAGGTTAAGGGTCGAGGTTGACGGGATAAATTATATCGATCACAAACCCTAATAATATACTAACAGCCTCGACGTTCAGTTAGAAAACCCTAACGACTGATAAGAAACCCTATTACATGCTATGGAAACCCTAATTTCAGTTTCGGGAATCCGTAACTCTAATCCGGAATATTAAAACCCTAATTGGGAAGCTTGAAGATAAATATAAAGTTTTTATGTTATTAATTGTAAGTATAATAAGGGATAACCCTAATTGATTAATTAGAAAGCCCTAATTTCTAATGTTGGAAACCCTAATGTACAATTAGAGAAAACCTAATTATTAAATTATAAAGTTTAATGTTAATTAGGAAGCCTTAACCCTAATTAGCAAGCTTGGATGTGATTAGTAAACTTTATTATAATTAGGGAACCCCAATTATAATTTTCTATTTTTAGAACCTAATTAGAAAACTCTAGAATATTAATTTGTGTGATCTTAGGGTTAAACCCTAAGGGTTAAAACCTAATAATTATGGGAAGTTACCATGTTGCCATGCACTTTATGAGTCAAAAGACCAAACTACCCTTATTTATATTTTAATGAGGTGGAGTGTAGATCTAACCCTACTTATGGTTGGTAACCAACCCTAGGATAGCCATGTGGTCTAGAAAGCTACTTTAATCAATCAACAACTGATCACATGATCAGCCATTGCATATTATCATTTTATATATAGATCAAAGAGAGGAAAAGTCACAAAACCAAGCTCAATTACATCCTTACACTCAACCAAACTTTTCTCTCTCCTTAGCCACAAAAATATTGAGTAAATCAGTCACTAGTAAGAGCATTAGCAAGCCAGAAACAGATCACAAAGATCAGAGTCAAGATCAAAGCATTTATGAGGTATAAACCCTAATTCTAGAAATCCTTAGATTTGATGTTAGATGTTGTGATTTTATGTTTAAATGTGTAGTATGTAGTATATATTAGTGATCTGGGTTGTAATATCACAGATCCATAACACTTAGATGCTCGAAATTAAAGATTTCAAGAATCTGGAAAACTGGAAAAATGTGGTCTGACAACCGAATGTCAGACCCCATAGATCTTTACCTGTTTATAGTTTTGGTTGTTTAAATAGTTGTACTTGTAGTATGTTGTAAGGTCTTTGATATGGAACTTGAATCAAGCCCAGATCATGTATAGATTAAACGTTATAGCGAGCAATTGCGTTTGATTGAAATGGAGATCGAGTTTACGGCAACCCGAAACCCGATCTCGTCTGACAAAAATATTTGAGCTCGGATCTTAATGTATGATAATGTTTAGATTATGTTGTTAGTTAGATCTTGTAGCTTTGGTATATGAAGCTGCCTATAAATGCCTTTAGAAACCTTAGATCACCCATACATGTAATGAAAATTAGTGGTAGTCAAAGTATGGTTGACCATCATGCTGGATGAAGATTTTTGGAAACCCGGATCTTCAAAAACGAAATTTCTTGACCCTAGTTTGGCCTAGCTACAACTCTTGCATGATTTGATGTTGTTAAGTAGATATGTTGATATATAATTGTAGTCGACATCCCTTCTACATGTTGGAACTCTTAGATCACACAAACTAGACCTATCTTGCAATCTATAAGGACCCAAAGTACCCTACCTCATCGTTTCTTCATTTACGGAAAACCCGAAAATGAAGAATATGTCTGACAAGGACTTTGATGGCCTATAACTTGTTGTTAAGATGCAGAATGGCCATGAAAGTTATTTGTAGTTGTAGTACTACATAAGTACTATAATCATAACACATTAGTCAGCCCAGAAACGTAATGAACAAAGTTCTAAGACTTGTTAAACCTGAAGACTCGAACTCTGACATGATGTTATGGGCAGCTCAAGAACAACCCAAGAACACCTATAGCGACAGTTTCGTCGCTATAGGGCCCTTTAGCGACAGTTTATTTTCTAAAATTATTATTTTAATAAATAATAAAAAATAAATAGTTTTTAATTATTAAAAATACATAAAAAATTATTTTAAAGCTTGAAAAATAGTTTTTAATTATTTTGAGTATATTTCAAAAATATTTAATATGTTTGAAATATAAAAGGTATTTATTTATTTAATTATTATATTAAATCAATTATTTAAAATGGTTTTAATTCATGAAAAATCATGAAAAATATATTATGGTATAAGAAAATATTTTAAGTTATTTTAATGACTTTTAATATTTTGTGATGAATTTCATTAATAAATTATTATTAATGGTAGTTAATTTATTTAATATATCTATTAGATAAATTATGGAAAAATAGAATTAATGCTTTAAAATTATATGAAAATAATTTAAGTGTTATAAAAATATTTTAAGTTATAAAATATAACTTTTGATATTTTATCATGAAAATATTAATATTTTAATATTAATATCAATTATAATTAATAATGGTTTTAATTACTTTAAAATTATTTAAATGGTAATTTTAAGGTATTAAAAATACTTTGAGATATTATAAATATATTATAATATTATGTTATGATTTTCATTAATATTTAATATTAAATTAATATTAATGATAATGGAATTAAATGGTATTTAAATAAATATTAATGATTGAAAAATCATGATAAATGATAATAATTATCTGAAAATTATTATGAGCCTATGAAAATTATGTTGGTGATTTATAAATTATCTAAGATAATTGTTAAGTGTTTAGGCAGAGTTTAATTGAACTTAAACTCGATAATTGTCACCAGTCAGTCGGGATGTAATAATAATTAGAACTTCAACTCATACTGCAATAGTTTGACTTGATATTAGGTCTTATGTGCTATATAGACTGATAGGATTATGTGGTAATGTGTTTGGGTTATTTTATACTGTGATGATATTATTCTAATATTTGGAGATCGGTATTATCTATATTAGGTCTTCGGATAAAGCTAAGTTATATTTAAATAATTGATAATCAATCATGATGCAAAGCAAGTTTTTCTTAACTCTACTAATAGTTGTTTCATTCAGATATGCTTATGGTTAATCATTATTGATTGCCATGTAGAATTGTACTCTGTACATCTTATATGTATAAGTCAGGTGTGAAAGGTTGATCACCTTCATTACCATTCGGTTTAGATATAATTGTTCATGTTTAATACTTGTTCAGTCAAAAGTTTGTTCGTTCTAGTTCTCAATTACATTGATGAATTATAGCTAGCCTATTATTCAGACTCTTTCAATCATGATATATCCTTAAATTGTATTTAAACTTGCTGGGAAACTTTCATGCTCACCCTTGCTATATCATGATAAAATATTGCGATTAAAGCGAATACGTTTGGATCTGAGGAAAGATTAAAGCCAAGTTCGACTTGGGATTTTATATGTGTAGATAGATTTGTAACAATAATTTATTATAAAAATCTTTGTATGTCAGATAGGATAATGAATTGTGTATAAGTTATGGTTACTTGACCTTGGGGATAGTGTATAATATTTAATGTATAAACAATTTATGTTTATATCTTCCGCAATAGTTATAGATATAGTGCACGGATCCGTGGTGATTTAGGACTGGATTTGGAAGTATTACATTTGGTATCAAAGTTGTTGGTTATAAACCTAGGGTAGAGTTACCTTAGACTAATAACCGCAGTGATTAGGATAAGATCTAACTCACATAGAGTTAGTGTGTCGGTAAGATTCAAAGACGAATCTCGACGAGTTATAAAGATACGGAGTTCCCTAACTCTGATAATAAAGGTGAACAGTAGTGATGAATAGATGGAGTCTAAAAGAGTAAAAGTATAGTAATAGGAGATCGTAAAATAAAACGATCATAGCATAGAACTGAATCGTAATATATACGATGAGATCACCCCGTGATCTGATAAGGTGATAGTAGGGAGAAGAATCAATCTGATGATTGGAAAGATTATGGCAAGAATGTCATGTGTATGTTGTACTATGAATTGGTACAGATTCAAGAAAGGATTATGAATACGAGTTGAATGACATTCGTATTGAGAAGGGAGTTAAGTTTAGGTAAGGATTTCAATTGAGGACTCATGTCAGCAGCTGAGTTGTATGATTCTTCGTATGGGAGTTGAATTGTACATAGTGTAAAAACCACTTAGTTTCTGACCCTGATAATCCTTGAAATATTTGAGTCGCGCTATTTGCTATATGCATGTTAAGAGGGTGATTCTTTTCTCGTGTGTATAACAAATAGATAGGTTATAGGTAGAGGATACAAGGTTAAGTACGAGTTCTTAAAACTCATACTTATGTTACGTTCGTGACTCATGGTTATATGAAATGTTTATGGACCCCTCAGCGAATGGACGTTAAAGGTCTGACTAGGACAAGTTCTTAAACTCATATGATTGTGGAAAGTTCCTGAACTCATAAGTGTGGTAAGTTTGACGAACTGGGTAGAACTAAGTGTGAATGGAGTATTGAGGATAATAGGAATAAATAGACTGTTTAAGAAATGATTATTAGTGGAGATATAAGTTTTCCAAAACTCATAGCTATGCTAGACTTTGAAATTTTGACATTAAGCTAACTATGCACTATGTGCTTTTAAAAAAAATGTAGACACGTAATCATTTTTGAAACGGTTTAAAGTATAGTCTATGCTACTTATTTCGGCTAGACGCAAATGATTTGAAATATCAAAATATATTTTATTTATCACTCATGTACCATGTAACCTGGTGCAGAGATGATAAAGAGGTGATAGAGTTATAAATACAGGAATACATAGTGTGAATTCGATCTAAAAATCATTGTTCCACTATTGTATGATGTGTTATGACGAAGTCATACAATGACGGCATCTTCAAACGAATTTATTAATCTGATACGACATCATGGCGTCATTCTCAAAAAAATATTTTCAAGAATTTAATTTGCCAACGGGGGTTGGCTACACGTAAATAATTCGATTGCATTGAATTATTGATATGAGTCTATGCTATTAGATTCAGCTAGACTAATGTTTATAAAAACTCTAAGTGTTCATTGAAAGAAATTTTCCCGAACCAAACTATTTTGGTGCGGAATCCAATAAGACTGAGGTAAAAAAATTTGTGCGCCTAAGGCGGATAAGAGGAACAGATTGTTCCAACTAGCAGTACTTGGCCAGTACAGGCATATCGGGCTAATCACCCTTTGTGTCCGTAAGTTATGACGGTTTGCGGATGAATTTCCATAAAACCTTTGCGAAAATGATAGACAAATAGTATATATGACTCCTCAGCATAATTTGAAAATTTCTACTCTTGTGAGTGATGTATTGGGTAGAATGTGATGTTGTGTATGCAAGGTATAAGGTGTAAGTTGAATTTCGGGGACGAAATTCTTAGAAAAAGGGGTGAATGTGATAACCCGAGAATTTAGACAATTTTATAAAATCTTAAAAGATTGAATAGAGGTTAAATAATAAACCTAGACAGAAAATAAGTGTATGTATTTAACATTTTTAGGAATAAATTTTGTGAATTTAAAAACTTTTGGTGAAGGTCTACAGTGTTAAGAGTATCTGTGTATATGATTATATATGTATGCGATTATGAGGTTAAAGGTCGAGGTTGACGAGATAAATTATATCGATCACAAACCCTAATAATATACTAAGAGCCTCGACGTTAGGTTAGAAAACCCTAACGGTGATAAGAAACCCTATTATTGCTATGGAAAACCTAATTTCAGTTTTGAAAATCCGTAACCCTAATCCGGAATATTAAAACCCTAATTCGGAAGCTTGAAGATAAATATAAAGTTTTTATGTTATTAATTGTAAGTATAATTAGGGATAACCCTAATTGATTAATTAGAAAGCCCTAATTTCTAATGTTGGAAACCCTAATGTACAATTAGAGAATACCTAATTATTAAATTATAAAGTTTAATGTTAATTAGGAAGCCTTAACCCTAATTAGCAAGCTTGAATGTGATTAGTAAACTTTATTATAATTAGGGAACCCTAATTATAATTTTCTATTTTTAGAACCTAATTAGAAAACTCTAGAATATTAATTTGTGTGATCTTAGGGTTAAATCCTAAGGGTCAAACCCTAAGGGTTAAAACCTAATAATTATGGGAAGTTACCATGTTGCCATGCACTTTATGAGTCAAAAGACCAAACTACCCTTCTTTATATTTTAATAAGGTGGAGTGTAGATCTAACCCTACTTGTGGTTGGTAACCAACCCTAGGATAGCCATGTGGTCTAGAAAACTACTTTAATCAATCAACAACTGATCACATGATCAGCCATTGCATATTATCATTTTATATATAGATCAAAGAGAGGAAAAGTCACAAAACCAAGCTCAATTACATCCTTACACTCAACCAAATTTTTCTCTCTCCTTAGCCACGAAAATATTGAGTAAATCAGTCACTAGTAAGAGCATTAGCAAACCAGAAACAGATCACAAAGATCAGAGTCAAGATCAAAGCATTTATGAGGTATAAACCCTAATTCTAGAAATCCTTAGATTTGATGTTAGATGTTGTGATTTTATGTTTAAATGTGTAGTATGTAGTATATATTAGTGATCTGGGTTGTAATATCACAGATCCATAACACTTAGATGCTAGAAATTAAAGATTTCAAAAATCTGGAAAACTAGAAAAATGTGGTCTGACAATCGAATGTCAGACCCCATAGATCTTTACCTGTTTATAGTTTTGGTTGTTTAAATGGTTGTACTTGTAGTATGTTGTAAGGTCTTTGATCTGGAACTTGAATCAAGCCCGGATCATGTATAGATTAAAAGTTATGAGCAGTCAAACTGCGTTGACCGGTCATGGAGATTGAGTTTCTGGGCAACCCAGAAACCCAGATCTCGTCTGACAACATATTCTGAGCTTTAGATCTTGATGTATGATAATGTTTAGATCCTGTTGTTAGTTAGATCTTGTAGCCTGGTATATGAACTGTCTATAAATGCCTCTAGAAACCTCAGATCATACACATAATGGAAATTAGTGGTGGTCAAAGTATGGTTGACCATCACGCCGGATGAAGATTTTACGGGAAACCCGGATCTTCAAGAACCGCTTTTCTTGACCCCTAGTTTGGTAGAGCTACAACTTATCGATTTGATGTTGTTAAGTAGATCTGTTGATATATAATTGTAGTCGACATCCCTTCTACATGTTGGAACTCTTAGATCACACAAACTAGACCTATCTTTGCAATCTATAAGGACCCAAAGTAGCTACCTCATTGTTCTTCATTTTACGGGTAATCCGAGAAAATGAAGAACATGTCTCGATAACAAGAACTTTGATGGCCTATAACTTCTACGTTAAGATGTTGAGAATGGCCATGAAAGTTGTTTGTAGTTGTAATACTACATAAGTACTATAATCATAACACATTAAGCTTGACCAGAAAACGTAATGAACAAAGATCAAAGGTTGGTCGAACTGAAGACTTGAACTCGACATGATGTTACGGGTTTCTCAAGAAAACGAGCTTAAGAACACCTATATATGACAGTTTAAATCGCTATAGAGCCCTTTAATGACGATTTATTTTCTAAAATTATTATTTTATTAAATAATTAGAAATAAATAGTTTTAATTATTAAAATACATAATAAATTATTAAAAAAAATATTTTAAAGCCCGAAAAATAGTTTTTAATTATTTTGAGTATATTTCAAAAATATTTAATATTTTTGGAATATAAAAGGTATTTATTTATTTAATTATTATATTAAATCAATTATTTAAAATGGTTTTAATTCATGAAAAATCATGAAAAATTATATTATGGTATAAGAAAATATTTTAAGTTATTTTTAATGACTTTTAATATTTTGTGATGAATTTCATTAATAAATTATTATTAATGGTAGTTAATTTATTTAATAAATCTATTAGATAAATTATGGAAAAATAGAATTAATGCTTTAAAATTATATGAAAATAATTTAAGTGTTATAAAAATATTTTAAGTTATAAAATATAACTTTTGATATTTTGTCATGAAAATATTAATATTTTAATATTAATGGCAGATAATTAATAATGATTTTAAGTGTTTTAAAATCATTTAAATATAATTTTAAGGTATTAAAAATACTTTGAGATATTATAAATATATTATAATATTATGTTAAGGATTTCATTAATATTTAATATTAAATTAATATTAATGATAATGGAATTAAGTGGTATTTAAATCATATTAATGATTGAAAAATCATGATAAATGATAATAATTATCTGAAAATTATTATGGGCCTATGAAAATTATGTTGACTGATTTATAAAAAATCTAAGATAATTGTTAAGTGTTTAGGCAGAGTTTAATTGAAGTTAAACTCGATAATTGTCTTACTAGGCTGTCGGGATGTAATAATAGTACCGAACTCAACTCAGACTGCAATAGTTTAACTTGATATTAGGTCTAATGTGTTGTATAGACTGATAGGATTATGTGGTAATGTGTTTAGGTTATTTTATACTGTGGTGATATTATTCTAATATTTGGAGATCGGTATTATCTATATTAGGTCTTCGAATAAAGCTAAGTTATATTTCTAATTGATGTAATCAGCAGATACATGCACAAGTTTTTCTTAACTTTACTAAGAGTTGTCTCATTCAGATATGCTTATGGTTATTCATTACTGATTGCCAAGTAGAATTGTACTCTGTACATCTTGTATGTATAAGTCAGGTATAAAAGGTTGATCACCTTCATTACCATTCGGTTCAGATATAATTGTTCATGTTTAATACTTGTTCAGTCAAAAGTTTGTTTCGTCTTTAGTTCTCAATTACATTGATGAATTATAGCTTGACTTATTATTGAGACTCTTTCAATCATGATATATCCTTAAATTGTATTTAAACTTGCTGGGCAACTTTCATGCTCACCCTTTCTATATCATGATAAAATATTGCAGATAAAGGCAAATATGTTTGATATCTGAGGAAAGATTAAAAGCGAGTTCGACTTTAGTTTTACATGTGTAGATAGATCGATAACAATAATGTATGATAAAATCTTTGTATGTCATATAGGATAATGAATTGTGTGTAAGTTATGGTTACTCGACCTTGGGGATAGTGTATAATGTTTAATGTATAAACAATTTATGTTTATATCTTCCGCAATAGTTATAGATATAGTGCACCAGATCCGTGGTGATTTAGGACCCGGATTTGGGGGCGCTACAGTGGAAATACAGATTCATCAAAATGACAGTCTACATAACGTGCAGTAAAAATATCTCTAGTTAAAGGCTCAAGATATCTGATAATAGAAGGAGAATCAAAACCAACATAAATACCTATTCTTCGTTAGGCTCCCATTTTAGTTCTTTGTGGAGGTGCAATTGGAACATATACTGCAATTCCAAAAACTCAAAAGTGTGATATGTGGGGTATATGTCCAAGAACTAACTGTAGAGGAGAAAATTTATGAAGAGTCGTTGGTCGTACTCGAATGATGTCTGCAGCGTGAAGAATTGCATGACCCCAAACTTAGGTAGGTAAGTTAGCCCTTAACATTAATGGTCGTGAAATTAGTTGAAGTCTTTTTATTAAAGATTCAACTAAACTATTTGGTGTATGAATATGAGGAACGGAATGCTCAATGGAGATTCCAATAGTCATACAAAAATCATTAAAAGTCATTGATGAAAATTCAGTTGCGTTATCAAGTTGAATTGACTTGATTGGATGATCCGAGAACTGAGCCCGTAACTTGATTATTTGAGCAAGAAGTTTTGAGATGGCAAAATTTCAAGAAAAAAGAGGATAAACATGAGACCATCTAGTTGAAGCATCTATTAAAACCATGAAATATCGAAATGGGCCAGACAATGGGTGAATAGGTCCACAAATGTCTCCTTGAATTCTCTCTATGAATTTTGGGGCTTCTTTATAAACTTTTACTGATGATGGTCGAACAATTAATTTTTCTCGAGAACACGCAGCACAAGGAAATTCACTACTAGGAAAAACCTTCTTATTTTGAGAGGATGACCAGTAGAATTTTCAATAATACGACGCATCATAGAAGTACCTGGATGACCGAGTCTTTCATGCCAAATCATAAAAGATTTGGGATCTATTGTGATGCCCCCAAAATAGGTATACATCACACATCTTGAGTCGCCAAATACATGGTACAAAATTCAAATACAACTTAATTATACAACAGTCGTGTAAAATACGACAAAACATATCTTTGTGAGTTTTAATACAAATATTGTCATCTAGACAATATCCACACTCAATTCGAGTCCTCATTACATTTATTATCACACTATTTAACAGAATAGTGAGGACTACTAATGTTATTATCTGGACCGTCACTCCGTTCCCCAACTAGTCCTCGCCACGTTCTCATTTCAAGAGAACAATGAAAGTAAAAGGGTGAGCTCAACTAGCCCAAGAAGAAATATTATGACTAAGATAATACGTAATAAATTATCGTTAGCCTTCAACAATGTTAAAGCGATACAATATAACAAACATCAAGTTTAACTACAATGAACAAGCGATCCACTAAAAGAGTCAGTAGAGAATAAAATCTACTATCTTTTATGATTTAAAAGGTTTTTCATCACTTTTATCATTTGGTACTCATCTTAATAAATAATCCACATCATCCCCACTAGACTACTGACCAAGGATATTCATTAGTATCACAACCACAAATTATCCATGCACTACACGCCAAGAGGATATTCGTGTATTCATCAATGGTCATGATCATGCCAACAAGCGTCCATCAATGCACTACTGTGCCAATGAGGACTTTTACTACATCATTTGTAACATTACGGTTATGATTATACCGATTAATCCCTGGTCATAATCATACCAAGTCCATCTATGCACTCTGAGCCACGAGATGACTTTCAACATAATATAAACATGAGGATGATGACATTGATATAAGAATTCAATAAAACAAGTTCAAGAATTAATTTATCCAGGAACTAATAAAGTCTAAATTGTCAACATGATACTTCTTTGTAGAGTAAAATTCAAGAATGCTCAGAAGAATATTTTCATGAAAAGATACTGGATGAAGTGCAAATATCAAGGATATTCCACTAATTTCATGGAGTATAGAAGTCAAAACTTTAACCAACTAAGTATAATAAAGAATGGAATAACAAAAGAAATCACCGGGCATGTGATAGAGGCAAATGCATGCATATGTTATTCTAACAGAATAATAAATAATAACGGAACTCAGTCATTGCGCGTAACGCACGCATGTGATATTCCAATAGAATAATAAATAACGGAACCAGGTCAGGCGAAATTCGCACTGACGGGATGTTCCAATAGAATAATAAATAACGGAACCAGGTCATGCGTCGCCTTGCATGGGATGTTTCAATAGAAGAATTTCACCATGTATGCGGTACTTCAGCATGGCAAAAGTTATTCAACATAATGATAAAGAATGGAATAATGGAAGAATTTCACCAAGTATAGGGGTGAAATGGCGATACAAAGTTATTCTAATGAGAATAAAAAATGGAATAATGAAGTTCTCTTCATGAATCTGAAAGAAATAATACCCTTACCTTAGAACAAACCTGGATATAGGAGTAGTGAAGTAGCAGAACACTTTTCTTCTTTCTCTCTATAGTTTTCTCTCTAGAGTTTGGTGAATTCGTAAGAAATAATGAAGGAATGAGCTTTATTTATAGGAGAATGGGGTGAATAGTAACTAATTCTGAAACGGTTTAGATTGATTTACTTTTAAAGCAGACTATCCAAATTTTTTACTATAAAATATTCTAATAAAACAAAATCTTTTAAATAAAATATAATATATTCTATTTATAATCTAATAAAACGAATAACTTTATAAAAGTATTTTGTTTTATATAAAAAGATTTTACTATGCAAACACTATGCATAATAAAATATAATATATTCTATTTATAGCCTAATAAAACAAATAACTTTATAAAAGTATTCATTTTATATAAAAAGACTTTACTATGCATAATAGAATATAATATATTATATTTATAGTCTAATAAAGCGAATAACTTTATAAAAGTATTACATTTTATATAAAAAGCTTTTCATTTTATTACATTAATAATACTAATAAAATAAAACTTCATCATCATTATTATAATTCACACTATTAATCGACCATGTTGTTCCCAGGAAAGAGGGGGCTTTCCAATAAGGATTTCTCCCTATTGGCGCGCAATTAGGTTACCAAACCTCTCCTTGGCAGAACTTCTAAACATCGTTAATATTGCAAATAATAATATTAATAACTTCGTCGTCTCAATTATTGATTTAATAATATATAAAATATCGACAATAATTGAATCAATTAACGTGAGATACTATGCAACAATTACTGAAGTAATAATTAAACAAAACTGAATGACTTCTCACGTAAGCATCAATAATCAATACCATGTGCTATTATGCAACCACGCGTATTCCTTTACTTTTAACACCAAGTGTTTCAACAGTTAACGATAAAACTTCCGCCGTTATTTTCATAAAATATTTTTGTCGTTTTCTCAATCCGACAATAATTCCGTTGTGGGGTCCACCAATGATTGTGTCGTCGTACGAATATTCCCTGTTAAAACGAATATTCCCCGACCAATCAAATATTATATAACAACTTGCGTACTTTGCAAAATTTATAACTATTACCCACAACTATAACATTATATCAAATTCATTTCATTATATTCAAAAATGATAATTATAGAAAATTCATCTTTATTCATAAAAGTTGGGGTCTTACATCTATGATTTTTGGAATCATAACATTATAAGACTCAATTGCTCTAATCTTTATAGTATATAATCCAGAAGAATTTGAATTAAGTTTTTCTAGGATATTCTTTTTTCCAAAAAAAGTAGAAGTGATGAGAAGATATTCATTATCATTTTCATTAGTTGTTTCAATGTGAAAATCATTCAGTCGAATATCCTTAAAACTAAGCAAATTTCTTCTTGATTTACTAGAATATAGAGCATCTTTGATAAAAACTTGTGTCTCATTTGGTAGCATGAAACTAGCTTTTCCAAATCCCTCGATTAAATTTGATGTGCCAGAGATAGTTCCTATATTTCCCTTAGCTTTGGTCAGTTGTGAAAAATATTTCTCACTTCGAAAGATTGTATGAGTTGTTGCACTGTTTGCTAAACACATATCCTCCATATCCATTAAAAATGGTCTGACACATATAATAACATAAATAAAAAAGTTACATTTCAAATATAATTTTATTCATGATAAACACATACCACGTATAAAACGAAAACTAATAATATTATACATGCAGGGTGTTTAATTAAAACAAGAAATTAAACGATATCCCAAAAGATACTTTCAGAAGGTTCAGTAATATCAACAACATTTTCCTCATTGTTGGAACATCAACAATATTCAATTTGATGATTAACAAAGTTTGTTTCTGCCTCCATTACTTTGTTCTTTTGAGACTCCTGGAATAAATTAACCAGATGTCTCGGCGTTCGACAGGTACGCGACCAATGCCCTTTCATCCCACACCTAAAACAAACATCTGGTTTGTTCTTTATCGGTGCTGCATTTTCTTTACCCGACCCAGACACTTGCCACTTCTGGTGGCATAAATTGTCGCGATTCTAGAATTTGTTGTTATGATGGCCTCGTTTATTCTTTCGTCCCCAAGACTTTTTATTATATGACCATCTATTGTCACGTTTATTCTGCTGGAATGACGTGTTGTTAATATCCGACAATGGGATAGCACCCGTTGGCCGTACTTGATGGTTTTTCAATAATAATTCATTATTCTTATTTTTATGTTATTAGCATAATGCAAATGGATTTTCGCCCCGGCATGCGATAGTTCGCATAGACAGGTTATTCCAACAGAATAATAAAGAATGGAATAACGGAAGAATTTCACCATACATGCGGTAGTCCGCGTAGACAAGTTATTCCAATAGAATAATAAAGAATGGAATAACAGAAAAATTTCACCAGGTATGCAGTATTCCGCATATACAGGTTATTCCCACAATTTAATAAGTGATAAAAAGGTTCCCACCAAATCTTGTAAGATTAACAAGGATAGATGGTACCATTGTAAATAACAGAACTTAATGGTAAAAAGATTCCCACCAAGTCTTGTAAGATCAACAAGGATAGATGGTACCATTGTAAATAACAGAATTTAAAGATGGGCAATAAAACATAAATATAACTTGACAGTTAATATAATAGGCGGCAAAGTCAGACCAATTGTAAGAATAACATTATACTATTGGTGGCATAGCCAAACCGGTAGTATAATAATAAATTGCAAAAATTTAAAGACAATTATAAGAATAAACTTATATTATTGGTGGCATAGCCAAACTGGTAATATAATAATAAATTGCAAGAATTTAATTTTACCGTCTCAGTTGGTTAGAGCCTCGTGCTGATAACGTGTTATAAAACTTTAGCAAAATAGAGAAATATACTCTTATAATTTCTGCATAAATTTAGAGAGAATAAGCAAGAGAAAAGAAAGAGGAATTCTTCAGAGAAATTCTTATTGATTTTCCTTCAGTTTCATTCCTTTATATAGGAAGAGAAAAGAGGAGTCATGGGAGGAGGAGAGGAGTCACGGGTGAGGAAGAGAGAAAAGCAGCAAACAGAACATGAGTTCCCTTAATCTAAGGGAAAGGAGAGAAAATTGTCTCTATCGTAGGTAATAATGTGTTATAACAATATGCTTATTATTGGCAAAGTAAAGTTTGTGCCAAAACCAAGTCGTGTTTGATCCTCTTCATTGCCGAAAGGAATAAACCCTCTCTAACGCCTACGTAGTGAATGACTTGTAAGGTACCATTTGGGATAAAATGTCAAGCGGGAAAATTTGACCAACTAAAAATTAGTGTTGTAAAAAGCAATAGGCGGTAAAGGAAGCTTCAAGCGTCTACTCCTTGTAGGTTGGACCTAGGTGTTGTCATATAGGGGTCTAGGCAATGTAGTTTTATTATATTACTTTTTATATTTATGAGGAAGAAAAAAAACTAAGTTCATGCTATTGTATTTATAATATAAGTTAATGTTATATTTATAAAAAGTGGAAGTTTAGGGATTGATTTGAAACATAGTCAAATTAATGGACTAAGAGAAATTTGGAACACTTGCTAGTAATTATAACAAATTAAAAGGATAAAATCTAATATTATCCCGTCCCATCTATTAAAAGTAAACAGATGGCAACAACACATTTCTTTATGGAGTTGGAGGAAATAAGTTGCAGCAATGGCGCATAGCACCTGCCAAGGTTTGGCAGTGCCCAGCGAATAATTGACGCCCAGGCGGGTACCTACACCTTGTTTTAGAACTCTTAAAAATATCGTCTACACATTACCTAGTCAAAGCCACATTGGCTATATACACGCAGCCCCATTTTCTTCAGCCGGATGAATTTCTACAATTAAAGCTCATCATAAGTGAATGCTAGTAGCTTTCGACAATAACCCAGTGCTGTGGATTTTGGCAAGAGTACAGACAATTTTGGCAAGAGTTTGTGAAATGAATACGGCATTTACCATAGCACCAGGCTATAGCATGCCATGCTGACCTAGTAGTGGTGCAGTAGTGAGAAGAGCTATCCAACTCAAAAGGCTCAAATGACCATTCGAAGATGCCAATCATGTGGCATTAAGCAATATAACAGAGGTTTGCAGAGCCGTATGAATTTCCAAAGGGGAAAAAATACAAAGGGCCCCCAAGTTCCCATCTTATTGTGCAAATGTGGACCACTTTACTAATGCAAAGTGCATTAAGGGGTGACTTTACTAGTGTCGCCTAGTGGGTATGGTACCACTTCAGAGGGCACAGTGGTTGCCATTTGTAGGGCAGGAATTGTGAGCTTTAGGGCCATGGGGTTGCATGACAAATTCAGGGAACTGTCTCTACAGGGATTTGTTTTCAGTTTTCAGAAAAATGAAAATTGACCTACAAATTGGATATAAAAACTAGCTAAAAAAACACATTGCCTAGGCCTACTATTTTCTTGAACATATATTTTCTTTAAAGATTCACACCAAGTCATTTAACAAAGGATTATGATAAGAACTGCTTACTAAAGAAGATTGACTGGCCTTTCGCCTAGCCACTATTAAGCAAAACTGAAAGCTCAAGGAGTGAAAGCGAGAGATGGAACTTTGTTTATTTGAAAAAGTATAAGAGAACAGTTCCAGATCTTTTACTCACAACACGTGGAGGATTAGCTTAAAAGGAAATGCTAAACTTGGGGATAATTATACTAAATTGCGGAAAGCTTTGCTTCCAAGTGAAAAGGAAGCAATTGAAAATACCACCGCCTCTAAATTAGTGGTTTGACATTTCTACGTTTTTTGTACTAGTGGTTTGACACCTTGTCTGTTTGTTTTATGGGTTGGCCATCTGGATAGTCAGCATTCAACTGGCTTTGTGCACATTGATAGGAAATAAACAAATCAGAGGAGAGATGGGAATTGAAAGGAGGCAAAAAGGAATCCAAGAAACCATGAACACCGTGAAATTTTCAAAGGAAATATACTAAACTTCCACATGATCTTATTACTTTTTTGGGTGGGTTTCGCTAAGGTCAATGTCCAAAAATAACACCGTTATTGGAACAGCAGAATGATAATGACTATGATGATGAACATCAACCACTTAAGACATGAGTCAAAAGACCGGTCAGAGGTTCTCAAGAGTTAACGACAGACATCACAACAAAGATTGCTCTGGTCCCCAAGCATTATCTGTCATAAAATTCCAAAATATCAAACTATCGCCTCTAAACTAATATCAATGTCAGATTTGAATGTCTTTAAGTTTACATGCTTAGAAGAAACGATCATTGAAACCTATACCAAGACTTCAGTTATCTGTAACTAGAACAGATGACTAAGACAATGAATTCATGAGAGAATGAATTAAGCAATCCAACTATAACTAACTACGTCAAGGATTACATAAAAGTGAAAGAAGGAAACAAGATTGGTATAATTCTTTTTGTTAGTACAGAAAGATCTTTAGGAATAAATATAGTGTTGCCTTGTGAGGTTTTGTCCTCTACACACTAAAAGGAAAAGCAGATATGATCACGAAAAACATTATAACATACTTTGAACATTCTGAATAGATGACAAACAGTTTATAAGCATATACTCTATAGTAAAAAAGACCTACCAAGTTTCCTAAACCTATAGCTTATGAGTTATGACCTAATAAAAAGTGACACAAATTTGCAAGTGACCAATGAAAGCTTAAATTACTTTTACTAAGAGAATCTTCTAGCTGTAAGTAGGCAAAAGGCAATAACAGAGAGGTACATAATATATCTCTGCACAGAAATTTAGTATATATCCATGTAAAAGATGCATTTACATTACAAACTGCTAGTACTTTTCATAACTATAGAGAAGTAGGATCTAATTATAGCACCCTGAGTTCTGAAGATGACAGGGCTAAAGCTCATTTTAAATATGATGGTTTAGCATTATGCTCCTTTTCTCCAACAAACACGCACACCGCCTGAAGGTTAACCAAATTTAACATGGTGGGTTCAAATTAGAAATGATTTAGCACAATGTGCCATGTATTAAAATATTCATAATAGCATGCAACAAGAGCCACTCCAGAATAACACATTGCGCAAAATCAAGTGAATTGTTTACAACTGTAACACCTTTTTTAAGGCAGAGTCGACTGAAAAGATAGGTACGGTACACCTTGCTTACGTCTGCAGCATGAATAGCCATCCTGCAGAATATAACCTACCTGCAATATAGTCAAAAACCAATTATAATTTCAAGATAAAATTTTGTTATCGGGATAAATTTATGTACAACTATGACCAAGGCAAACCATAATGTGAGTTAAAAATAATTAAAAAAGTCAGATAGGACTCATATTTTGACAGAGGCAGTATATACGCAAGGAAAATTGATGTTGATGAAAATGAAATAGATATTCGACTTATTGTATAAGGACCCTGTTTGATCCAACTGCATGCACGTGTCTAATGATAATAACGCGATTAATATAAATTTTATTATAAAAGATATGAAAGAAGAGATGTTACAAATAAAGGAGACAAGAATTCCGGCAACAAGTATAAAGAAGAAAAAAGTACAATGTCCTAGTGAAGGATTCCCCCAATCCCTATAGTGCTCCAAAGGAAAGTCTTCTAGAGCTTCCACAGTTTTAGTCTAGAACAAAGCTTAAAGAGGAAACCATATACAAAAACTTGGAGATTGTAAGATATAGATCAAGAAAAATTGAGCTTCGCAATCTATACAAATTCCCATAGAAAGGGGAAACATTGACAATACCACGAGAACTGTACGACCTCTAACTGGATGGCACCCTCCCATATACACCCAAAAACCCACCCCTAAAAAATGATGGAAAGGCATTATCAAAGAGCTAGCATTGGGGTTTTTGGTATTGATAGGCATCATTACAGTTTTTCATATTATTTTATCACATTTTGAGATATAATTCTTATGCCTCATGCATATGATAGTAAATTAATTAAACAATTCCATCCACCTTCTATTTAGTACCCAACCAAACAAAGTAAGGTCTCTTCAACATTTTTTTCCATTCAATTTTTCCTTCCAGTTATACACAAAACAAGAAAAAAAATATTCAACATTCACCTAGGAGAACCTCTTCCCTTGGAATACCTTGTCCTCCCTTCTCCTTCTCCTTCCCCTTCCACTACAACTTCCTTGTATCAAACAGAGTTTACAGAATTAAATAGTAATCAAAAGTATACCTCAGTGCAAGTTTTACGCAAGTTCCTTATCTGTTTCTTCATCATCAACTTCTGCAAGTGCTTCCATCTCATCCACATCATCAATCGGAATATCTTCAGAATTATGATTAAAGCAGCCTACACTTGTACCCATAGTATTTAAAACATAAGCTTGTGTTGATGGAGATGCTACTATATAGTTACATAACAGTTTTCAAAATAGGGAAGAACATAGAAAGCTTGACGAAACTTCTTTCACAAAGTCCCAATAAATTCACATGGATAACAAACAAATCCTAATATCATGAAGCAAAAAATATAGTGTACGTCAATACCTATATTTAAAAGGCCAACTTGAGTTCAGTTTTTAATTAATTGAAGGACCACCCGAGTTAACTCGAAAGTGATTCATATTATCCAACCGAGTTGACTTGGTAGAAGTAAATGTTTTGTTTAATAATTACAACCGAGTTGACTCGATAATTGTTAATGTTATGTTTAATTATTTGTCGCACTAATTTTTAAAAAAATTTAAATTATTGATGATAGGTGCGGAAATTTTAGCATTAATTGAATACCCATGTTTGTTCGTTTTTCGAGTGTCATGAATGCATCTAATTACAATCACATTTAGTACGAACTGTTGTGATTTTCTACACAAATCACCCAAAAAGAAAAGAAAAAATGGCAATAAGAGAGAGAAGTAAAAGAGGATTACAAATTTATTGGATATTTTGTGAAAATTCATGTAACTGAGAGACTGAGAATTTGAGACCCATTTTATAGGGAAACCCACAATTGACTAAGCATTCTATTTTTTCTAATTGAGTTCAATAGTAATCAGTTCAATATTTTACGTGGGTTGGACTGAAGCCCAATTTTGAATGACCTAGGAAAACTAATAATTATTGTATTATATATTTAAGTATAAACCTTTGATTCATTGTAAATTTTACCATATTATACATAAAGATTACTGAATTACCCAAAAAAATATAAAATGACAAAAAAAACAATGTGGCGTGCCGCTAATAGACTAGTGTACATAAAATATAATTAGTTAAGCATGTTGGGTCAAATCAAAATATTATAATATCTGGAACCATATTTTTTAAAACAAATATAGTTCTATTTTGTGCCTCCTATAGTCGCGGTTAACCATTTTCTAACCCATATTATATTATATTCCCATAATCATCAAAGCATTAATGTGACGGTCATATTTAGTATAGTTGTTTAAAAAAAATTTAGTATAGTTTTTTAGCATTTTATTATTTATATTAATAATTTTTATATCATATTATTACTTAATTAATTTAATTGTTATACTTGTATCGGATCACAATTTTATTTTTCAAAAGTTATCATTTAAAAGTCAAAACATCTTAAAATGGTTAATATGGTTTTGAACCATAACCATATAGTTCCAACCCACATAACCCATATTAAAAATGGTTAATATAGTTTTAGTTCTTAAATGGAACCATAACCATATTTTGAAAATTAAAACCAACCCATAACCATATTTTGTCAGGCCTACTCACACGGGCTAATAGACTAGTGTACATAAAAATATACTTTTGTGTTGATTTGAAGCATACATGCGGCGAAGTCCCAAGCACCAAAACTATGTCCAACATAGATGATAACTAGCAAACATTGATGCATTGGCTAATAATACAATTAAACCATGTTAGATGGGGACTGGAAAGTTTAACATTTTTGTGCCTCCTATAATCGTGTCTCCACTAGTGCGATATCACATGCCTTTGTTTGATCTTAGCATAAGGATATCAGTATATATCAAATTAACATCCAACTAGCATGTATACTATACCCTTGCGAAGAGTGTGTATACAGTTGAAATAAGAAAACTTAAAGTAGAGGAGAGAGTATAAATAAGTTATCATAGTATAGATTATTAAACCAATACAATTGGCCTGACCTCGAAGCTCAAATTAAGAGATAACATGACCCTGGTATAAATTGAAGTCACTAAATATGATTTCTTTCTTTAGTAAAATAAGACTACTTTATTTAAGTTCATCAACTTTGAGATAATGCATACATATCATGCACTTCTCACATCTGTCAAACTATTGTAGTAACACTGAGGACCTGGGATATTTTCATGAAGAAGCAACTGGAAGTCACATAGAAATTCAGAGGAAGACACTGGTAGGCATTTAATTTGCTGAACACACACTAAAAACACAATTAAAATATGGGCTAGTCTAGTACAAGTAACACATCAAAGAGCAAGAGTGTGTATACCAGTTGAAATAAATGAGGCTGGACTATGGATTAGCTCCCTTGTTTCCATTGTGTTATCAAGTTGATATTGAAGTTCTAGATACTGCAAAAATGCTTCTGTTTGAGGGTTCCGATGATATCCTGCCAAAATGTGACAAATTTATCACTTATATTGTTTGGAGCATTTGTCTTAAACTATCATTTCAATGTGATTGATTGCAATAACAATACCTCAAACTATAAAATAAAATTTTGATGAAACTGGGGAGATTCATCAACCTTATAATAATAATTGAAGAAAGATAATGAAAAAGTATTAACATCATTTTGATTCAGAATTGTTTAGTGAGAAGTTACAACACCAACTATTACATGAAAGATAAATTGGCTATAAAATGGGATATTGAATGAACATATATGGAGAGCATATAAGTGTGCGACCATGGGCTCCCAGCTGCTCACTAATACAATGAGCTCACAAGGGAACACGTTCTAACCTACCTGTCTCGAGTGAAAATGAGAAGGCATTCTAAAGGGACGAGATGATTATGATCCTTTCAAAAAAAAAAAAAATTAATTTGGTGTATATTACAACCCACTTGTACACAAAACTATTTTTTTTAAGATATATAAGAAAAGTATATACGTCACAAAGATCAAGCTTGTCAGCTTTGTAATATGCAAAAGTCTGACCGCTTATAACCAATATAATGTCCGCAACAACATAAAGAGTTCTCTACAGAGTTATCCGTCGAAATCATCATTGCAGGGCTATACTAAAAATATTTTGGGGAAACTTTTTTGAAATAAACATGTTTCTCACACTCTGCATATAAGAGAAGAGGTTTCATGACTGAGAGCAATTACAGTCTCTAACACAATAACCAAGTTTGGAAAACATGAAATCCCAGAATTATTGTTTAGTACAATTAATTTAAAGAGAAGAATGGAATATTTTGTGTTTTTCACTAGTAAATTTGGTCCCCAAGTACAGGAATCGGAACCAGCGGCCTTCAGGTTAATGGAAAATTACTAATATACTACAGTATATCTCCTCTCATTACCAGAAAGGGAAACATTAGCAGCAGATTGAGAAGGATCATAACCGGGAACTGTTTGCACAAATTCAAAAGGTTTGGCTCCTCTTGCTTGTAGCTTATCCCTGATCCACTGCTGACATTCTTGCTTGTTGAGCTGTACACCACTATCAGCAAAAGAGGAAAGGGTTACAAATATATTCTAATGAAAGACTCAAAGAATATCAACTCTCTAGAATATACAGACCCAAAATTTGCAGGCTTGGCAGTTGAAGGAAAGATGGAGTTGAACTTTCGAGTTATCGCCAGCCATTCTTCATCATATCGAATCTCATACGGTCCTGGCTCCGATTCAATTTCAACAATCTATAAAGCTCAGTAAATTCAATAACTGAACATATTAGCTTCAAGTAAGAATTACAACAACAAAAATTTTGAGAGGCGACATGCAAGGATGTCAGTGGAAACCTGCAAAAACTGTCGTCCAGGAAGGCACTTATCGAGTGCAAGAAATTTAGTAAATGGACCACCCTCCCCGTGTTGAACTAGTGCAGCAAATTTGCAGTGTAGGTGTGCTGAAAACCAGTAAGGTGGTTTCAATTTTTGCAGCAATTTTGCAGCAGGTTTACTTCCCAGAGTTTTCTCCCGGATCTGTTTAATTATAATATTTTAGTTAACATAGTTTCTATATTTCTGCAATCTTAATAGATTTTTTGGTCACTGTACTAGGGCCCGATTTTCATTGCGGTTACCAAAACTTTTTTTGTTACAATCGCATAACTATACTCTAAAATAATTACCAAATGGTCCTTACGATTTCCGTCCAAAAAAAGGGGCAAAAGTGCTGACTGTGCATAATTACCAAACGGTTCCCCCGGATCTGTTTAATTATAATATTTTAGTTACCATAGTTTCTATATTTCTGCAATCTTAATAGATTTTTTGGTCACTGTACTAGGGCCCGATTTTCATTGCGGTTACCGAAACTTTTTTTGTTACAATCGCATAACTATACTATAAAATAATTACCAAATAGTCCTTACGATTTCCGTCCAAAAAAACGGACGAAAGTGCTGACTGTGCATAATTACCAAACAGAAGTGCTGAGTGTGCTGATGTATACATGGGCTTTGCCATGTTGATACAATCTTGATCAGCAATTTATTCACATGTAGCCAGCATTATGTGGGCCTTTATGACTTTACATAATCAAATTACATGCAAAGGAAAGAAGCAAGTTTCACGCGGTAAAAGATCCTAATGTGGCAAGAATTTTGGGATTTTAGGAAAAAGATTTTGTTTCCTAAAATATTAGGCAGATTCTATTAGCCTAATTTTTAGGGATTTGTTTTCCAGATACTTATCAAATTCTATTATAATTAGGATTTCTTTCTAGTTTAGATTTACTTTCTAAATAAGGTTTCTATTGTTTTATAGAAATAGGAATTTCTTTTCCAAATTGATTTCTACTTCCTTGTAGAAATTAGGGTTATGGTTTGTAATTCTTATTAGGATTAGAATAATTTGTTCCTATTGTTATTAGAATTTGGATTGTTTAGAGTAGTATAAATAGATGTCCAAGTTGATATAATCAAATACTTTATTCATTATTCATTATTCAATATATTTGTGAGGTTATTCTCTACTTTTGGTTCTTTGAAGAATTCCTAAGTATTTTTCTTAGCTTTTTCTTTGAGATTCAATTTGACTTATCATACAATGATTCATAGTTGTGTATGGCGTCTTTCACTTGATCAATCGTCGATTGTATTCGAGATTACCGCTTGATATAAGCGAGGGGTCAAGGTGTCGTTGGTGTCCATTCAACCTTGATTATTAGGGGTCAAGATTTTCAATATAAGCGAGGGTCAAGTGTGTAAGATTATTAGAAGGTAAAAGCCAAATTTGAAGCGATACACGAGTTATTCATCATTATTTGAAGCGAAACACGTAAGGGGTGTGTGAGGAATTTTTTATCTACTAACCTTTGTTTTCGTTAAAACACATGTATGGCTACAAGTATGAAAGTTCTTATGGGTCTCGAAGGAATACTTTCCAATGCAATTGATACAAAGGCATATCTGAGATGGGAGAGAAAAATGGAGCAAGAATTTGACTGTCATGATTACTCCGAGCAGAGGAAGGTCAAACGGGCAGTTCAAGAGTTCTCCGATCATACAATTATATAGTGGCAGCTTAGCAAACAAAAACACGAGGAGCGTCCGTTCGAGAAATGGGCTGAATTAAAAACAGCAATGAGAAAGCGGTTTGCTCCAGTACAGTGTGGTAGGAGGGAGGAGTATACATCTCAAAAACATATAGAGCAACCTTCAAGGCGATCTACATTAGAAGATGATATGAGGGTTCGCAGACATGGAAACAAAGAGGATTCACATTGGAGACAACCCCAAGACACTCTTAAGGCATCCAAGAACTTAAGAGAAGACATCAATGAGAGCTTTAAGAGGGTGGAAGAATATTGGATGCAACTACAATATACTTCTAAGGCACAAAAGAAATAAGATCAGCCGGGGGAGGTGGAAGAAATTATAGAATATGTAGTCCAAGGAGAGCTATTGGGTTTGGGTGTTCAAGATGAAATCCATGATCAAAAGCAAGATGGTGAACATCCGAAAGAAAGAAATCAATAAGATGAGTTTGTAAAAGAAAATACATGTGAAAAAGATCGACAAAAAAAAAATTGTTCAAAAGATTGATAATGTAAAAAAAAAAATTGAAAAGAGTGAGAATGAAAAGAAAAGAGAGATTGAGAAAAAAGAGAATGAAAAGAGTGAGCTTGAAAATAAACGAGAGAAAAACAAACGAGGGGGTGAGCATAAAGAAGAGAGAGAAGAAATATGTGACTAAGAAAAGAGAGTGAAATTTGAAAAGTGAATTCTATTTTGAAAAAGCGATATTTGTACATTAAATGACAAGACGGTGCTTTTGAATACTAAAACTAATGATTCTTCTTTGTCTAGTTCTATTTTGTCTATTGTGTAGGTTGTTGATGAAATACCCCGTGCTATCATTTCGTACCGATTAGCTGATAGTATTCCCGAGGAGACAACGGATTTACCAAGGCGAGTTGGAGAGTTGGTGAAAGTGGGTATCATGAGAGAATATATGGGTTCGTGTACTAATTATGAGATCATAGTACCTAAGGAGGATGAGACAACGAATTTTTGCATCAATTTTGAATTGGTAAATAAGTATCGTTATTCTTTTCAATAGTTAGATAATATGTTTGATAAATTGCATGGTTCTTATGTTTTATCTACATGTGATAATAATCATGTGATGACTATGCCTAATCAATTAAGTATGAAAGATTGTGATAAATGGAAAATTGTTTTAGCATGTAAGTTATATACGTGGTTAGTTATTTATGTTAGATTAACTGATTCATCTAGTGTTTTCATGAGTTATTTAAAACATGTTTTACATGCTTCCATTGGATTTGTTGTTAGCTATTTTAAGAGTAAAATTATCTTTATCATGAACTATGGTGGATATTTGATTTATGTTGAGTTAGTTTATGATCATGATATATATTCTCGTTTTTGATGTGCTTACTTGCGTGAAATTAATTCTAGGTTTTCTTATCCAAATATTGACTTAGGGTTTCATGCTAGTCAATCTTAACATGAATTGTCGTTAGTTGACGATGGTAGTAATCATGTTGTTTCGTTAGAGCAATCTTCATTGCACGATTTGCTATCATATGGTTTTGATTCAAGAAGTGTTTATCATCAAGATGGTTTGAGAGATAAGTTATCTGCATGTTTAGTTAGTTCACTTGAATTAGCTAAAGCATTGCATACTTCCATGGAATTATTGAATTATATTTTGCATTTTTTATGAGAAAATTTGTTATTCTCTATTTTGATGATATTCCGATTTTTGTCAACACTTTGGGAAATTCTTTAGCATGTGTTGAGTTTGTTTGTGATCATCGTCGATATGCTATTGAATTTTCAACTTATGATTGTGACCTTTTTATTCCGTTGCTATTATGTGATTTTGATTGTGTTAATGTCGATGGAAGGAGAAAGGCTGGTTGTGTTTTGCAGATTCGTGATAGGATCATATTCATCGAGGGAAACATGGATAGTGCAATTCAATTCGATCAATGCATTGAGAGTTTACAAGGAAGTGTTTTGAATATTGTTTTAGTAAACTATGCATATGATTTTGGTTTATTTGATTTCTTTGTGATTAGGCAAAAAGAATTTGTTGATTTGTTTTGTTTTGTGTTTAATCCAGGAATTCAAGAGAGTTTGCGTGAGAAGCATGGTAAAATTTAAGTAATGATATTTGATCCAGGAGCATTGACAAATGTGTTTCTGCGAAGGATCGAGATCATTAGATTGACTTTTGATCCGGGGATTTGTCATTGGGAGAATCTATCACATGAAGAGTTTTTCATTTTGATATTTGATCCAGAAGGAGTTGGACATTTTCAAATTCTTTCTTGCGTTGCTGATATTACTTATTCATTTAAATTGCCAGATGAGACTTATGGTTATATTTTGTTTGGTGTTACTAACTTGATTTGTTTTATGTAGGATCAGATTTGTGGACAAATCCTTTTCAAGAGGAGGGGGTGCCAAATTTGAGGACAAATCCTTTTGAAGAGGAGGGGAATGATACAATCCTGATCAGCAAGTTATTCACATGTAGCCAATATTATGTGGGCCTTTATAACTACATAATTAGATTACATGCAAAGGAAAGAAGCAAGTTTCACACGGCAAAAGATCCTAACGTGGCAAGGATTTTGGGATTTTAGGAAAAAAAAATTGTTTCCTAAAATATTAGGCAGATTCTATTAGCCTAATTTTTAGGGATTTGTTTTCCAGATACTTATCAAATTCTATTATAATTAAGATTTCTTTCCAGTTTAGATTTACTTTCTAAATAAGGTTTCTATTGTTTTATAGAAATAGGAATTTCTTTTCCAAATTGATTTCTACTTGTAGAAATTAGGGTTATGGTTTGTAATTCCTATTAGGATTAGAATAATTTGTCCTATTGTTATTAGGATTTGGATTGTTTTGAGTAGTATAAATAGATGTCAAAGTTGATGTAATCAAATACTTTATTCATTATTCATTATTCAATATATTTGGTTCTTTGAAGAATTCCTAAGTATTTTTCTTAGTTTTTTTTTTAGATTCAATTTGACTTATCATACAACAGTTCATAGTTGTGTGTGGCGTTTTCTACAGCATCAATCGTTGATTGTACCGAGATTACCGCTTCAATATAAGCGAGGGGTCAAGGTGTCGTTGGTGTCCATTCAACGCAGATTTTCGAACGCGAGCAATTGTACCAAGATTACCGTCTACATATAGACGAGGGGTTAAGGTGTTGTAAGACGATTCACCCAACAATTTGTCTTAGAAACGATCCGGGCGACGACCATCTCACGCAAGCGTGCCGTGGAGTCTATCACATGTGTATTATCATGTGTCAAGCACATGCTCATAAATATTAAGAATAATTGTATCTTAATAATAATTTTAAAAAATAATAATAATAATAATAATAATAATATCAAGAATAATAATAATAATTACTCCTTCCGTCCCAAGATAAAAGTCTTGGTTGACTTTTTGCGCATATTAAGAAATAGGATAAAATGACAAAATTGTCCATATTTAAATTCTCATTTAATTGCATAGTTTTCTGCACATTAATAATGATGCTCCATAAATATGCATAAAGAATAGAAATATAACAATTAATAATAAGGGTATTATAGGCAAATTATTGTAAAAAATAGATCATTTAAGGTTGAGACTACCTAAAATAGTAATAAATACTTTTATCTTGGGACGGAGAGAGTACAATATAGTGAATGGATGCTTAAAAAATTCTAATAATTCCTATTTTTATTTTTAAAATTTCTCTTATCTTTCATCTTTCAAGCATACTCTTTATCACTAAAAATAAAAGTTTTCAAATTGCTAATTTTTTAGTTTAGAGATGAAAATGTAATTTCTAAGTAAAATTGTAACTAGATCACTAATATTCGGGTTTTTTTAAGAGATTTGATAATTTTGTATTAAATGAGATTCATATTTAAACGAGTTAAGACCTTTTGAAATATTATATTTTTAAGCGAAAATAACAATAATAAATTACCCTAAAAAGTAAAAACTAACAAATTTATACTTATTTTCTATTTTAAACAATCAATTTCAAATTTTTCCAGTTAAACATTAAAGTCAAGTGAGAGAATTTTTTTTAACTTTATTTTTTTAACATTTGCTTTATCTTAGGTGACTTTTAAAATTAATTTTAAAAGCAAAAATACTAATGACATAGATAATGACTTAGATTTTCAGTCAATTAAAATTGAAAAACCTCTTCTCCTTCATTCATTCATGAAACCCAGATTCTCAAAATCCCGATGCTAATTCCAATCAACAAATTATTGAAAATTCATGTAAAACGAAAAGCAAACACCGATGCAAAGATCATCAATTCTTCTATGCTATTTCCAATTCCGCAACATCATCAATTTCTTTTATCCTGGTTCCATCACAAAAAATACAAGAACAAATTTGGGTTTCTAAAGAATGAATTGGAGATTTAAGGTTAGGTTTATGAAATTGAAATGGGGCTTTGAGAATTGAAGCTTACTAATGTTAAATAAACATGAAATTAGTGGCAGATCAGAGTATTCAGGCATGGAGAACATGAGAGAGAATTTGGGGTTGAAGATGGGCAATTGAAATTTGGGGAAAAAGTTAGAGGAGAGAGAAGATGGGGAGGAGATGATACTCTAGTTACCTATCTTCTATCTATAAAATAGACTCAAAGGGGAAATCTCGAAATCTCTATTCTCTCTACTTCTCGTCTTCTCCATCTTCTCATTATCTGCTACAGTGATACAAGAAAAATATTCTTTGTTTGGACATAAATTGAAGAGGCTCATGGGTCGACAATTCAAAAATTATTATTATTATTATTATTATTATTATTATTATTATTATTATTATTATTATTATTATTATTATTATTATTATTATTATTATTTTGAAATTATTATTATTAATATTTTTATTATTATTATTTAAACATTATTATTATTATTATTTTGAAATTATTATTATTATTATATTATTATTATTATTATTATTTTGATCTATGCAACACGTGGCAAAACTTCCGTCCACATCAGCAAAAAAACAGAGTGATATGCACAGTCAGCAATTCCGTCCATTTTTTTGGACGGAAATCGTAAGTAATGACCATTTGGTAATTATTTTAGAGTATATTTATGCGATTGTAACAAAAAAAAATTTCGGTAACCACAATAAAAATCGAGCTCTAGTACAGTGACCAAAAAGACTATTATCCCCACAATGGAAGGTAGATACTTCAAAACAAAAGGCGCAAAATAGCATAGAGCAGTATTAAAAGGGTCAACTGTTTTCAGCATACTGAGGAATGTTGGTGCTCTACAATTACATTATCGAGATAAATATCTCAATCTTCATATGGTTTAAGTGACCAATTCGCAATGTGATCGCTGGAGTGCGAACGTGGGAGTGGCAAAGTTAATAATATTGAGACTCAGAGCACTGTCAATATAAAAATACGAATATAAGTTTATATATATATTTTAACATATAAAATTTAGTGTATTATTTTTTCATTTAAAAATTATATTCTTGCTACATAAAGAACAATAATCATAATTACATTCCTCAGCATAATATCCTGAGATGATATAAGGAAAGTAACGATGTTTACATAGGAAGAGTAAGTTTAAGGGGGTGTTTGATAAAAACTGAATGAATCTAAATCTGAATCTGAATCTGAATGAGTTGAATCTGAATCTTAATGAAAAAAATTGTCTGAAACATCTAAAAACATATTTTTATTATTTTATCCCTCTAAAAAAATTCAACATTGTTGTAAATTTATTTAATATTACTTAATATAATAGTTAATATTATAAATAAAAAAATTTCATTCAGCCAAAAAATGACATTAAACCATTCAAATTTTAAAATCGATTCAAACCATTCATTAAATTGTTTGAATGGGTCGATTCGATTGATCATTCATTCATTTTTTTTTTTTTCAAAACAAACGCATCTTGAATGGTCGACCGATTCAACCATTCAAATTTCTAAACAAATAGCCCTTAAGTACGAATAATAAAGGTTAGAGGAAACAGGTGGCACACTGAGTGGGAAAGGCAGCTGCATATGGCTTTAGTTAGTCACGATCAAGTCATTGAGGGGTATTCAAGCATATAATTTTATGCTGCCAAATGTTGGTTGGTCAAAATTCGTAACTTTTGGTTCTCAGATTTTACATGAATTCATCTCGAAAGTGTAAATGCGGGTTTTAAGTGATGATCCATCACCCTGAGGTGGCGGATTAGGTTTTCGAAAAACAAAGTAGTACATTGTGTACCGGGCCAACTTTTGAACTTGAATTAAACAAACTGTGTAAAATATACTCTTATACAACAGAAGGAGAATAACAATGAAACAATATTAGGATAAGCAGTTTTGCACAATTTCCAAAAAGGAAAACATCATAATTTACAACTCGAAACACAACGTTGTACATTCTTTATAGGGCCAACTTTGGAGCTTGAATGAAACAAAGTGTGTAAAATATTATCTAATACAACAGCAAGAGAATAACAATAACATAGTATTAGGATAAGCAATTTTGCACAATGCCCAAAAATAAGATCATGGGCACACTAAAGTTATAAGTACTTCATAATCAAATAATAAGAGTGGTGACGATAAGTCATCCAATACAAGATTTAGCCACTGTATTTCTATGTGAAAATACAAACAAAAAGTGAACTCAATAAGAAGCGCGGATACGGGTGCATCTTATGCGGATACAAAGATTCGCCAAATAACTACATAATTAGTATGATATTAGTGGAAGAGTCCTATCAGACACTACCAGAGCAAAAGACATAAAAAATAATAATAAAGGGTTGGGGTCTTATATGCAATAAAAGTCACAACCATGTATACTTGCTTCAAATAAAAGACTAACAAAACATTTATTTTGACACGAGATTTTAATTATCCACATTTACCTCCTTCTCAAAGTAAGGTTTTCGACGAACAAGCTCTTTCCAGTTCCCATGGTCAGTAATACCACAAGGCCAATCATGTGAAAGAAATATATCGATTGGTTTCTCGACTTGCATGAGCTTGTGAACATCGTACTCACGAACATGATAAATTGAACGTATATGACTCTCATTATAAGGTAGCCTTTCATAGTGTCCTGTACATGCAAAAACCTATACTGCTTATATTACTAATAACACCCCAGGAGTTCCTAAATATAATTAGCATAATAAAATATTACAAGAAACATAATGGGGCAATTGTTAGAGAAACAAAACAATTGCCTTTTACTTGCACAAAACATAACAGTTGCCTTTACTTACACAAATCAGTTCACTGACCAAAATGGGAAGAAAAAAAATGAAATTAAAACAAAACCAAAAGAAACTTGTACAAACCAGTTCTCATGTTTGTTAATGCAAAAACCAAGCTCTAATACACACGCAATACAATATGTTATTTCATGTGTTATTTCGTATATGTCATTTTATGGAAATATAATAATCCCATAAACAATTCATGAGCTTAAATATAAAAAATGCCTTACAATGAAATAGATCAACTCAGGAAAAGTGCAGAATGTATAACCAACCTAAATGATAATGACGCTCATTATAAATTCCGGAGAGTCCACCTATGCGGATATTGCCAAACTTGACCACTCCAGCAAACCCCAAAAAATATATATTAGGTGCCGCCCATCCTCCATAGTATCTGGAAAACAGCCAACATATGTTAATGATCTACAGTAGCACGCCATCTTCAACAACAAATATCTGACACAAAACTGTTTTATTAGTCACTGCCACTCAATCATAAAGATAACTCCACACCAAACTTGCATTATTTCCCCGAGTTATATCAACAAGAAAACCAATTGAGAGTCTATTATGAAATTCAATAAACAAGAAATGTTGACTTAATTCTGTGGGTCTTGAGTGTGAAAGTTCCATTAATATCAACAAACTTAGTAGAACTGTCCCATAATCCAATCCCCAATTAAAAGGTATGCAAAACTTGTGTGTGAAAAAGTGACTCACAGTTCCCACAGGTAATTCGATGCTTCATGATTGCCACCAATGAAAATGGTAGGAAATGGGACTGCTTTCTCTCCTGAGTAGTACTTCCAGAAAGAATTCATGGACCTAAATTTTGCTGGAACATTTAAGCTCTCCAAATCCTTCTCATTCCTAACAGCCTGGTTCCATTCCAATATGAAATTATTAACTAAAAGCAATAATCAATATTGTGAACAAAACTTAGAACTCCTTATGCACATATTACAGATTTCCACGAAGTACTATTTGGTTTGGCAATATGACCAGCTATTAACTAAAAGGTAGCTAATAACTCCAAAAATAGGCAAATTGAAAACCCTAACCATCTTAAACGAAAGGGGGGAATTGGGAGAAAATCAGTAACCTGAAAATCGCCACAACAGATCAGAAGGTCAATTTTGGTCTGCTCAACTTCTTCCATATGTAAGAGAGTGGAGTAAACATTATCGAGGTCTCCATGCATACATCCTTCCACCGCAATCTTCATCACCTTTTACTTCTCTACGAATTCTGCAGTTTGAATTACAGAATTGTTCGAGAAAAAAAACAGAATTACAGACTGAAAAGTCCAATTGGGTCCCAAGGCGCCCACTAGGGTTTTGAAATTCCTTTGCGAGGGGTTTTGTCAAAATATAATAAAAATACTATTAAAAAGGCTAAATATTGATTAATACCCTCAACTTTTAATGTTTTTTTATATAAGGGACTTCTCAATTTTTTCAATTAGAAGATTAGGCTTTTAATTTTTTTTAACTTTGGAGATTGTCTTAACAATTTTTTAAATTAGGTTATGTTTGTTTGCAAGAATTATATTTTGGATATAACTATTAATCTCAAATGCCTTGTTTAAGGGTGTAAACGAACCGAGTCGATTCAAGTATTGAGTTGCTCATATTTGGTTCACAAAATTTATCAAGTATAAAATAAGGTTTGATTGAGGCTCATTTATTTAGTTATCGAATTGAAACACGATTAGAATCGAACTGAAAGCGATTTGAATTTTCGAACAAATATAATCCGAGTATCAATAGAAAATTACAATTTGAGAAGGTTCGAGTAATTTATCGAACTTTAAAGTTATTGTTTGCTCATTTTACAATCTTAGTTTTGTTTGTTTATTAATTTGGACTTGGGACTATTAATCTAAGAATTATAAAATAGCTTAATATGAGGGACTATTTAATACCATGTTCAACTAGGTATTATAATCCCCACCATTTGAATTAAAATTTCTAGACAAAATTAACCTAAATATTTTCTAGAATGACTATAATATCCTATTCTTTCTATTTATCAACTTTTTTCTAAAATAACCATAATATGAATGAGTAGTTGTCAAGTGGAGATTCTAAATGATAATTTATCAACCTTTTTCTAAATTGTTTACAACGTTTGTAAGTATATATGTCAAATTTAAATATTTTTTTCTTTCAGAGACAAAAGAAAGTCCTATATATTAAATTTACAAATTGTGAAGGAATATATTTTGTCACATGTTTATTCATAATTTTTTAAATAATATATTTTACTATTTCAAAATTAATGTATACCAGAACAAAATCATCGAGTTTCATAACAAAAATCTTATTTGTTGTTTTTGTTTTTCAAAAAATATTCTTATTTTTCATAATTATAAAATGAAATAATGTCATCACATTTATTATTAAATTTCATTATCAATTATTATTTAAAATACTATGAATAAACATGTGACAAAATATATTCCTACTCAAATTGTAAATTTAATATATAGGACTTTCTTTTGTCTGTGAAAGAATAAGAATATTTAATTTGACATACATACTTACAAACGTTGTACACAATTTATCCATTTATCAACGTTTTTCTAAATGATAATTTGATTCTCAAATATTTTACATAGAAAGAGCATGATGAATCATTGTGAACTTCCTAACTTATTTCAACAGTATTTAAAAGTTTATAATTAATTATTTATTATTTTTTGATTTATAAACAAGTTTAAATTTGTAACGCCCCGAAATCCGGTCTATCTTCACACCCAGATTCCGTACGTCACGATCTCATCTTCTTTCAAACATACATCATTATATACTGAAATATAACAACATACACTCTCAAATCCCATGTTCTAAAAACCATATAACATTTTTCATTATAAATAATGATAAATACATTATTCATTCCATCTTACAAGAGTGACTTTCATCCGCCACTAAGGATACATAACAGTTCATTAAACTAATCTAAAGTTCATTTAACTTATTTTATATTACAAGTCTTCATTTGATCTTCTCATTTCATTCCCATTATGAATGGCATTTCATCCGGATACCGTCTAACTTGATCTTTACGGGATCCTTAAGTTCTTCTAACATCGTTTCATTTGAAAATGTTTTTCATTTAAAACAAGTGTGAGCATTCAATTGCCCAGCAAGTCATAACAGTTGAACAAACATCTTCAAGAATTCAAACATTCCTTTAAGACTTCAATAACCGAACAAAGGTTATGAAGCAGCTTGAATAATAGGAATAATCTCGATTCCTATCATTTTAAAATAATATTCACTTTAATTTAAAATACTTTCATTCTTCTACCTTTTTCATACACATTCTGTTTGGCTAGAATTATTAGCACAGACTTAACAATAATGGATCATGTATGAACAGAGCATTCTCTTATTAAACAGTTAAATCACAGAACAATTCATCTCATAGAAACACCGAAGTGTTCAATTGTGGCACAAGGCCTCATATGTTCTACCACTTTACACAAATATCGCACATTATTGATGTACGTAACTTCTCAAGTTCAACATCTGAGAAGTTTAAGAAACTAGCATTCATTTGAAATATGAACGAAGTTAGGAAACTTGCATTACGCCTGATTCATGATTTACTTAATTGAATCGCTTCATTTCGGTTCTATGTATACATAAGAAAAACAACACATACACTAATTAGTCATATATATTTGACTTATGCATTAGTTTGCTTAACTTTACTTCTTAGGGTTCGCGTTCTTGTAACCTAAGTTTACACGACCACTTTCATTATCGTTCTACGACTTCATGACATACGGAGATGTCTTACTTATACATTCATCATCTTTGAAACATTCTTATCTTCTTCTTATAACTTCTCTAAGACTCAGCACACATCGCTTCTTTGCTAGTAGTCCATATGGTACTCTGAGTGGTTTCCCACAAACAACCAATAAACAAGTTCCCGTCTCATCTACACTGCGCCCATAACAAATGAGTTAGATCGATTCTTATGATTTGTATATACCTTCGCTCTCTGAAGGAATTATTTAGCCCAGCTCCCATATGTCAACCATCAAAGGTTACGATTGTACTACAACTTAACTTATCTTAACTTATCCGAACTTACTAAACTATAATCTTCGTTAAGTTAATTTCTTATTCCTTACGGCTTTCTGGCAACTAAATGTCATACATCGAGATTCATTCTTATACGACTCACCTTCGACTTTCATTAATCTTATTACCGTTCATTACGAATTTATTAATACTATTCGTATCTTACTTAATAATTTCGTTATCCCTTACTTGAACCCCATGTTCATTAGTCATTCTTATTGTCCAAGCCATACCGTTTGTTGTATGCTAAGACCGATCGTTTATCGCAACAGCGTTGCGTACACTGCGTCTATACGCTTCACACTTATCTCTCCTTCTCATGATATAACATCAAAATCTTATTCATTACCCTCGTCGCTCAACGTCTAAGGAATCACAACCATAGCAATCCTCCACGTTCGTTTATCGTAACTACGGTCCCCGGATATCGGTTCCGTAATCTACCGCTTAAATTCTCTATCTTTTAATCTTGATTAATCTTTCTGTTCAACCTTCACTAACGGTTTAATTCACTTGTTTAAGTGTTATATTAGTTGAACAATATGTTCTTTATCTTCCCGTACGTTTCCCCCAAGAGTTGAGCAGTTAAAAGCTCTTCTCTGGCTTTTTCCCTACAATCATGGCTGACTGTATTTCTCTCTCTTTTTATCTCTCGCATGTGGCGCGAGTTTGCTATAAAGAGACTCTCAGCTCCCTAGTGCGGTGCTTACAAAGCACCACCTTTTCATAGCATGGTAAATTGCCGCGCCAAGCCCTAACCTTAGAAAATTTCTCTAAGTGTTAAATTCAATTTGAGACGCTTACTTCCCGCTTTCATAACTTATTCGTTATAACTCGGAATGAGGTCATTCCAAAGTCATTCTCTTCCTTATCTTACGTACTTCTATATCCCCCAGTCAGAACTTCATTTTGAATCCATTAACGTGCCATTTGATTGGCTTGATCTTCACCCTTCATTTATTTTAAGTTTTTAATGCTCTTCGTTTGTTCGTCCGTAATTCGGTCATCTGAACTCGGAATTCATTCGTTCTTGAGTCCACGACTCATGTTTTCTATGTTCTCTTACATTCTTATGAAACCCTACACACTCGGGTTCATTTACTAACTTTCTAATTCTCGTTTGTCTTTTACAAAATTTTCGCCATAACTTCTTTATAGCTAAGTTTTAATCTGTTCTTCATGAACGTTTCTACCATTCCTAACCAAGCAATATGCATCTAACTTAAACGCGATGGTTTTAAACTTGTCCATCAACAACAATTATCCTACGATGGTTTTAAATTTGTCCATCAACAACGTTCTTCGTGTTCTTCGCATGTTCTTCGTGTTCTTCGTTCGTTCTTCATTTTAATCGATATTTTGAATTACGATTTCACTTTTTATTAGAATTTGATGTTATAGAACATCATTCCTTACTTATTACACTTACTTATTCATATAATCCACTCAGATCGTTCTAATTTATTACGAATCTTATACTTCCTTAAGAAATTTATTTACTAAACTTCAAATTCTTATTTTCTTTATTTCTCATGATTTCAACCATATGAAATCATTCCTAACATCATTTACTTCTTATTCTTATTAATCTATGTTGTAAACATATAGGACTTGAAGAGAATTTAAATTCGACTAGGTTTTAGGTTACCTCTCTTCTTTATTTTTCTTCCGCTAGACAAAGTCGACGATTAGCAAGCTTTTCTATTTCACGATCACCTTCGATCCAATCATTCATGCTCATGCTCTTCCTTCTCTCCCTTCATCCGAACCCTCTCTCTCTAGTTTGTAGGATTTTCAAAATCCCATTTAAATGAATTAAGCTTACTATTTATAGAAAACCAAGGCTAGGGGTATTTTAGTCATTTAGCCACCCAACCTCGTTACTATTCACACCTCCTTACTATTCATGACTTAGGTGTTAAGTTAACTTAGCCCTTAAGTCTACTTAGCCTTTAATTTTCGTGGTTCCGTCTTTCGGGTTTTCGTACGACAGTTTTAAAAACTGAGATTCTCGGAATCCAAATATTTTTGGATATTTCGTCTTTCCTTTACCGATTAACTTTTACGTATTCTTCGGATTTCTGAAAAACTGAAAAACACTTTTTGGCGTTAAGATTTTTCCTTCACGTTTTACCCTAACGTAGCTAACTGAATGAAAAATACATAACAGTACTTTTCGTCATTTTTATTTCGTCCGATTTTTGCACGTTTTTCGAGAAAAACTTTTATCGGCTTACTTAACTTTTCTAGATATATTATCGTCAAATCTTTCGACGAAATATCATTTCGACATACCGAACTCTCGGAAAGACTTAAGTTATTCAAACCCTAACTCTTAGGTTTCATCGGGTGAATAGTGTATATTTCGTCTTTTTCCCCAGAAATATTTTTTTCTCGAAAAATTTTCATTTTCGTCTTGAAAATTCTTAATCGCTTAGTCTAGCTCATAGCCAAAATCCTCCCGACTTATAATCATCCTAGGTTCTAGAACGATTAATAAACACATAGCACATAATATTATTAATAAAAATTTATTTTATTAATAACTAATTCTTTAAACTTAAATTCTGGACGATCCGAATTTCTGGGTCGTTACAAAATTATAGTTAAAAATATGTTATTATTGGTAAGGGTATAATAGTCTAAACGATATTTTTTAATATAATCCTTTAATTAATCCTGGAAAAAAACAAACATAACATGAGATTATTTTAAGTTATCTCATGAATAATTCCATAAAAAACAAACATGTGACTAGGACTATTTAATCATATGATTAATAGTCTTGGGGATTATAATCCATGAGAATATAATCCCAAAATTATAATTATTGCAAACAAACATGGCCTTAGGGTATTATAATTTTAATTTTTTTCCATTTTGGGTATTGTCTTCTCAATTTTTTCCATTAGATGATTAAACTTTTAAATTTTTCTGATTACGTCTAAATTGATAGTGTCATATTAGAAAATTGATAACATTGCAGTGACACGTGACTAAAAAATACTTATGTGTAATATTGAGTCTCATTTTAAAATTTATTCAATTAATTTTTTATACCAAAAAGGATAAATATAAGACCATTATTAATTTTACATTAAAAAAAATTCATTAAATGTACTTTAAAAAATTAAATTTACCAAAAAATTAAATTTAAATAATTAAATAATTTGCCAAAGGGTAAAAATATCATTAAATTTACTTTAAAAAATTAATAATGGTTTTATATAAGACCCCAACTTTTTTATGAATAGAGATTTAAGTTCTCTAATTATTATTTTTGAATAATAAGGTGTTGATTGGATATAATGCTTTAGTTATGGGTGAAATGTGCAAATTTTACAAAGTAAACAAGTGGTCATAAATATTCATTTTGTCGGGGAATATTCGTTTGGTCGTGGAATATTCTTGCTGTCGGGGAATATTCGTACGACGGTTCAGCCATTTGTGGGCCCCATAATAGAAAACTGTCGGATGAAGAAAATGACAAGTATGAGTTTTTATAAATAACGGTGTAGTTGTTACCGTTAAAATTGTTGGACTACCCGGTTGTTAAAATACAGTAATACGCGGTGTTGCACAGTGATACACGGTATTGCACATTATTTCTGATTATTGATTCTTACGTAAGAAGTCACTCAATAATTGATACAGTAAAATTGCACAGTCTTTTATACTATTGGTGCAATAATTGCTATAGTGATAATTGAATAGTATTTTGCATTATTGATTTAATAAATGTCACGACACAGTAAATCATATTATTGAATTAATATTATTGGATAACATTATTGATAATGTCTAGAAAGTTCTGTCAAGGAAAGGGGTTAGTCATATAATTGCGCGCCAGTAAGGAGAAATCCTTATCGGATAGCCCCCTCTTTCTTAGGAACGATCTGGTTATCAGTATTGTGAATCTATAATATTAATTCAAAATAATTATTGAAGATTTATAAAAAATTGATGAATTTGGTAAGTAAATATTTCTTTAAATTTTGATATAAATGG
This sequence comes from Panax quinquefolius, assembly GCA_020205615.1. Taxonomy (NCBI): domain Eukaryota; kingdom Viridiplantae; phylum Streptophyta; class Magnoliopsida; order Apiales; family Araliaceae; genus Panax; species Panax quinquefolius. The sequence goes on from JAINUW010000692.1 coordinate 397,702, forward strand.
AGGAATTTTAGAATGAGACAGTTTTCAAAAGTTTGTTATAATTTCTATGAAACCATAATTATCTTCTCCGATAGTATATTTATTTAAATATATTATTATAATATTACATTATCATGATATAATGTGATAATATAATAGTAATTTAAATGGTAATATTATTGTATTTTTGGACATGTGAATTAAATGGAGTAAAGTTGATCAAATTAAATTTGAATTAGTTTTCAAATTGAATTTGATTTTTTTTTTAAAAAAAGAAACATGTGATAAATGGGGTGGGTGAGCAATTTGGCTTTGAAAAGTTTGTTTTCAAGTATGGTGTGCTGGAAGAAAAATCAAACGTATGTAAAATTTGTCAAACCTGGTGTGCTGGCATTTCCCTATAAATAGGTTGCTTAGTTAAACAACGAAACTCACACCAGAATCAGAAAATTCTCTCTCTATAATTTTGAGAGTGTTTCTTGTGAGTATGAAGTGATGGTTCGAGACAGTTGTTTTAGCAGTCTTCACTATTTTATAAAATAGTGTATCAATAATTGTAATGATGACTTATTTGAGTTTGAATATTGTCTAGAAGATAATATTTGTATTTAAACTCACAGCATATGTGTTGTCGTATTTTGCACGATAATTATAATAATGAAGTTGTAGTTCTTTTCTGTACCATGTATTTGGCGACTCAGAATGGGTTGTGTGGACCTATTTTTGGGGCGTCAAAGTTGGGCTTGAAGAGGACTAAGTGTCCTTGTCTATGTGACTAAATTCTAGTAGATTCCTACTCAAGGAGTAGAAGAGTGGAGTATGAGTTATTTAGTCTCTGAACAACTTAAAATCGCTTGTGTCTTTACTTATTGTTCTTGTTGTTTAAATTGCTTGTTTATTATTCTTCATTGCTTAAATCCAAAACCATTATTTGTTTTAGATCTCTAAGGGGTTTTTTCGAAAGAACATATTCCGTTGTGCTTATTTAAATAAGTTTATTAATAATTAGATAAAAAGAATTAAAAAAAAAATCTATTCAACCCCTCTTGTAGATCTACTAGTGCCTTGGGAAATAACAAGTGGTATCAGAGTAGGTTCTCAAGAACACAAAGCTTACACTTTGAGTAGATCCATGACAATAAATAAAAATGGTTCTGAGCTTGGTAGTGGAAGTAAGCCACCTCTTCTTAGCAAAGAAAAATTTGCTAATTGGAAGTACGTATGTAGACATACATGAATGCTATTGATGATGATTTGTTTGATGTTGTTCTGTCTGGTCCATACATTCTGTAAGACCCCAACTTTTATGAATAAAGATTTAATTTTCTCGAAATATCTTTTTGAATAATAAGGTGTGCATTTGATATAATGTTATAGTTCTGGGTAATATTTACAAATTTTGCAAAGTAAGCAGGTTGTCATAAAATATTCGTTTGGTCAGGGAATATTCTTTTTGTCGGAGAATATTCGTACGACGGTACACTCATTGGTAGATGTAATAACCCAATATTTTCAATAAGAAATTTTTGCGTATAATTTTTTTTTTTATATATAAGGATGGGAATATGTGCAAAGTAAAGTATATGTATATATGTGATAGATAAAATTATTTATTACATGAATAATTGTAAATAACTCATTTCTAAGGAATTATTGATCATTATAGATTATATTCTTATAATAAATTAATTTGGTAATAAAGATAGTTATTTTCCGTGAATATATGATTATTGTATATATGATATGATTATTAGAATTATTATGAGAGATGTAATACCCGATTTTAGAATTTCCATGATATATGAATATGTTAATGTAAATAAATATTTATTCGAATATAAATGGTTTTGACATAAGTTAACTTAATTATATTAAATAATTGAATAATGGAAGAATATGTGGAGTTTGTGATGGACTCGTGTAAAGCTTTTGTGTGTCACGATGATGGGAAATATTAATAATAACATTAATTAACGAAGGAATTACCAAGTGAGCAATTAAGAAATGTTAATTGTTAAGGGTTATATCAATTAAATATTTATGGTGATTAATTAATAAATTGTGATTATTAATTTTTATTGTGAGTAAAGCAAATTGCATAACTAGGGTATGTATTATTTATTTAATTCATGTGTGCCAAGTATGTAGCAATGTTCAGTAATTACATTAAGAAGAGTGTGAAATGTGACACCAAATAATAACTATATTATATACCATAGAAATTATATAATAAGATTATATTGAATGTTATGTTCAAATGTGCAATAATTAAATAGATTATATATATATATATATATATATATATATATATATATATATATATATATATATATATATATATGGAATGCAACTATAATATATAGTGTGATGTGGTATTTATGTGACTACACTATAGATAGTAACTATATATTAAGATTTATTGAAACTATATGATATGAATACATCATGAAAGGTGTATGTGGCTATATGTATGTGGGTATATATTAAGATAATATACCATGATCAGATTGTAAACCATTGTTTTAATAAAGTATACCAAGGTGTGGTAAAATATACATGTATTATAAGTATATTACATTTTCATATTACATCTACTACTTTGAAATATTAATTATGTAAATCATATTGTGACATTAAATTATAACTAATGAATGGTTGATATGGGTATACTATATAACATAAGAGTAGGAAATTGTATAAGTGTTACAAGATTGCTAAGTATTTGGGTTGTCCCAAATTTAGTGTCCAAAATGCTCCCTATTTTCACATTCATGTGAACTACCAAAAAGGCTAAGGCCTATTATCTCTTCATTCTTCCAATCTCAAGCTAGCAATCTAGGTGATGATTATAGGGGGAGTGGAAATGATGATGGATTCCAACTACCAATTACCAACTCCTTGTTAACCATCATGTAATCTAACTTTCTCATTGGTTTAATTTGATGAACATATGCATTGTCTGTGTATTAGATTTTCTATAAATATGAACTCTCTTTCTCTAAATTCCATTGCTGAGAATTTCTAAGGAGTGGGATTAAAGCTTAGATAGTGTGAGTGATTGTATACATATTAGTACAAGGAGTGTGATTTGGCAAGCAAATTGCAAAGGTATAAAATTCTTTCTCGTTCTTCATTTTCAGTTATTGTTAAACTCCATTCTTGAAATTTAAATTTCTTAGTTATGTGGAATTAGATGATGATGAGGTTGAGTAATGTTTAATTAGTTGTTATATGATCATACAAGCATGTTTAAACTGATATATGGATGTTTAGAATCAAGTTTGTTTATAATTTCTGTGGTTGGGCTAAAGTTTCGCCTTAAAGTATCGTTATTCTTGACTCGAACCGAACGAGGCTTGCATGCCTTGATTACACCGAGGCGTAGTAGCAAATTGTTGCGATCTCGCTTTTCAGCTTTTTGCTTTCTATTAAAAATCTGATCAATGTTAGTCAATTATTATGACTTAAGCTAGCATGTAAATATGTGTAATGTGTATATATTGGTATAGTTAACCTAATGAGAGCATGTTTAGATTAGCATGCATGATTAACGAAGGTGTAGAGTTTAAAATGGAATTAGGACTTTAGAAAGGAACTTGAGATGTATGTATGCTATGTTCATATACTGACTTTGCAAGCATGTTGGTATGATTTAGAAAGGCATGAATAACTCGTTAACTTGTGTTTATAGGATTCATAGCTCATAACCACTTTACTTAGGATTTGTATTAAAGAAGTTGTTTAACTTAGTATTGTGAGCTAACATGCATGACTACTACATGCTTTATATTCTGACCTTGTGAGCATGATAACATGACTTGACTACATATGATTAAAGCCTTAAGAGTTGCCTTGTATGTGTTAAATTACCTTGTTCAAGCTTAAAATAGTTTCAAAAGCAAACTTGAACATATTTTCAAAACATAGTTGCATCACATAAATATCTAGATTCTAAAGGGTTGAGATGTCATGTTATGTCTATAATATCCCTATACATGATCCATATGTGTTGCACATGTAGAACCTACTAGTAAAGTTACTAATGAAAATACAAACTTTGCATACGAATGTTAACATACTACTTTGGAAGTTAGAATCTGACTTTTGTGATCACGTTTGATGATACTCCTAGACTCGCTCATGTAACTTGAACATATATATACTATACTTATGTATCATAATTCAAGTAAAGCCTAAACAAAGCATATTTCCAACCAAAACGATGTTAATTACACATATGTGATATGAATACTCACAAACATGCTTAATATGAGTTATATGACTATCTTATGTGTTTAGAAGGCAAGCATGTTAGACTTTGTGGTTTCATGACCACGAATGACCTTAACTTGTTGAAATGTTTAACTTGGAATTATATTGTGAAAGAAGGGAATTAGATTAACTTGAGAAGCATGAAAAAGACCTTTAACATGACAAAATATATTATGTATGAATGTTGTGTGCGAGCCGGATAGAAAAGCAAAGCAAAGAAATTTGAGTCTTGGCTTGGCAGGAGGGCCAAAGACAAATTAGGCCGGTCCTAAACTTAACCATGCAGCACGTTAAATTGATCTAGAATTTGAATTTGTGTAATCTGATTTTTTTGACAGTTAACTTGTAGGATGCCTATATTGCTAGAGATAGTTTAAAACCTACTGATGCATGTATATATGTGAGGACTAAGTAACAAGATAGTGTTTCTTTAGATAATGAAAGTTCATGGGTGAAAATACTTTAAACTTGAGCACTCTTAATTGCTTATGACGTGACTAGATAATTAAATGATTTCAGTTAAGTATGATCAACTAGAGGGCTCTTCCAGGACCAAAGGGAAAGGAAAGCTTTCAGAATAAGTTGTGTTATCTTATGTAATAGTTAGCTAGACTTAAATAAGATGATGATATTTATTATCTATCATGAAATGAAATGTTTTAAGGTCGTGTACCTGGGATTTAGAAAACTCTGATATGTAAATTAAGTTTGATATTTATGACATTATTAGTATTATTCCGCTCATAGAAATGGTATCATGAAGCACTGAATTCAGGTTTTAAGTACCTGAATTTGGGGGTGTCACAGGTTGGTATCAGAGTTATAAGCATAAATTTGTGAAGAGCCCCGAGCCTCTCGCTGGTGACTTCCTTGTGTGGAATGCACTGATACCAGACTCTCCGTAGGGGACGCCGAGCTAGTTGGTGGCAAGCTGATAGATACCCTTGTGAGGTGCTATGGTTGGAAGCACCATGAAAGTCACAGGTTGGTATCAGAGCATTAGGGTTAGAAACTATAGTTGGGAGTAGACCTTAGGCTATAACCTTAGAGCAGAGGAAAATGTTGAAAGTATAAATAACTCATATAGAGTTTAAAAGGAGATGAATCGAATAAATTCATCGTCAAACAAAAATAAAATATAACTTATATAAAACTTTTACTTGCTGTGTGTATATATTATATGCTAATCAGGATAATTTATGTGTAGATGTCAGGAGGAAAAGGGTTAGGATACCCTAAGATCGTAAAGAAGGAGCCAATATCAAAGCCAATAACTGAAGTAGAGGCTCACGTTAAAGATAACCTTGATGAGGTGATCATTTTGGAAAACATAGTACCAGACCCAGAAACGTTGGAGCTAACAGATAGTGATTCAAACACTAAAGTTGAAGCTGATCAAGCATCAACGGAGGTGCAGAATCTGAGGAACAAGGTTTCTTCTCTGGAAAAGCCATGGGAAATAGAAAAGTTATTGAATAGTCTGTTGCGAAAAGCCTTACTAGAAACAATGGAAGAACAAGATAAGCTTAAGGTCCAAATTGACCAAATGGGAGCCACAAGCAACATATCGTGTGCAGCTCCGAGCAAGAAGGGGAAAAGAAAGATAGAAGGCCACGACTTAGGAAAATTTGATAAGAAGAAATGGAAAAAGATATGTTATATTTGCGGTTATGAAGGACATACCACTCTGTATTGTCCCGACTATAAACTAGGTGCATGTTTTATTTGTGGATTGGAAGGTCATTAGGCGAAGGGTTATCCAGAATCAGGAAAGAGGTGTTGGAAATAGGTAGAACTAGTATTTAATTATTTATGTTTGGTAATGTACGTATGTATTGTAATAATCCCAACTTTGGTATAAGTTGTAGTAGCGATTCCTGACTTTTGTGGTCATAAAGGGATATCGAATGTTTAAAGCAGTATGTGCTATGCTATGTACTATGAGTTAGTCGGATGAATATGAATCTACGTTTGATTAATGGAATAAGTTTGAAATATTAAACTTATACGATAAGGTTTAGAATGTAAGATAATAAAATATATATTTTGTTTTATTTAACCAGAAAATGCTGCCAAGATGACAAACTCAAAACCAAAGGGCAGAAGAATCTGTCAACAATGGTGGGGGACAATAACTAGACCTGATGCAAAATTTCGCGAACATGGTAGCTCAGGCCATGCAGAATGAAATGCCAGCGGTGGGAAATTAGCCAGACAACCGATTTGCGAACTTCAAGGATTTTAAGGCCGTAGGACCGCTCGAATTTAGAGGTACCACTGACCTGATAGAAGCCCAAACTTGGGTTAAGGAAATAAAAAAAGCGTTTATAGTTGCTAGGGTAGATGAGGGGCAAAAGACAGCTTTTGCCACCTATATGATGAAAGGAGAAGTGAATTTCTGGTGAGAGGCAAATCAAGCTAGGGCAGGAGAAGGAGTGGTAGCATGGACTAGGTTTAAGACGCTATTCTTCAAGAATTATTTCTCGACTAGTGTGCAGGCTAGGATGGAGGTGAAGTTTTTGGAATTGAAGCAGGAGAACTTGACAGTTGCGGAGTATGCCGCAAAGTTCAATGAATTAGCTAGGTTCGGTCCGCACCAAGTAGATACGGAGGCTAGAAAGGCAAAGAGGTTTGAGCTAGGCCTAAAACCCTGGCTCTATAGTAAGGTGGCGGTGTTGCAGATCAATACATTTGTCACACTCTTAGAAAAGGTTATCATAGTTGAAGGGGGAAGTGAGGCCATGAGCCTCTACAATAAGGAGAGAAAGAATAAGGGTGATGAAGTTGGGAAGGTAGAAGTAGGTAGTGGAAGTAGGGGTGAGAAAAGGAAGTGGAGCAATGTTGGGAGTGTCCAAGTCAAGCAGGAAGGTGTGAAGAAGCAGGTTGTGCAGTGTAAGAATTGTGGGAAGAGTCATTCAAGTGAGTGTCTTAAGGGTAACTTTGTGTGCTACAAGTGTGGGCAAGAGGGACATATCTCTCCTAACTGCCCCAATCCTAGGATGAGCAATGGATGTTTTCTGTGTGGATCCACGGAGCATAAGGTGAAGGAATGTCCAAAAAAGAGAATGGATATAGGAAGTGTGAATGCGGGAAAAGGCAGTGGAACAATGGCGATAACGGGACCAACTTCGACAAAATCAATTGCAAGAGTCTTCAATATGACCGTTCAGGATACCGTAGCAGCCGGGGATGTAAATTCGGGTATTATTCGTACGAAATTTATTTTTGTATATATGATTTTTCTTAAATATAGTAAATTAAGTTATAAAAAAATTTTGAAGGAGAAATTTGATTTCTGTTAGAAATAAAATTTCCGTAGAATTAGATAGACAAGCTTTATGTTGAGTAGTTAAAGATCAGTTCGATCAAATCTGATCGAGATCTACTTGAAATGACTGCGTATGCTATTTGCCCTAGTGTCTATAGATGTTAAAGCGGTGATTTCGGGGACGGAATCCTTATAAGGGAGGGTGGATGTAATAACCCAATATTTTTAATAAGAAATTTTTGCGTATAATTTTTTTTTATATATATAAGGATGGAAATATGTGCAAAGTAAAGTATATGTATATATGTGATAGATAAATTATTTATTACATGAATAATTGTAAATAACTCCTTTCTAAGGAATTATTGATCATTATAGATTATATTCTTATAATAAATTAATTTGGTAATAAAGATAGTTATTTTTCGTGAATATATGATTATTGTACATATGATATGATTATTAGAATTATTATGAGAGATGTAATACCGAGAGAATTTTCATGACATATGAATATGTTAATGGAAATACATATTTATTCGAATATAAATGGTTTTGAGATAAGTTAACTCAATTATATTAAATAATTGAATAATAGAAGAATATGTGGAGTTTGTGATGGACTCGTGGAAAGCTTTGTGTGTCACGATGATGGGAAATATTAATAATAATATTAATTAACGAAGGAATTACCAAGTGAGCAATTAAGAAATGTTAATTGTTAAGGGTTATATCAATTAAATATTTATGGTGATTAATTAATAAATTGTGATTATTAATTGTTATTGTGAGTAAAGCAAATTGCATAACTAGGGTATGTATTATTTATTTAATTCATGTGTGCCAAGTATGTAGCAATGTTCAGTAATTACATTAAGAAGAGTGTGAAATGTGACACCAAATAATAACTATATTATATACCATAGAAATTATATAATAAGATTATATTGAATGTTATGTTCAAATGTGCAATAATTAAATAGATTTTATATATATATATATATATATATATATATATATATATATATATATATATATATATGGAATGTAACTATAATATATAGTGTAATGTAGTATTTATGTGACTATATTATAGATAGTAACCATATATTAAGATTTATTGAAACTATATGATATGAATACATCATGAAAGGTGTATGTAGCTATATGTATGTGGGTTTATATTAAGATAATATACCATGATCAGATTGTAAACCATTGTTTTAATAAAGTATACCGGTGTGGTAAAATATACATGTATTATAAGTATATTACATTTTCATATTACATCTACTACCTTGAAATATTAATTATGTAAATCATATTGTGACATTAAATTATAACTAATGAATGGTTGATATGGGTATACTATATAACATAAGAGTAGGAAATTGTATAAGTGTTACAAGATTGCTAAGTATTTGGGTTGTCCCAAATTTAGTGTCCAAAATGCTCCCTATTTTCACATTCACGTGAACTACCAAAAAGGCTAAGGCCTATTATCTCTTCCTTCTTCCAAGCTCAAGCTAGCAATCTAGGTGATGATTATGGGGGGAGTGGAAATGATAATGGATTCCAACTACCAATTACCAACTCCTTGTTAACCATCATGTAATCTAACTTTCTCATTGGTTTAATTTGATGAACATATACATTGTCTGTGTATTAGATTTTCTATAAATATGAACTCTCTTTCTCTAAATTCCATTGTTGAGAATTTCTAAGGAGTGGGATTGAAAGCTTAGATAGTGTGAGTGACTGTATACATATTAGTACAAGGAGTGTGATTTGGCAAGCAAATTGCAAAGGTATAAAATTCTTTCTCGTTCTTCATTTTCAGTTATTGTTAAACTCCATTCTTGAAATTTAAATTTCTTAGTTATGTGGAATTAGATGATGATGAGGTTGAGTAATGTTTAATTAGTTGTTATATGATCATACAAGCATGTTTAAACTGATATATGGATGTTTAGAATCAAGTTTATTTATAATTTCTGTGGTTGGGCTAAAGTTCTCTTTGAAGCGGCATCGTTTAGCTCGAACTGAAGTACTTGGCAAACATTGCTTAGATTTACATCGAGGCGCAGTGCTAATTGTATGCTGCTCTCTGTTCAGCTTTTTGCTTTCGTTAAAAAAATCGATCAATTTTAGTCAATTATTATGACTTAAGCTAGCATTCAAATATGTGTAATGTGTATATATATAGGTATAGTTAACCTAATGAGAGCATGTTTAGATTAGCATGCATGATTAACGAAGGTGTAGAGTTTAAAATGGAATTAGGGCTTTAGAAAGGAACTTGAGATGTATGTATGCTATGTTCATATACTGACTTTGCAAGCATGTTGGTATGATTTAGAAAGGCATGAATAACCCATTAACTTGTGTTTATAGGATTTATAGCTCATGACCACTTTACTTAGGATTTGTATTAAAGAAGTTGTTTAACTTAGTATTGTGAGCTAACATGCATGCCTACTACATGCTTTATATTCTGACCTTGTGAGCATGATAACATGACTTGACTACATATGATTAAAGCCTTAAGAGTTGCCTTGTATGTGTTAAATTACCTTGTTCAAGCTTAAAATAGTTTCAAAAGCAAACTTGAACATATTTTCAAAACATAGTTGTATCACATAAATATCTAGATTCTAAAGGGTTGAGATGTCATGTTATGTCTATAATATCTCTATACATGATCCATATGTGTTGAACATGTAGAACCTACTAGTAAAGTTACTAATGAAAATACAAACTTTGCATACGAATGTTAACATACTACTTTGGAAGTTAGAATATGACTTTTGTGATCACGTTTGATGATACTCCTAGACTCGCTCATGTAACTTGAACATATATATACCATACTTGTGTATCATAATTCAAGTAAAGCCTAAACAAAGCATATTTCCAACCAAAACGATGTTAATTACACATATGTGATATGAATACTCATAAACATGCTTAATATGAGTTATATGACTATCTTATGTGTTTAGAAGGCAAGTATGTTAGACTTTGTGGTTTCATGACCACGAAGGGCCTTAACTTGTTGAAATGTTTAACTTGGAATTATATTGTGAAAGAAGGGAATTAGATTGACTTGAGAAGCATGAAAAAGACCTTTAACATGACAAAATATATTATGTATGAATGTTGTGTGTGAGTTTAGATGTAAACCACAAGGCAAAGTTGAGTCTTGAGTCTTGCTAGAGGATCAAGATACCATTTTGGGCCCTAAGCTTAGCCATGGCCATGCAAATTGCTTGATCTGGAATTTAAAATTGTGTAATCTGATTTTTTTGACAGTTAACTTGTAGGATGCCTATATTGCTAGAGATGGTTTAAAACCTACTGATGTATGTATATATGTGAGGACTAAGTAACAAGATAATGTTTCTTTAGATAATGAAAGTTCATGGGTGAAAATACCTTAAACTTGAGCACTCTTAATTGCTTATGACGTGACTAGATAATTAAATGTTTTCAGTTAAGTATGATCAACTAGAGGGCTCTGCCAGGAACAAAGGGAAAGGAAAGCTTTCAGAATAAGTTATGTTATCTTATGTAATAGTTAGCTAGACTTAAATAAGATGATGATATTTATTATCTATCATGTAATGAAATGTTTTAAGGTCGCGTACCTGGGATTTAGAAAACTCTGATATGTAAATTAAGTTTGATATTTATGACATTATTAGTATTATTCCGCTCATAGAAATGGTATTGTGAAGCACTGAATTCGGGTTTCAAGTACTTGAATTTGGGGGCGTCACAGTGGACCCTGCTACGGAATTACTGTCAGAGTTAGAAAATGACAGAAATAATTTTTATGAAAATAACGAATATTTTTTTACCGTTAACTATTGAAATACTCGGTGATAAAAGTACAGTAATACACGTGGTTGCATAGTAGCACACAGTATTGTATAATATCTTTGATTATTGATGCTTACGTGAGAAGTCACTCAATTTTACTCATTTATTGCAACAGTGGTTGCTGCATAGTATCTCATATTATTAATTTAATTATTATCATAGTATAATCTGAAAAATATTTTATATTATTAAATCAATAATTAAGACGACAAAGTTATTCATATTATTATTTGCATTATTGACAATGTCTAGAAAGTTCTGTCGAGGAAAGGGGTTTGGTCACCTAATTGCGCGCCAATAAGGAGAAGTCCTTATCAGAAAGTTCCCTCTTTCCTGGGAATGATCTAGTTGTTAATATTGTTAGTTATAATATTAATGATGAATATTATTAGGCTATAGGCGTCCATTCGCTGAGGGGGTTCAAAACATACCATATGATTATGAGTCATGAACTTACCATAAGTATGAGTTTTAAGAACTCGCAACTTAACCTTATATCCTCTACCTATTCGTTATACACATGAGAAAAGAATCACCTTATCAACATGCATATAGAAAATAGTGAGACACAAACATTTTAATGATTATCATTACTAGAAACTAAGTACATGGTTGTCAAACCAAACTCGACCACTAATCAATATAGGAAGCTAAGCAAACAATTCCCCGCTCATACAAAGAATTGGTCAACCTAACCACTATATCGACCAGGAAGCTAAGTGATTCTAAAACCAAGTACAAATTCCCAGCCCATACAAGGAATCATACAACTCAGCTACTGACATGAGTCCTCAATTGAAATCCCACACAATTCTAACTTTCTCTTTTCTTAATATGAATTTTCTTTAATCCATATCTTAACATTTTCCACTCTTTTCTGAGTTTACATAGTACCATTTCATAGTACACTCTCTTTATAGCGTCAGGCTATATCATTCCAATCATTTCATAGATTTTTTACTATTCAATCTGATCATGTCGTGATCTTATCTTATAATCGTGTTATATTACTATTCTCTTTTATCTTATGATCGTTTTGTTTTACGATCTCCTTTCCCTTTATACTTTTAGTCTCATAGACTCTATTCATTATTACTTTTTGTCTTTAACATCAGAGTTAGGTAACTCTAGATCTTTATAACTTTTCAAGATTTTTCTTTGAATCTTATTTACTAAATAATGAAATTTTCAAATTCATCTCTTAACAAATTAAACTCTATTTGAGTTTATTCCTTATCCTCATCGATCTCTGCGGTTATAGCCTAAGGTACACCTACCTAAGGTTTATAACCTACAGCTTTGATACCAATTGTGACGCCCCCAAATTCGGGTTTTTTTTACCTCAGATCTGGTACATCATTTCTATAACTATTGCGGAAGATATAAACATAAATTGTTTATACATTAAACTTTTACACATCATTCCCAAGGTCTACAACTTTAACTTAATACATACCTTCAATATCTTAAAGGTTTACAATATCATTTGCATTAACACAATTAATAGTTCTAACTGCATAATAGCTTAATCTTGGACTTTGCGTTTGCCTCTGCCTTTACTCGAGCTTTCATCTTAATCTGAAATTTTTTATCATGATATAGCAAGGGTGAGCAACAAATTTGCCCAACAAGTTTAAATTTATTTGAGGATATATCATGATTGAAAGAATTGAACAATAAGCTAGCTAACTTTCAACAATATAAACATTGTGAAAGAGCATGAACAAATTTTCTTAGCTGAACGACCAAGTCAATAAAAATGAATGGTCAAGCATAAACATGAATGATTAATCGAACCAAATGGTAATGAAGGTGATCAAACCTTTCATACACGATGAACATTTACAATATGCACAACGTGCGAATCAATAATCAATATAGACGTGAATAATCAACAACAACTATTCACTAACATGCTTCGAACATACAACTCAAGTTTGAGTTATGGAAACTTGCCTGAACCGCTGATTACCGCTAAGCAATCTAATTTAATCTCTGATGAAAGACCTATCAATTATAAGATTAATCTTTTAATTAGTATAACATACCTGGTATCTCTTCATACTATTTCTTTATCCATAAATTATCTAACACTTAATCAAATATTAGATAACATCTTAACACATCAGTATTATTATTGTCCTTTGATAATTCTTTAATCACTATATCATATATATTATGATTTAACACTCTAATAAGTCAAATACCAAACCAGAAACCTGGATTCTAAATCTAGCAACCAAATTTCTAATTCAACAACCTAGATTCCAAATCCAGCAACCTGGATTTCAAATCCATCATCTAGATGACCAAGCAGCAAACCAAACTGCAATCCAGCAAGCTGGATTCCATATCGTTTTCACAAAAATACCAAATTAGTTTAGTATTTTTCTATCCTCTGTCCAAACATATATACATATATTTCATACACAAAGTATTTTTCCATAATTTTCCAACTTCCTTTGGTATTTTTCAAAAATCATTTTTAGTGCGTAGCTTAAGAAATTAGCCCTATCATGCTCAACTCCAGAAATTCCTATCTTTTGACACAATCTTATACATGTTAACGTGACACTCCAGTTTAAATTTCATGGCCATCGGAGTTATAGAACTCCGGTTATAGCCGTTTTTGTCAGAAAATCACAAAAATTGAAATGGTCATAACTTGGTCATTTTAAGTCGGAATGAGCTCATTTTTGGACAGGAGGTACTTTATACCATATATTTTCATGTCCCAAAAGGCCGGAATTTTTCTCACAAATTAAGTGGCCAAAAATTCCCTTTTAAATTTCTGGACAGTAGCTTTTTTCCATTTTACAGTTTTGGAGTCCTTTACTAAAACTTAAATAAAATGAGATCTATAACTCCAATTAACGATCCGTCAATTTTGCTGGATTCATATCTTTCTGATCTACAATTTGCATCTATCACAATCCATATTTGGATATGTTATACTCTCAGAAATTAGCCCGGAAGTGACTGGTCAAAACAGTGGCTCTAACAGTTTTCTTAACTTTGAGTAGTTTGGGATAAATTCCATAACTTGCTCATTTTTCAACCTAATTGAGTGATTCCAAAGGAGTTTTATCCTTAATACATATATCTAGCATTCCAAGAAAATAGATCACAAATATTCGTCATAGATTTCAAAAATCAAAAGCTAGATCACATTTTCAAGTTTAAGCTTTCCGAAAAATTCTATTTTTCTATTCTTTTTGATTCCAACCAAATCAACACCCAATATGGGTAGATCTATACATAAAACACTCATCAACATATATATACATAGTTTTTGAGTTTAGAACTATAGATTCAAGTTTTGATTAAGAGTAATCAAAAATACATAACTAAAGGTATTTATACCTTTGACTTTCATGCTCCCTTTCTTCTTCTTCTTCCCAAGATGGCTATGGAGCTAGGAGAGTTTGAAGAAAACTCTCTCTCCTCCTCCTCTACAAAGCCATACATCTCTCTCTCTCTCTCTCTCTCTCTCTCTCTCTCTTCTTTAGTTTTCTTTTTGGTAAGAAATAAGAGATAAAAGAGAATATGGGTTAAGTGTTTAGGAAAAAAATCAATAGATATAGTTGGTATATCTATACATTATCTCCTAGCATATCTCATCTCTCTCTCTCTCTCTCCCTTAATTATAACTATATCACCTACAAGACTAGCCAAATGTGTGGCTCCATAATACAATTGACACCTAGCCCATCTTGTACTTATCTTTGGAAAATTGGGAGCATGAAATGATTATATTCATCCGCCTTTCATCTCCTTATCATGGCTGGCCATGTGGCCTTATTATCCATAAAAATTGATTTCTTTTTAATTCTCATTTAGTATATTAAATGTCCAATATGTCCCTCCTTAATTGGGCTTAAATTTGGCCACCATTTCCATCTTTGGGGCCATCAATAAATAATCTATTGGACTTAAAATTTAATTCTTTGGGCCATGTAAATTAAAATAATCCAATACTCTTAATTTTATCTTTCCCTAATTATTTAATTAGGGTTTTTATTTCCTCAATTATAACATAAATCCTTACTCATGCACATTTATTTCCTTAACCCTATTAGACTTGCTATAATTAGGTTATAAAATTAAATAATTGAGATTTATAAAATAAATCTCTTAAAATTAGTATATATTCTATATACCATAATTCTCTCATCCCATAACCCTTAAGTTATACAATTCTTCATTCCTAATATATATAAGTAGGATCACACTAATTTCTTTTAGTTGTTTATATAATAAATAAATATAAACCATCACATAATCTTCATATTCACATAACATATACTCATATACACTTAATCTGAATAATTCACCACAAAAATTTTTAAATTCGCTAAATTTCTTCCCTAGAAATCTCAAATTCATTCACTTATTTTTCATACTCAGTTTATTATTCAACCTTTAATTCATCATTTAAGATTTAAATAATTATCTAAATTTTTGGGTTGTCACATTATACATATATATAAGTTTTGTTTTTTATATAAAATAGAATATATTATATTTTATTATGCATAGTACTGCATAGTATTACATAGTACTGCATAGTGTGTGCATAGTGCAGCATAGTAAAATTAAAATTTTTAAGAAATTTCTGCGCAGGTTCATCCGTGATTTCGCTCTTGTTCACCCGTGAAAAAAAATTTATTAATAGTATCCTACCATTCTCCTATAAATAAGATGCTTAGTTTAGAATTGAAAATCACACCAGAATCAGAGAATTCTTCTTCTATAATATTGAGTGTATTTCTTTTGAGTTTAAGGAAGCTTTGAGTGTAGAAAATAGTATAAGTTTTCTTCAAGAATATCTTCGCTATATCAGTCAGAATTACTCTTCTTTTGAGGTAAGGGGTATTATTTATTTCATGTTTGCTTATAATATTATTTTTCGTATTCGTTAGGAATTTTATTTTCGTTCATTATTCGTAAGGAATATTATTTTTGTTCAATATTCGAAAGGAATATTATCTTCGTTCAATATTCGTAAGAAAAATTATTTTCGTTCAATAGTTGTAAGAGGTATTATTTATTTCATATTCGCTTACGATATTATTTTTCGTATTCGTAAGGAATATTATTTTCGTTCAATATTCGTAAGGAATATTATCTTCGTTCAATATTCGTAAGGAATATTATTTTCGTTTAATATTTATAAGGAATATTATTTTCGTTCAACAGTTGTAAGGGATATTATTTTGTTTAGTATTCATAAGAAATAATATTTTCTTCCATACTCTGTAGTATCTAAGTAATATTATTTCGTTTCATATTCCTAAATCTACACTTATTTTGATAAGTATTGCTTCTATACTCTTTGAAATTAGTAGAATATCCTTAAAAATTGCGATTCATTTAGTATCGTTCCACTGAAATATTTTTCTGAACATTCTTGTTAAATTTTAATCTTTTCATACCGGAGTACTATTCATACAAACGACACTATTCATACGTACGGTACTATTCATATGTATGACACTATTCACAAAGTACTATTCATGGGGTACTATTCACTCGAGTACTATTCACCCGGGGTACTATTCATGATAAAAATTATTTTTTTTTCTGTCCAAATTATTTTTGATATATGAATATTATTCTTGAATTTTACTCCACAAAGTAGTTATCATGTTGATAATTTGGGCATTCTTGAACTCTGGATAAATTGATTTATAAATCTTTAAAATTTATCCCTGCTCTTACTTAATTGAATTTTTATATCATTGTCATCATCCTCATGCTTATATTGTGATGAAAGTCATCTTTGGCCCGTAGTGCATAGATGGACTGTTAATTGGTATGATTATGACCAGAAATTATGTATCGGTATAATTATGACATGTAATTTTACAAATGATGTGGTAAAAGTCCTCATTGGCTCGTAGTGCATTGATGGACAGTTGTTGGTATGATAATGACCATGGGTTCTCTTCGGCCAAGGGTGCAAAGATGAATTGTTGTTTGGCATGATCATGACCACTGGTGATACTAACGAATATCCTTGACCCGTAGTGCATGGATAATTCGTGGATGTGATAATAATGAATATTCTTGGCCTGTAGTGCATGGATAATTCATGGATGTGATATTAATGAATATCCTTGGCCCGTAATGCATGGATAATTCGGTGATGTGGATTATTTATTGAAATGAGTTCCAGAGATAAAATATTGATGATGAACTTTTAAATCATAGAAGATAGTAGATATCATGCTCTACTTGACTCTTCTAATGCATTATTTGTTCCGCTGCAGTTAAACTTGTTTTCTATTGTATTCTATCAGTTTAACACTGTTGAAGGCTAACGATAATTTATTCTGCATTATTTTAGTCATAATATTCTTTACTGGGCTAGTTGAGCTCACCCTTTGCTTTCATTGTTCTCTTCAGGAAATGGGAATATAGCTGGGACTAGTCGGGGAATGGAGTGATAGTCCAAGATGGTGGCTATAGTAGTCCTCACTATTCTATGAAATAGTGTGATAATAAATGTAATAAGGACTCCATTTGAGTTTGGATATTGTCTACGAGATAATATTCGTGTTAAAACTCTCAGCTACGTTTTATCGTATTGTATAAACGAAGTTTGTATTTAAATTATGTACCATGTATTTGGCGACTCAGAATGAGTTGGGTATACCTATTTTGGGGGTGTCACAGTTAGTATCAAAGCTTAGGGATATGATCTCTGGCTGAGACTTGAGACTAGAACTAGGAGGGGAGAGACGGGTAAATCCTTCACTAGTAACTTAAGCTTATTTGTTATTTAATTGGCCGGTCAGAATATAGGGATAATATGTGGCATGTCAATTAACCCTTGTTTTGTGGCAGTATTTGAAAATGACATCTGAAAATCAAGAGATGAACTCATATAGAGTTTTAAGTGATGAATCGAGGAGATTCATTTGAAGAATAAATATTGGAGTATAATATTTTGTTATAACAAAGATTTTATTAGGGAGTACTAATTAAGTTATTAAACCTTATTGTAGGATGTTAGACGAAGAAGAAATTAGAGATATCCATGTGGTGAGTGAAGAATTAATAGTTGCACCTGAGCTAGTCGCAGAGGTAGCAGCTGAGAGTGAGGAAGAAGAGGAACCTGAGGAGGATTTATTAGGAGAACTTTATGATCGAAATGTAGAACTGCAAAATCATATTCATGAGTTAGAAGAGCAGGCTAAAGAACGGCTGGAGGCAATGCAGTTCACGACAGATTTCAAGACACTATGTCTGATATATTTCTCAAAATCAAAGAGAGAGATCAAATCTATCTAAAGGCTCTAAATGATCAGAAGGCAGAAGCTCTACGAGCTCAGAAGGCTAATGAAGAACAAATCCAATCCCTCTCCGATAATCTTGACAATTTGAATCAGTCTCTTTCCCTACAGCTTGAATTAAGCCAACAAGAACTTAAGATGGAGGTTGGTAACTCATCTTACTTGATGGAACAACTTATGTCCAACATGGAGCAGCTCTCACAAGTGATTAGTGACAAAAAGGGGGAGAAAAAGAGGCATAGAAAAATCAACTCAAGGAAGAGCAAGGAGATCAGAAGAAAAGAAGATAAGAAAGCCAAGAGGAAGTCAAAGAAGAAGATAGCAACAGTAGGAGCAGAATCATCATCTGAGGGGGAGTCAAAGAATGATGATCCCATGAATGCAAAGTTTGAGGGGGACCAGAAAAAGAAGAAGAGCATGAATCTGAGGAGGAGTAGAAAAAAGAAATAAAGTCACCACCTGAGGGGGAGCAGGAGCAAAAAGATCAAACATATAAATAGTTGATCAACAGACATCTTGAAAGACACACATGGAGCCAAAAAGGTACATCTCTATCTAGATAGGTATGTTCTGGATCCAGGATGTAAAGTGTCATAATTTATGTAATTCCATATTATTATAAATGACATTCATGATTAACTGTTTTAGAAATACAGCTACTCACTGTGTATAAGATTCATTCATATCATGCATATGCACTAATTATTTTTGTCATAATCAAATAGGGGGAGATTGTTAGGAATAAGCATGTGATTGATATTCCTATTTATATATGATTGATTATGATATAAATGAATGAATATGCAAGTATGCTTGCATTGAGAAAAGCTGTGAAGTCCTTTGATAGATAATAGGAACATATGTACAAGGACTTTGAATGAATTAATCAAATATGTTAGGTTGATCCTATATAAGCAAAACAACTTTGTAAAGTCCTTAAAAAGAAATGATGTACAAGGACTATAAATATATAAAGATCAAGCTTGTTAGGTTGATCTTATAATGTAATAGATAGGCATGTTTGATCGTCGAGCATTGCACCAGAAATCGTAGTCTGCCAGGAAAGTCGAGGAAAGCTCGAGAACTATCAAGGCAGAATCGTAGTCTCGGAGCTCATAGACTGCCAGGAGAAACGAGGAAGGATCGTAGTGTGTCGAGAAGAACTTCCTCAAAGACGTAGTCTGTTGAGGAAGTCATGTTCAGAATCGTAGAGACAGCCTGTCTAAGAGCCGACTGAGCATCTGCCAAAGCCAAGTCAAGAATCGTAGACCACACTCGGAGTCATAGAGTCTACTGAACAAATAAGAGTCAGAGATCGTAGTCGAGCCAGATCAGATGAACACAACAAGTTTAAGGTAAGAGATCGTAGAGTGTCGACATCTTATCTCAGAGTTGTAATGTCTGCACAACCAAAGCTAAATCATAGAGTGTAGAACTAAGGCTTCAACAAAGGTGCTCACAACACCAAGACAGAATCGTAGATTAAATACGATTCTCAACAAATGAGCACTCCTAGAATATCCAAAGGATGAAGCCTCTGGTTAGAGCTGCAAAGTTACACTCCACCTAAAGGAAACCAGAGAGCATTCAATGAGTGGCTGACAAGCTAACAGAAGATCTAAGCACCAATCCAATCAGCATCCAGATTGAGTTGTAAAGCCATTCAAGATGAAGTGTTCCACAAGTTGATCAGAAGAAGACTTCAGTCAAAGTAATTGGCTAAGGAAAGTCAGCAAGAGCAGTAGCTGTCAAGTGAACAGAAGAAAAAGATCTTGGAAGAAACCAAGATCGTAGTGTTTGCTAAACAAAGCAGGAACTGATGAAGTGTACACAGAGATACTGGTCAGTTTATGAAGAACAAGGCTAAAGTGATTAAGCATGGGTCATCCCATTGATGATAAGTGAATGGGAGATCATAAGGAGAAAGCGAGCTGGGCATGCCACAAATCTGAAGTGTCTTGCTATTCAGAAGAGACTAGAACAAGGAGTCAAGACTATCAGTTCCTGAGATCAGTCGAGGAAAATAGAAGTATTGAAGCACTGCACAATAGAAGAGGTGTTCTACATTGAAGATCCAATGAACACTCTTCTGGATCATAGTATTGTCTCAACCAGTCAATGATCAACATTCAACAAGACACTACGATCAGGTCCAAGAATATGCATCAAAATCGTAGAGTTCGGTCATCTGAAGATTGAAGCATTGGCAACTGTTCAATTTGAAGAGTGATATTCGAATATAGCTTATTGAGAGCATCGATAAAAAAGGGCAATATCTGATGTTCTAATCGAGAAATCAGAAGGGAGAAATAAAGTTGACTACCTGCCCAAGACATCAAAGTGACATCTCTGACGGGGTAGGTGAAAAAATAAACTGCAGTGTCAGAAAGATGAAAAAGGGGATGTCATGTCACATCTGCAGTCTGTATCAAATAACTCAAGATCTATAAAGCAATTCAAATAAATTTCAATGGCTATATCCCAACGGGAAGATTGGAAAGGAGTATAAATAAGCCAGAGCTTCAAGGATCAAGAATTGCTGAAGTTGCAGAATCGTTGAGTTGTTGGAATGCTATATTGTTGACTCTACGAGTTACACCAAAGTAGTTAAACAAAACAAGTCTTAGTGACAGTGAGACTACAAAGGTGAGAGTGAAGCATCTTTAAACAAGGAATCGAATAGATTAAAAGCCTCACTCAACAAAGATGAGAATGCCACTAAAGATGGCAGCTAAGTTGAGAGCCGAGAAGGCCAAGAAGATAGCATTCAGAAAAGTGGCAGAGTACACAGATGATCAAGAAAACCACTTTACAAATCACTAGTGTGACGCCCCCAAAATAGGTATACATAACCCATTTTGAGTCATCAATAACATGGTACAGAAACAACTACAACTTTATTAATACAACATAAAAACTGTAAGTTTAAATACAAATATTGCCATCTAGACAATATTCACACCCAAATAAGTCTTCATTACAATTATTGGTAGATTATTTTACAAAAATGGTGAGGACTACTAAAACAACTTTCTAAAACAATCATTCCACACCCCGACTAGAACTCGCTACATTCTCGCCTTCTGAGAAGAAAAATGGAACAAAAAGAAAAAGGGTGAGCTCAACTAGTCCAGTAAAGAGTATTATGACTAAGATAATATAAAACAAATTAGCGTTAGTCTTCAACAGGGAAAAATCTGATAATATACAATAGACAACAAATTTTAGATCAATATTCGCAGTGGAAATAATAATTCATAGATGAGTTACGTAGAGAATGAAATCTACTATAATCTATGAATTTAAAAGTCCATCATCATTATTTTATCTCTGTAACATCAATCAAAATTCATCTTGAATCAAATATTAATCTTTGCACTACAGGCCAAAAATATTCATCAGTTGGTCATGTTTATCTCAACACCTGTTCATCTTTGCACTACGGGCCAAAGATATTCATCAGAAAATCATTAATCTTTGCACTACAGGCCAAAGATATTCAGTAATATCATCATTTAGGACTGATGATTATGAAAAATATTTTAAAGAAAACGAATCCAGTGAAACAAAAGAACAAATATTAAGGATTCGTACTTTAAACAATCCGAGTTCAAAAATAGTTCATAAATAATCATAGTGGAGCAAAATTCAAGAATGATCAAAACATGGATACAATCAAAGCTAATATCCATAATAGATATTTTGGATAAAAAACAAAAATTTAATTTTTTTGTGAATAGTGCCGTATTCATGAATAGTACCGTATACGTGAATAGTGCTGTATACGTGAATAGTAACCCCACACTAAAAGACAAGAATTTCACAAGAAAAATACTATCAATATTTTGGCATAATGATATTGAAAGAAATAATATCATTTTAAAAAAAAATAATATCCCTTACCTCGAAATGACAGTACTTCTAGCTGGAATACCAGATATAGTGCTGAAGGAACTTGCACCGTATAGCAACACTCAAAGTATCAAAATACTCACAAGAAAATGCTCGATAATATAGAGAGAAAGAGAGAGAAAACTTCAGTTTCAGGTGTAATTTTTAATTCTAACCTAAGCACCCTATTTATAGGAAATTGCTTAGAACACCAAAGCAGAAAATTTAATAAAATATTATTATTTATAACAAAACTTCCTACGCACACCTTTGAGGATCTGAATTCAGCCAAACATGTGCCAACATCACCAAAAACGTTTTTCATACAAAAATCATTTAAAACTCCAAAAAAAAATAATAATCAATTAATCCAGAACTTCAATAATTCATAATAAATAGCCCTTTTATCAGAAAAATTCAAACCTTATGTACTTTCCATAGGAAAATCCATTCTCTCCAACTTTACAGAAGAAAGTTTTTCTAAATTCCAAATAAAAATTGACCAAAATCTACAAACGGACGATTTTACAGGCTATAATCAAATTTCAGTCAAGAAATGGGGTCCACAAACATAAAAAACATGTTTTAAATATTTTTAGTAACAAAAATACTCCTCCTCATATACTCATATATCCTACATTCATTGTAAAAATATCTCAATTATTATATTATTAAAATATAATAATATATTTAAATGAATTATTTATCAGAAAAGATAAAATATCAATTTTTCAACAATTGTCACTTTAAAATTTTCTCCATCTATATCCACATAAAATGAATATTTTCCTTATCATATAAATCATAATTAATTATTCACAAATAATATTATAGAATCACAATCATCGGCAACTGTGTCGCTCCTGTGAAAAGGGGCTTTCAATAAGGATTTCTCCTCATCTTTGCCATGCAATTAGGTGACCAAACCTCTCCTTAGATGCGAACTTTCTAGACATTGCCAATAATGCTATCTAATAATATTATTCAAATAATATGAATTATTGATCCGATAATAAAAAATACCCAGTAGTGATAATTATTGAAACAATAATAATATAAAATATCAACGTAGCAATTATTGAATCAATAAAATAAAATATTGAACAAGAATTCATCGTAATAATTATTGAGTAGTGCCTTCTTACGTAAGAATCAATAACTGGTGCAATACCGTGTGCTATTGTGTTTTAACCACCGGGTATTTTAACAGTATTAACGGTAATAACTACACCATTATTTATAAACAACTTATACTTATCGTTTTCTTCATCCAATCGCTTTTCGTTATGGGACCCACACAAGGCTGCGCCATCGTACGAATATTCCCCGATAGTAAGAATATTCCACGACCAAACGAATATTCTCCGATAAAAATGAATATTTTATAACCACTTGCTTATTTGAAATATTTGCGCATTTTACCAATAACTAACCACACTAATCAAATCAACTTACTATTTCAAAATAATAAAATAGAGAAATTTAATTTCATTTATAATAAGTTGGTCTTACAACCTCCCTCTTATGAAATTTCATCCTCGAAATTGACGACGACGTGCGGTGTTTGAAAAGGTGAGGATACCTCGCTTTCATTTCCGTTTCCAACTCCCAGGTCATTTCCTCAATAACACGGTTCCTCCACAAAACTTTGACTTGTGGTATGACCTTTGTGCGTAGGACATGCTCCTTCCTATCCAAGATCTTAACAGGTACCTCTTCATACGTTAAATCTTCGGCTATCTCGTCCGGTTCTAACTCAATAACGTGGTTCGGGTCTTTCACATATTTACGTAGCACAGATATATGAAAAATATTATGAACACGAGACATACTTGGAGGTAATGCGAGTCTATAGGCCACATTTCCTACTCGGTCAAGAATCTGAAATGGACCAATAAATCGTGGATTGAGCTTTCCTCTCTTCCCAAATCTTGTAACTCCCTTCCATGGAGCAACAGGTAACAATACATGATCCCCAATACTAAATTCCACGTCCTTTTGATGAAGATCCACATAACTCTTTTGTCAATCCTGTGCCGTTTGTATACGTTATCGAATCATTTGGATCTTTTTTGTAGTCATACGTACCAACTCGGGTCCCAACAATGTTGTTTCACCCACCTCATCCCAACATATTGGAGAGCGATTTGCTTGAATGGCCCACACTATACTTGCTCGATAAGCTGTTGTTGTAGGGAGAATTCCACCAATGGTAAATCATTATCCCAACTCCTTTGAAGTCTAGGACACAGATTCTTAATAGATCTTTAAGAGTTTGAATAGTCCTCTCTGATTGTCCGTTCGTTTGAGGATGGTACGCCAAACTGAATCGTAAATCCGTGCCCATAGCTTTTTGCAAGCTAACCCAAAATCGTGAAGTGAATCTTGGGTCACGATCTGAAACTATAGATACTGGCATGCCATGCAATCTCATAATCTCATTCACGTACATACTAGCAAGACGTTCAAGGAAATAAGTCTCTCGTATCGGCAAGAAATGAGCAGACTTAGTTAATCTATCAACAATAACCCAAATAACATTTATGCCTTGAGAAACCGTGGAAAGACCCGTAACAAAATCCATGGTAATGTGTTCCCACTTCTATTTCTGAATCTCAAGTGGTTGTAATGGACCCTTAGGCACTTGATGCTCCGCCTTTACACGTTGACAAGTTAAACATCTCGAGATAAACTTTGCAGTCTCTTTCTTCATATTATTCCACCAAAATGTATGTCGAAGATCACAATACATTTTGGTACTTCCAGGATGGATTGCAAATGGTGTATTGTGTGCCTCCAAAGTCGTTAGGAACATAAAGTCCGGAGTACTCAAGTATTCCTTCTTCATTACGGAATAGCACCTTTTGTACTTTCTTCTTCATACGCATCGACTCAAGGTTACGTGGCTTGAGCAACTTTAACTTTTCTATTAAAGTTGGTTCTATCGTATACTTGACATCATCGCACTCTCCTCGCATATGATCTTCTACTCAACGCGTTAGCTACCACGTTTGCTTTCCAGGATGGTATTGAATGGTGTGGTCATAATCTTTTAACAGCAAATGAGCCAACGTTGCTGCAAGATGTTAAGTTCCTTTTGGGTGAAGAAATATTTGAGGCTTTTATGGTCTAAATATATCTCCACTTTCTCTCCATATAGATAGTGCCTCCAAATCTTTAGCCATGAAAACGATCAATGCTTAACTCTAGATCATGAGTAGGATAATTCCTCTCATACTCTTTAAGTTATCGCGAGGCATAGGCTATGTCTTTCCCATGTTGCATGCGAAACACATCCTAACCCTTTGCACCAAGCATCATCAGAGATAACAAATCCATCCGAACGGATGGTATTAGCCGAGCAGTGTAGAAATAAGTCTCCTCTTAAGCTCTTGGAAACTATTCTCGCATTCCTCGCTCCATGCAATTTTGTATCCTTACGAGTTAATGAGTTAAAGGAGTAGCGATTTGAGAAAATCCTTCCACGAATCTTCGATAATAACCAAATTAAGCCCGTAAAGCTACGTACTTTAGTCACGGACTTCGGTTGCTCCCAACTCAGATTGCTTCAATCTTCGCTTCGGTCGACAGATACTCCATGTTTTGACACCACGCGCTGCCCAAGGAATGCTACTTCCTCGAAGCCGAACTCGCATTTCTTCACTTGGCATATAACTTGTTTTCACGAAGCCTTTGGAGTACCGACTTCAAATGGTGCTCATGATCTTCACGGATTTTGAATATATGAGGATGTCATCAATAATGACAACAACGAATCGATCCAAATATTCCTTGAATATCCGATTTATCATATCCATGAAAGCCGTTAGAGCATTAGTCAATCCAAAAGACATGACTAAGAATTCATAATACCCATACCGAAGTTCAAGGCGTCTTTGGAATATCCTCGTGTCTAATCTAGAATTTGATGATATCCGAGCTAAGATCGATCTTTGAAAAATTTGTGCTCCTTGCAACTAGTCAAACAGGTCATCAATACGAGGTAGTGGATACCTATTCTTGATGGTGACATGGTTTAATTCCTGATAGTCAATACAAAGTCTCATACTCCCGTCTTTCTTCTTTACAAATAAAATAGGAGCACCCCAAGGAGATGTACTGGGACGAATGAAACCGATGTCCAACAACTCCTGTAGTTGAACGTTTAACTCCTAAAGTTCAATAGGAGCCATTCGATATAGGGTTTTAGAAATGAGCTTTGTACCAGGTTCAAGGTCAATAAAGAGTTCAACTTCACGTTCTCGGGGTAGACCGGGCAGTTCTTCAGGAAATACGTCAGGAAATTTACTAACAACAGGAATATTATTCAAATCCGACGTGTCTTTATTCAAATCCATAACATGGGCTAAGAAAAACGACATCCGCTTTTTCAATAAATGAATAGCTTTATGATTTGATATGATAGTGATTGATTTTAGTGGTTTAGTTGCTTGAATTCGTAGACAACAGTTGGTTAGGAATATGAAAACTAACAACCTTACAAAAAAATCAATTTTGGCATGATGAGTAGTTAACCAATCAATCCCTAAAATCACATCAAAAGCAAGTATCTTTAAAGAGATAAGGTTAACGAGTAATGTGATGGTGCCAACTTGGATCAAACAAGATTTATAAGCAGGTGGATGTGATGAATTTTTCTCTAACGGAGTCTCCACAGATAAATCAAAGTCTAATTTCTAGATTCGGTTTAAACGTTGAGCACAAGCAGTAGAGAAAAATGAATGGGTAACACCGGTATCTAGTAAGGTATAAACTTCGCAAGAATTTATGATTAGCTTACCCGTGATCACCTCGTTTGGGTTCCTCGCATTTTGACTAGTCACGACAAACGCTCTTCGAGAACCGATTGACTTTGACTTTTTAAGGACAGTCTTTTGAGTCACCATCCCCCATCGGACTTGGTTTTTACTACCGCATAATCTCGAAGCGATATGTCTTTCCTTTCCACAATTATAGCATACCTTGATTTGTTGTGGACGGTTTAATGATATGCCCTCTTTCCGTGATTTATAAAGATACGACCATCGGTGGTCGCTTCTACCTATAGAACCCGATTCTTTGTTGGTGCTTGGCGGCGTCTTCGCGATTGTCATGTTGAATCTCCTCTTTAAAATCTCCTCCTCGACTCGCTTCTTCTATTTTCATGGCCATGATTTACCAGAGTAGTGGTTACCATTTTTGTCCAAGTATTTTTCTTTTTTTGGTTATTATCGTTGTTACGATGACTGCACGCCACATCTGTATGATCCTGGTTGTGGTCCCTCGGAACATACTACTCGTTATCTCGCTTTAATAATTGAGCCATGTTGACAACATCTGAATAGAGAGAAAATTTATGAGAAATGAGATATTGACGTATGCCGGGTTTCAAACCTCTCAGAAACATCCGCGTCATACGTTCCTCATTCTTCACCAAATGAGGTGCAAACCTAGATAACTCTGCAAACTTTGTCTCGTACTGAGACACCGTCATGTTGTTTTGTTCCAATCTAATAAACTCCACTTCCTTCTTATGACAAATACTTTCAAGAAAGTACTTGTCATTGAACAGTTTTTGAAACGTCTCCCAAGACATCTTTGAAGTGCGGTGGATGGGTGCGCTCACTGATTTCCACCGATGTCTGTCTCATTCTGGAACATAAAGGTGGCGAATGGAACCTTTTGTTCCTCCGTGCATCCCAAGACATAGAATATCTTGGTAATTTGTTTGACGCACGTTTCTGCCTTAATTGGATCCGGCTTTCCCCAAAATTCTGGTGGTCCCAACTCTTTGAACTAGCATTTGGTGATAAACCGTGCGTTGTTATCATTTCCACGTATTTTGAACACGAGTCTCCCTCATGCGATTTTACATGAATCGCAAAAGCTTCTAAACATCCCGTGCGTTCATCATCGCTTTCGGTGGTGTTGTTTGGAGGAATATTGCTGACTGTTGCCACGTTCTCCTCGTGGGAGAGTAAGGTGTCTCCACGGTCTCATTTACTCCTAATCATTAACATTCTCGATCGACATTCACAAAAATCGCCTATATAAAACAAGGGTTAATTAAAAGAAATTAACATATCACATAATATCCCTATATTCGACCAACCAACAAATAAGCTTAGGTAGGACACACTAGCGAAAAGATTTTCGTCTCTCCCTCCTAGTTCTATTCCCGATCTCCATGGAGATCATATCCTAAGCTCGATATTAATCCGACGCCCCCAAAATAGGTATACATCACCCATTTTGAGTCACAACACGATAACATAATCTGAAACAACTTACAACTTTATTAATACAACATAAAAACTGTGAGTTTAAATACAAATATTGCCATCTAGACAATATTCACACCCAAATAAGTCATCATTACAATTATTGGTAGATTATTTTACAAAAATGGTGAGAACTACTAAAACAACTTTCTAAAACCATCATTCCACACCCCGACTAGAACTCGCTACATTTTCGCCTCCTGAGAAAAAAAATGGAACAAACAGAAAAAGGGTGAGCTCAACTAGTCCAGTAAATAATATTATGACTAAGATAATATAGAACAAATTATCGTTAGTCTCCAACAGGAAAAAATCTGATAAAATACAATAGACAACAAATTTCAGATCAATATTTGCAGCAGAAATAATAATTCATAGATGCGTTACGTAGAGAATGAAATCTACTATAATCTATGAATTTAAAAGTCCATCATCATTATTTTATCTCTGTAACATCAATCAAAATTCATCTTGAATCAAATATTCATCTTTGCACTACAAGCCAAAGATATTCATCAGTTGGTCATGTTCATCTTAACACCTGTTCATCTTTGCACTACGGGCCAAAGATATTCATCGAAAATCATTAATCTTTGCACTACTGGCCAAAAGATATTCAAATAATATCATCATTTAGGACTTAGGATGATGAAAAATATTTTAAAGAGAAAATCCAAAGTAAAACAAAAGAACAAATATTAAGGATTCGTACTTTAAACAATCCGAGTTCAAAAATAGTTCATAAATAATCATAGTGGAGCAAAATTCAAGAATGATCAAAACTTGGATACAATCAAAGCTAGTATCCATAATAGATATTTTGGACAAAAATAAAAATTTAATTTTTACGTGAATAGTCTTAGTATTAAGTGAATAGATCAGATCATCGTGAATAGTGCAGTATACGTGAATAGTAACCACGACACTAAAAGACAAGAATTTCACAAGAAAAATACTATCAATATTTTGGCATAATAATATTGAAAGAAATAATATCATTTTTTAAAAATAATATCCTTACCTCAAAAGACGAAGATTTCTAATTGGAATCTGGGATATAGTCTTTGAAGGAACTTCACCAGATATCAACACTCAAAGTATCAAAATACTCACAAGAATACGCTCGATAATATAGAGAGAGAAAGAGAGATAAAACTTCAGTTTCTGGTGTGATTTTCAATTCTAACTAGGAAATTGCTTAGAACACCAAAGCAGAAAATTTAATAAAATATTATTATTTATAAAAAAACTTCCTACGCACACCTTTGAAGATCTGAATTTAGCCAAACATGTGCCAACATCACCAAAAACATTTTTCATACAAAAATCATTTAAACCTCCAAAAAAATAATAATGAATTAATCCGGAACTTCAATAATTCATAATAAATAGCCCTTTTTTCAGAAAAATTCGAACCTTATGTCCTTTCCATAGGAAATTCCATTTTCTACAACTTTGCAGAAGAAAGTTTTTCCAAATTCCAAAGCGAAATCAATCAAATCCACAAACTAAGCGATTTTATAAGCTATAATCAAATTTCGGTCAAGAAATGGGGTCCCAAACATGAGAAACATGTTTTAAATATTTTAGTAACAAAAATACTCCTCCTCATATACTCATATATCCTACATTCATTGTAAAAAATATCACCATTATTATATTATTAAAATATAATAATATATTTAAATGAATTATTTATCAAAAAAGATAAAATATCAATTTTTCAACAATTATCACTTTAAAATTTTCTCCATCTATATCCACATAAAATGAATATTTTTCTTATCATATAAATCAATAATTAATTATTCACAAATAATATTATAGAATCACACAATCTGGCAACTGTGTCGTTCCCGAGGAAGGGCTTTCTAATAAGGATTTCTCTTTCTTTGCATGGCCTTGATTAA
The DNA here is from genome assembly GCA_020205615.1 of Panax quinquefolius. Lineage (NCBI taxonomy): Eukaryota > Viridiplantae > Streptophyta > Magnoliopsida > Apiales > Araliaceae > Panax > Panax quinquefolius. The sequence goes on from JAINUW010000692.1 coordinate 428,483, forward strand.
AGTGACCAAACCTCTCCTTAGAGCCGAACTTTCTAGACATTGCCAATAATGTTATCTAATAATATTATTGAATAATATGAATTATTGATCCGATAATGAAAATATTGTGTAGTGACAATTATTGAAACAACAATAATATAAAATATCAACGTAGCAATTATTGAATCACTAAAATAAAATATTGAACATTAACTACTGTAATAATTATTGAGTAGTGCCTTACGTACGTAAGAATCAATAATCTGGTGCAATACATCTGTTGTGCTATTGTGTTTTAACCCAAAGGGTATTTTAATGATATTACAGTAATAACTACACTATTATTTATAAACAACTTATACTTATCGTTTTCTTCATCCAATCGCTTTCCGTTATGGGGCCCACACAAGGCTGTGCCATCGTACGAATATTCCACGACAGTAAGAATATTCCACGACCAAATAAATATTCTCCGATAAAAATGAATATTTTATAACCACTTGTTTATTTGAAATATTTGTGCATTTTACCCATAACTAACCTCATTAATCAAATCAACCCTTACTATTTCAAAATAATAAAATAGAGGAAATTTAATTTCATTTATAATAAGTTAGGGTCTTACAACCGTGAACCAAAAACTGAAACAGAACAGATGCAGAACCATATTTGCAAACCATTTAAGAAGGGTTCATGGAATGCTAAGTGCCAGACGAAGTCTACCAAAAGCTCAAACACTTAGGAAACCCAACTGGTGATGGTGCACAACTGACATCAGATGAAGATGAACAGAAAAGAGTGAAGATCAGCTGCACCAGAGAAGATGTGGTCTCGAATCAGAATGCAAAGAGAACCACGCCAAGCTGCTAAGTACAGAAGATGTTCAAGCTTAAAGACATCTTAGCAGCAAGGCACCAACAACAACAATAGCTACAACAATAAGAAGCCAAGGCCTGAGGGGTCCTGGTCTGGAGGGACTAAATGAAGTTCCAAGCCTGCTGAGATTGAAGAGTTCCAAGGGAACTAGAGGAGTTCCAAGCCTGCTAGGCTTGAAGAGTTCTTAGTGAATTGAAGTTCCAAGGCTGCTGGCCTTGAAGGAATCTTAGTGATTCAGAGTGCTTCCCTTCCTTAGTGAAAATCCTATGAGTTAAAGCAGAAGAGTGGATTAGGAGCTTGAGTCTCTGAACCACTTAAAATCCCTTGTGTCATTTATTTACTGTCATTTACATTATGTACTTAACTACTACAACTACTACGTATGTATTAACTGCTTACCACTTAACTAATTCTAAGAACAATGTATGTATGATTGAATATATCAATGAAGGGGATCTTTTACTTATTTCGCTGTGTTTGAAAAGATTCTTATGTTTGTCATATGCTAATTCATTAGCAATACAAAAAGTATTTGAAACAAAAAAGGATTTATTCAACCCCCCCTTTTAGATCTATTGTGTGCCTACTAGGAACTAACAGAGTGCATTTTGATGCTTTCAAATTTGAGTTCGCATCCCCCTATTTGATTCACCAAATATAAATATTAAATGATGTATAAAATATGTCACACACATTTTAAGTTCTTAATACATTTCATATGCCACACCATTTCATAATTTGATTAGGATTTCAACTAATTTGAAACACCACTTTATACCCCTGTTCTCACCGCTAGTCTCAGCTATATTCTCATTTCCTGAAAGGGATGGTGAAACAAAAGGGTGAGCACAAATAGCACAGTAAAGAATATCATGACTTAAAGATAATTATATTATCAATAGCCTTCATCAATAATAAATTAGAGATTTAGAACATATGGTAGATGATAAAAGTTTTCAACCATAATAGCAGCGACACCAACAATTCATTAGAAGAGTCAAGTAGAACATAATGTCTACTGTCTCTTCTAAATCAAAAGTCCATCATCAATATTTTATTCCTGTAACACTAATCAACAATTCTTCGTTGTACCCAAGACAAATAGAACTTTCACCACCTATTTTTACCCGAAGCACAAAGCTCATGGTTATACCAATTTACAGTTTATGTTTATAATTATGCCATTAAATTCATCTATGCACTGCGGCCAAAGACATACAACTGTAAAACCAATAATCAACAATCCATCTTTGCACTATGGGCCAAAGATATACAATTGTAAAATGAATAATCAACAGTTTCTCCTTGCCACAAAAGCTTAATAAAATTTTCACTTAATGTCCTTACTCCAAAGGCTAAAGATATTCAAATGTAATAACAATGATCATACCAATCAATTGTCTATCTTTGCACTATGGGCCAAAGATATTCAATTATAAAACCAATGGTCAAGATCATGCTAATCAATTGTCTGTCAGTGCATTACGGCCAAAGACATTCAACTGTTAAATAATGGTCATGATCCTACCAATCACATCATCAAATTATCCATGCACTACTGGCTAAGGATATTCATTAGTATCACCAGTGGTCATGATCATGTCATACACCTGTCCATCTATGCACTATGGGCCAAAGAGGACTTTCACCACAATATAAGCACGAGGATGATAACAATGATATATATAATGAATGAACATAAATAATCAGAATGATAAGATAAAATAGATCTTAGTGATTTTCAATTTAATTATCCAGAGTCCAAATTGCCAACATGATATTAGATGAAACACAAACTAAAGGATATTCTAATCATTTCAGGACTTCTCATCATTTAATGATAAGCTGAAGAAATGAATAATAATATCTTACTATAATATGGAGTATGAAAGAAAATGATATCCATTTACCATAAAAATGATAACCCCTTACCATAATAATGATATCCCTTACCATAATAATGACATCCTACCTTAGCATGTGATTTGATTCTGCTTTCTATGAAATTGATCAACTTAAACAATGCTTTCATTCTTTATCTACACTTGGAGTAACATTACACTCAATAGAAATACTCACAATATTATACTCAAAATATTATAGTAAAAGAATTCTATATTTTTAGTGTACTGATTGTGTGTGTTTAGTTACTTAACTGAGCAACCTATTTATACTAAAAATTTAGTAAACAACTAGCACACCCACTTTGAAAAAATAACCAAATGAGGTATATAATAATGGTAGTGGAATTTATGGTCCCACAAAGAAAATTAAACCAACTTGTACATGTTTTAAAAATAATTGAGTTGTGGTCCAGACTACTTTAGAAAAAGTAGAGTGTCAGCAAGTCATTCCAGACTTACTTTTGTAAAATAAAAATAATTAAACAAACATGTGCACATCATGAAAGTAGTATGCATACATGCCAATCATGTATGATGATAAAACATATACTTTGTAATCAATTTTATTTATTTATTAATAAAAGAATTATTTATTAAAGGCATTTATTATCTACATAGTGTTGTTTTAATAATATGTGATAAACTCATAGTTTTAAGCAATGCTTTTAGAATCATGATGAGATTATGCTAATGAGATCTAAATTCTTAGATAGCTTAAAACTAAAATGTTCCCAATCAATGGATTACTAAAAAGGGGATTAGTGAATCCGGATAGATTGGTATGTACGTTGCTTGCTCATTGGACGAGGATGATTGTTTTCATGATCATTTGTGTGGAGACACTAAAGCAAGTATGTAGGTCCTTATTAGAGAATAAGTTCACTGAACGTGACTCGCTAAGGAATACCTAATGGAGTTTTACTTGCCTGTCAATAGCAATTCCTGTAGTGATAGTAGTACAAATAATCCTTAGGCTTGAGATCATCATAGTATCTTATATATAATGAATTACACTTTGACTTATTCCTTAAGACTCTTAGAGTATATCAAAGGGTATGCTTGGAATGATCAATAAATTAGAAAGTAGTTTCTAATTTGCATTCATTAGGAGTTGTGCATTTAGGAATCGAAATACATAATTAAATAAAATAAGACTTGGCAGTAATTCCATGTCTTATATTTAATTGGGACATTGTATGGTGGAAAGATTGAATTGTACGGTAACTATTAACTCAAAAGTTCTTTTATGATTAATATTAAAATCTATATTATTTGGAAAGTCGTTGATTGCTAGGGAGGCTTATCCCTATCGTAGAATAAATATTATTTATTTAAATAAATTATTCGTTTAATTTATTTATTTAAATAAGATTAGAATTGTTCTAATTGATTTATTCACTGTAGGTTTAATATGGAGAACCTAAAGGGTCACACCATAAAAGGAAGAATAATTATTTAAGAAATTAATGGCATAATTGTAAAAATATGTTAAGTATATTTAATTTAATCTATGGTGTTAGAATAAATTAAATAGCTTAATATTTATTATTTAATATTTTAGAAATATTAAATATAAATTAATAAGAGAAATCTTATTAATATTATTATAATTATTATTATTTTAATTTCTAAAAGAGTCTAGGAATTAATTTAATATAAGTACTATCATTTATTCCTAATAGGATAAGGAGAAAAAATTAGTTAAAGGAGTTTAATTAATTATCCCTAATAGGATTAAGGAGTCCATTTAATTAAAAGAGTTTAATTAAATAAATATTACCTTATTTTAATAGGGTTACCTGATATCTTTATAAGAGGAGTCTTATATCAGATATCATAATATATACGTAATTACAATAGTTGGAGAGTACGCCCCCTTTTTCTATAAAGATAGGAAAAACTAGGGTTTGAGCCAATACACCCTTCTTCTTGAAAATTCTTCTTCCTTGGTGGATCACCTCTAGAGGCCATACACTTGGGTGGCTAATATTGATCAAAGGAAGAAATCTACCTGAAGATTCAAGGAGATCACGGAGAAGTAGGAGGTGAACTCGTACCTGAGGAAGCTCGTATCTACAAGGGTATGATTCCATAACTTTTTGTTCTTCGTTTAATTAATAATATGCATAAAGGATGATCCGGGTAATTGGTTTGTGAAAAAATTTAAAATCTGATTTTACTTTGCTCCCGCTAATTTTGCAATTTGATTGCTACTTTGATTTTCACAAAACTTTACAGTGGCATTAGAGCCAAACTTTATACACATTATTAGTTGTTTTTATTCCATATATGTGTGGATATGTATTTGGAATAATTTATTGGGCATATTTTATTGTATAAAATTATTATTTTATAATTCAAAATAAAAAAATGAAAAAAATATCAGTCTTGTGACTCATTTAGTCTAGAACCCGCATATTCAGCAGTAAGTCTAGTTTTAATATGATTACTTCAGTGTTCCGTTTATTGGTCTCATCCTTAATCGGAATATATATAATATATTTATATATATAGTTTATATAACTAATCATGACATCCTGTATATCCTGATTCATGGCATGTTACTTTATATAAATATTACTTAACAAAGTGATTACGACCCCAATGTGATTGGATTTAAAATGTTTGAATGAATGAGTATACATCACTCTCATTCAAAATAGGTATACATCAAATACGAGTTGTCAATACATGGTATGTAAAACAACTACAACTTTATTATTACAACAAGAAACTGTGAGTTTGAATACAAATATTATCTTCTAGATAATATCTATACTCAAATAAATCCTCATCACATTTATTGATACATTATTTTACAAAATGGTGAGGACTACTAAACAATCCTTTCTAAAACCTTCATTCCATACCCGACTGCACTCGCTTATATTCTCGCCTCCCGAGAAAAATGGGAAAAAAAAGAAAAGGGTGAGCTCAACTAGCTCAAAGAAGAATATTATGACTAAGATAATATACAACAAATTATCGTTAGTCTTCAACAGGAAAAATATAATAGAATACAATAGACAACAAATTTTAAATCAATATTCGCAATGAAATAATAATTCATTAGAAGAGTTAAGTAGAGAATGCAAACTACTATCTTCTATGTATGAATTTAAAAGTTCATCGCTCATCTTTTATATCCCTCGTAACATCAATCAATATACATCCGAATCAAATATTCATCTTTGCACTACAGCCAAAGATATTCATCATTGGTCATGTTCATTTAAACACTGCTCATCTTTGCACTACGGCCAAAGATATTCTTCAGAAATCATTCATCTTTGCACTATGTGCCAAAGATATTCTTAAGAAATCATTCATTTTGCACTACGTGCCAAAGATATTCCATAATATCATCATTTAAGACCGAGGATGATGAAAATATTTTTTTAAAGAAACGAATCCAAAGGAAACAAAATGACAAGGATTAAGGATTAAGGATTCGTACTTGGTTTTATCCACGCCCAAAAATACCAAAAAAATAATCATAGTGGTGTAAAATTCAAGAATGATCAAAACATGGATACAATCGAAAGTTAGTATCCGTAATATATGTTTTGGACGAAAAAGAAGAAATTTTATTTTTCTATGAATAAGTACCAGATACGTGAATAGTGCCAGATACGTGAATAGGTCGAGATACGTGAATAGTATCTCCGACACCAAAAGATAGAAATTCCACAAAAACATCTTCACGCTTCATGCTTAATAGTACTCGTGAATAAGAATCGTGAATAAGAATCTTAATAATAACTCGTGAATAGAATCATGAATAAGAATCATGAATAGTAACCCGACATGAAAAAGTTCCAAATTTGATAAAAACTTCAGATCAATATTTCAAAGATAATGATATTGAAGAAATAATATCATTATTAGAAAAAAATAATATCCCTTACCTCGAAAAGATCAAGATTTACGGCTAGAATACCTGGTATAAAGCTATGACTTGGACTTGCAATCAGTATAGCAATACTCAAAGTATACTCAAAATACTCACAAGAATACGCCGATAATAGAGAGAGAAAACTTCAGCTTTCTCGTGTGATTTTCAATTCTAACCCAAGACCCTATTTATAGAAAACGCTAGAACACCAAAGGTAAAATTTAATAAAATATATTATTATTAATAAATTTCCTACGCCTCTTTGGAAATCAGATCCCAACATTTCCCACATGCCAACCTTCTAGAAAGAAATGATAAAAAACGTTTTTCATAAATTAAATAATTAAAACTTACAAAAATCAATTATTTTGAGCTTTAACTTCAATAATTCATAATAAATAGCCCTTTCATCAGAAAATTGAATCTCGCGAGTTTTTATAGGAAATTCAATTTCTACAACTTTGCGTAAGAAAGTTTTTCCAAATTCCAAATAGAAATTGATCAAATCCACAAACCAAGCGATTTTTTTGTGCTATAATCAAATTTCAACCAATAAATGGGGTCCACCGACATGTTTAATATGTTTTAAACATTTATTGCAACAAAAATACTCTTCCTCCTCAGATACTCATATATCCCACATTCATTTGTAAAATATCACCATTAATATATTATTAAAATAATATATTTAAATGAATTATTTTATCGTAAAAAGATAAAATTTTAATTTTCAACAATTGTCACTTTTAAAATTTTCTCCATCTATATCCACATAAAATCAATATTTTCTCATCATATGAATCAATAATTAATTATTCACAAATAATATTACGTAATCACAATATCGACAACCGTGCAGCTTCCTGTGAAAGAGGGCTTTCCAATAAGAATTTCTTCATCGCGCCGCAATTAATTAGGTGACCAAACCTCTCCTTAGATGTAACTTTCTAGACATTGCCAATAATGTTATCTAATAATATTATTCAGATAATATGAATTATTGCTTCGATAATGAAAAATATCCAGTAATGACAATTATCAAACAACAAAGAATATAAAATATCAACGCAAAGAATTATTAACTCAATAAAAAAATATCGAAAGAATTCAGTAACCATTATTGAAAAAGCCTTCACGTAAGAATCAATAATTGGTGCAATACCGTGCTACGCGCTCAACGCAGTATTAGTGTGTTTTAACCAACCGGTATTCCAACAAAGATAATTCAGAATAACCACGCCTGCGTTATTTAAAAACAACTTATATTTGTCGCTTTCTTCATCCAATCGCTTTCAGCATGGGGCCATACATGGTCGCTACTGCCGCATTTAATATTCCCACAAGCATTTAATATTCCACGACCAAACTAATATTCCCCGACAATAATGAATATTTTATAACCACTTGCTTATTTTGAAATATTTCATGATTTAACCCTTAACTATCCACATTAATCAAATCAACCCTTACTATTTCAAAATAATAAATAAAGGAAATTCCTTTTATTTAAAAATTTTGGGGTCTTACAACCTCCCTCCTTATGAAATTTCGTCCCTCTAAATCGACGACGCACTGGTGTTTCAAAAGGTGAGGATACCTCGCTTTCATTTCCGCTTTCCAATTCCTGTGTCATTTCCTCTATAAAGATGATTCCTCCACAAAACTTTAACTTGTGGTATGACCTTTCATAGCCGTAGGACATGCTCCTTCCTATCCAAGATCTTGACAGTACCTCCTCATACGTTAAGTCTTCGCTATCTCGTCCGGTTCTAACTCAATAACGTGGTTCGGTCTTTCACATATTTACGAAGCATGATATGTGAAACACATTATGAACACGTAGACATACTTTGAGGTAACGCAAGTCTATAGCTACATTTCCTACTCGGCCAAGAATTTGAAATGGACCAATAAATCGTGGATCGAGCTTTCCTCTCTTCCCAAATCTTGTAACTCCCTTCCACGGAGCAACTCGCAACAATACACGATCCCCTACATTAAATTCCACGCCCTTTCGATGAAGATCCGTGATAACTCTTTTTGTCGATCTTGTGCCGCTTTGTATATGTTGTCGAATCATTTGGATCTTTTTGGTAGTCATACGTATTAACTCCGAGTCCCAACAATGTTGCTTCACCCACCTCATCCCAACATATGGAGAACGACATTTTCGTCCATATAATGCTTCAAATGGAGCCACACCTATACTTGCTCGATAATCGTTGTTGTAGGAGAATTCCACCAATGGTAAATACTTATCCCAACCGCCCTTGAAGTCAGGACACGTAGTCTTAATAAATCTTCAAGAGTTTGAATAGTCCTCTCGATTGTCCGTCTGCTTTGGGGATGGTATGTCAACTAAATCGCAAACTGCGCTCCATAGCTTTTTGCAAGCTAACCCAAAATCTTGAAGTGAATCTTGGGTCACGATCCAAACTATGGATACGTGCATGCCATGCAACCTCACAATCTCATTCACGTATATACTAGCAAGACGCTCAAGGAATAAGTCTCCAGACGGCAAGAAATGAGCAGACTTGGTTAATCTATCAACAATAACCCAAATAAGATTGATGCCTTGAGAAACCGTAGGAAGACCCGAAACTAAATCCATAGTAATGTGTTCCCACTTCCATTCCTAATCTCAAGTGGTTGCAACGGACCCTTAGGTACAAGATGCTCCGCCTTTACACGCTGACAAGTTAAACACATCGAGATAAACTTTGCAATCTCTCTCTTCATATTGTTCCACCAAAATGTATGTCAAGATCACGATACATTTTAGTACTTCCGTGATGGATTGCAAATGGCGATTGTGTGCCTCCATCATAATCTTGTACTTCAAATCGTAGTCGTTAGAACACAAAGTTCAGAGTGGACTCAAGTATTCCTTCTTCATCAATTCTCGCTCCGAATAGCTCTTCTTGTACTTTCTTCTTCATACACGATCGCCTCTCCTGCCTGCTGGCTTGAGCAACCTTAACTTTTTCTATTAAAGTTGGTTCTACGCCATATACTGACATCATCGCACTCGCTCCCTCGCATATGATCTTCTACTCAACGCGCCGCGCCTACCACGCTCGCTTTTACCGTGATGGTATTGAATAGTGTGGTCGTAGTCTTCAATAGCTCGAGCCAACGTCGCCGCCGCCAGATGTTGAGTTCTTTTGAGTGAAGAAATATTTAAGGCTTTTTATGGTCTCAATATATCTCCACTTTCTCCCCATATAGATAGTGCCTCCATATTTTTAATAGCTGAAAACGATCGGGCCGCTAACTCTAGATCATGAGTAGGATAATTCCTCTCATACTCTTTAAGTTGTCGCGAGGCATAGGCTATGACTTTCCCACGTTGCATGAGAACACATCCTAACCTTTGCTCAAGCATCGTCAGAGATAACAAATCCATCCAACCAGATGGTATTGTTAGAACAAAGCCAAATAAGTCTCCTCTAAGCTCTTCGAAACTTTTTTCTCGATTCTTCGCTTCCAAACGAATTTTGTATCCTTCCGAAGTTAATGAAGTTAATGGAGTAGCGATTCGAGAAAACCTTCCATTTAATCTCCGATAATAACCAACTAAGCCCAAAAGCTACGTGATTTCAACCACCGACTTTGCTGTTGTTCTAACTTCAGATTGCTTCAATCTTCACGGATCAACAGATACTCCATGTTTCGACACCACGTGCCCAAGGAATGCTACTTCCTCAAGCCGTAACTCGATTTCTTCAATTTGGCATATAGTTGGTTTTCACGAAGCCTTCGAGTACCAAATTTCAAATGGTGCTCATGATCTTCACGGCTTTTGAATATATGAGGATGTCATCAATAAAGACAACAACGAAATTGATCCAAATATTCCTTGAATACTTGGCTCATCATATCCATGAAAGTCAAGCAGGAGCATTAGTTAGTCCGAAAAGACATGACTAAGAATTCATAATGCCCATACCGAAGTTCTCAAGGCGCCTTTGAATATCCTCATTCTAATCTTCACAAATTGATGATATCCGTAATCTAAGATCGATTTTTGAAAAGAATTGTGCCCCTCAGAATCGGGTCAAACAAGTCATCAATACGAGGTAGAGGATACCTATTCTTGATGGTGACATGGTTCAATTTCGATAGTCAATACAAAGTCGCATACTCCCGCCTTTTTTCTTCTTTACAAATAAAACAGAGCACCCCAAGGAGATGTACTAGACTAATGAAACCGATGTCCAACAATTCCTCGTAGTTGGACCTTTAACTCCTCAAGTTCAATAGAGCCATTCGATATGGGGTTTTAGAAATGGGCTTTGTACCAGTTCAAGATCAATAAAGAATTCAACTTCACGCTCGGGGTAGACCGAAGTTCTTCAGAAATACGTCAGAAAGTCAATAACAACAGAATATTATTCAAATTTGACGTGTCTTTATTCAAATCCATAACATGGGCTAAGAAAGCTTGACATCCGCTTTTTCAATAAACGAATAGCTTTATGATTAGATATGATGTTGATTGATTTTAATGGTTTAGTTGCTTGAATTCGCACAACAAAGTTGGTTAGAATATGAAAACTAACAACCTTATTTAAAACAATCAATTTTGGCATGATGAGTAGTTAACCAATCAATCCCTAAAATCACATCAAAAGCAAGTATCTTTAAAGAGATAAGGTCAATGTGTAAGGTAATGGTGCCAACTTGAATCAAACAAGATTTATAAAAAATGGATGTGATGAAAGTTTCTCCAACTGAGTTTCCACAGACAGTCAAAGTCTAATTTCTCCTGAGTCAAGTTTAAACGCTGAGCACATGCAGAGAGATAAATGAATGGGTAGACCCAGATCAAGTAAGGTATAAACTTCGCAAGAATTTATAAATAGCTTACCCGTGATCACCTCGTTTGGGTTCTCTCGATTATGACCAACCACAACAAACGCTTCTTCCCTAAATCGTTGACTTTGACTTTTCTCGGGATATTTTTTGAGTCACCGTCCTCACGAACTAGGTTTCGCCATCGCATAATCTCGAGCGATATGTCCTTCCTTTCCACAATTATAGCATACCTTGAACTGCTAGGGGCGCTTTGACCGTATGTCCTCTTTCCCAGATTTGTAGATATGACCGGTGGTCGTTTCTCCTCCTTAGAACCAGCTTGTCACGCCAAGACCGCCATCTTCACATGGTCGTTGTTAAATCTCTCTTTTAAAATCTCCTCCCGACTCGCTTCTTCTATTTTCATGGCCATGATTACCACCAGAGTGGTTACCATTTTTGTCCCATTCTGCTTTTCTCTCCCGGTTATCATTATTATTCGCTGATCGCTATCTCCGCACGATCCTCGTTGGGTCCTCAATTGACCGTATTTCGTTATCTCGCCTAATAATCGAGCCCTGCTTACAACATCCGAATAAAGAGAAAATTTATGAGAAATGAGATATCGACGACGACGCCGTTTCAAACCTCTAAGAAACATCCGCCATACGCTCCTCATTCTCCACCAAATGAGGTGCAAACCCGATAACTCGCAAACTTTGCCTCGCATCGAGACACCGCCATGTTGTTTTGTTCCAATCTGATGAACTCCACTTCCTTCAGACGCCTCCCTCCTAAATAGATCTCCGCCAGACATCTAATATACTAATCATGACGCCCCCAAAATAGGTATATCATCATCATTCTCGAGTTGTCAATACATGGTATGTAAACAACTACAACTTTATTATTACAACAAGAAACTGTGAGTTTGAATACAAATATTATCTTCTAGATAATATCTATACTCAAATAAATCCTCATCACATTTATCGATACATTATTTTACAAAAATGGTGAGGACTACTAAACAATCCTTTCTAAAACCTTCATTCCATACCCCGACTGCACTCGCTATATTCTCGCCTCCCCGAGAAAAATGGAACAAAAAGGAAAAGGGTGAGCTCAACTAGCTCAAGAAGAATATTATGACTAAGATAATATACAACAAATTATCGTTAGTCTTCAACAGAAAAATATAATAGAATACAATAGACAACAAATTTTAAATCAATATTCGCAATGAAATAATAATTCATTAGAAGAGTTAAGTAGAGAATGCAAACTACTATCTTCTATGTATGAATTTAAAAGTTCATCGCTCATCTTTTATCCCTCAGAACATCAATCAATATACATCCGAATCAAATATTCATCTTTGCACTACAGCCAAAGATATTCATCACTGGTCATGTTCATTTAAACACTGCTCATCTTCAGACTACGGCCAAAGATATTCTTCAGAAATCATTCATCTTTGCACTATGTGCCAAAGATATTCTTAAGAAATCATTCATCTTTGCACTATGTGCCAAAGATATTCCATAATATCATCATTTAAGACCGAGGATGATGAAAAAATTTTTTTTTAAAGAAACGAATCCAAAGGAAACAAAATGACAAGGATTAAGGATTAAGGATTCAGATTTGGTTTTATCCACGCCCAAAAATACCTCAAAAATAATCATAGTGGTGTAAAATTCAAGAATGATCAAAACATGGATACAATCGAAAGTTAGTATCCGTAATAGATGTTTTGATTTAAAAGAAGAAATTTTATTTTTCTATGAATAAGACCAGATACGTGAATAGTGTCAGATACGTGAATAAAGGCCGATACGTGAATAGTAACTCCGACACCAAAAGATAGAAATTCCACAAAAACATCTTCACGCTTTCTTAATTAATTGAATAAGTAACTTGTGAATAAGAATCGTGAATAAGAATCGCTGAATAAGAACTCGTGAATAAGAATCTCATGAATAAGAACTCATGAATAGTAACCCCACATGAAAAAGTTCCAAATTTGATAAAAACTTCAGATCAATATTTCAAAGATAATGATATTGAAGAAATAATATCATTACGAGAAAAAAATAATATCCCTTACCTCGAAAAGATCAAGATTTCTAAATGAAAAACCTGTATAAAGCATGACTTGAACTTGCAGACCAGATAGCAATACTCAAAGTATACTCAAAATACTCACAAGAATACGCCGATAATATAGAGAGAGAAAACTTCAGCTTCTCGTGTGATTTTCAATTCTAACCAAGACCCTATTTATAGAAAACGCTAGAACACCAAAGTAGTAAAAATTTAATAAAAAAATATATTATTAATAAATTTCTACGCGCCTCTTTGGAAATGATCCCAACATTTCCCACATGCCAACCTTCTAGAAAGAAATGATAAAAAACGTTTTTCATAAAATAAATAATTAAAACTTACAAAATCAATTATTTTGAGCTTCGTAACTTCAATAATTCATAATAAATAGCCCTTTCATCAGAAAATTCGAATCATGAGTTTTTATAGGAAATTCAATTTCTACAACAACTTTGCGTAAGAAAGTTTTTCCAAATTCCAAATAGAAATTGACCAAATCCACAAACCAAGCGATTTTTATTGTGCTATAATCAAATTTCAACCAATAAATGGGGTCCACCGACATGTTTAACATGTTTTAAACATTTATTGCAACAAAAATACTCTTCCTCCTCAGATACTCATATATCCCACATTCGTTGTAAAATATCACCATTAATATATTATTAAAATAATATATTTAAACGAATTATTTTATCGTAAAAAGATAAAATATTAATTTTCAACAATTGTCATTTTAAAATTTTTTTCCATCTATATCCACATAAAATCAATATTTTTCTCATCATATAAATCAATAATTAATTATTCACAAATAATATTATGTAATCACAATATCGACAACCGTGCAGCTCCTCAGAAAGAGGGCTTCCAATAAGAATTTCTTCTTCATCATGGCGCCGCAATTAGTGACCAAACCTCTCCTAGATGTAACTTTCTAGACATTGCCAATAATGTTATCTAATAATATTATTCAGATAATATGAATTATTGCTTCGATAATGAAAAATACCGTAATGACAATTATCAAACAACAAAGAATATAAAATATCAACGCAAAGAATTATTAACTCAATAAAATATCGAATAAAGAATTATCAGAACCATTATCGAGTAGTGCCTTCACGTAAGAATCAATAATTGGTGCAATACCGCAAAGCATCGCTCAACAACGCCAGACATAGTGTGTTTTAACCACCGGTATTCCAACAAGATAATAATTCAGAATAACTACGCCGCTATTTAAAAACAACTTATATTTGTCGCTTTTTTCATCCAATCGCTTCACATGGGGCCACACACATGGTCGCTAGGCTCGTCGCATTTAATATTCCCGACAAAGATTTAATATTCCACCACCAAACTAATATTCCCCGACAATAATGAATATTTTATAACCACTGCTTATTTTCAAATATTCATGATTTAACCCTTAACTATCCACATTAATCAAATCAACCCTTACTATTTCAAAATAATAAATAAAGGAAATTCCTTTTATTTAAAAATTTTTGGTCTTACAACCTCCCTCCTTATGAAATTTTTCTCTAAATCGACGACGACCGGTGTGTGTTTCAAAAGGTGAGGATACCTCGCTTTCATTTCCGCTTCCAATTCCCTGTGTCATTTCTCTATAAGATGATTCCTCCACAAAACTTTAACTTGTGGTATGACCTTTCAAGGCAGTAGGACATGCTCCTTCCTATCCAAGATCTTGACAGTACCTCCTCACACGTTAAGTCTTCGCTATCTCGTCCTGCTTTCTAACTCAATAACGTGGTTCGGTCTTTCACATATTTATTTAAGTATGATATGTGAAACACATTATGAACACGTAGACATACTTTGAGGTAACGCAAGTCTATAGCTACATTTCTACTACTCTGGCCAAGAATTTGAAATGGACCAATAAATCGTGGATCGAGCTTTCTCTCTTCCCAAATCTTGTAACTCCTTCCATGGAGCAACTCGCAACAATACATGATCCCCTACATTAAATTCCACGCCCTTTCGATGAAGATCCGCATAACTCTTTTGTCGATCTTGTGCCGCTTGTATACGCTTGTTAATCATTGGATCTTTTTAGTAGTCATACGTATTTAACTCTAGTCCCAACAATGTTGCTTCACCCACCTCATCCCAACATATCGAGAACTACATTTTCGCCCATATAATGCTTCAAATGGAGCCACACCTATACTTGCTCGATAATCGTTGTTGTAGGAGAATTCCACCAATGGTAAATACTTATCCCAAACTACCCTTGAAGTCTAGGACACAGTAGTCTTAATAGATCTTCAAGAGTTTGAATAGTCCTCTCGATTGTCTCGTCTGCTTGGGGATGGTATGTCAACTAAATCGCAAACTGCGCTCCATAGCTTTTTGCAAGCTAACCCAAAATCTTGAAGTGAATCTTGGGTCACGATCCAAACTATGGATACAGCATGCCATGCAACCTCACAATCTCATTCACGCATATACTAGCAAGACGCTCAAGGAATAAGTCTCCAGACGGCAAGAAATGAGCAGACTTGGTTAATCTATCAACAATAACCCAAATAAGATTGATGCCTTGAGAAACCGTAGGAAGACCCAGAACTAAATCCATAGTAATGTGTTCCCACTTCCATTCCTAATCTCAAGTGGTTGCAACTTAACCCCTTAGGTACAAGATGCTCCGCCTTTACACGCGCAAGTTAAACACATCGAGATAAACTTTGCAATCTCTCTCTTCATATTGTTCCACCAAAATGTATGTCAAGATCACGATACATTTTAGTACTTCCGTGATGGATTGCAAAAATGGCGATCAGGTGCCTCCATCATAATCTCAGACTTCAAATCGTAGTCGTTAGAACACAAAGTTCAGAGTGGACTCAAGTATTCCTTCTTCATCAATTCTCGCTCCTAATAGCTCCTTCAGTACTTTCTTCTTCATACGATCGCCCGGCCCGGTGGCTCGAGCAACCTTAACTTTTTCTATTAAAGTTGGTTCTATACAGATACTTGACATCATCGCACTCGCTCCTCAAGATATGATCTTCTACTCAACGCGTCACTACCACGCTCGCTTTTACTGTGATGGTATCAATAGTGTGGTCGTAGTCTTCAATAGCTCGAGCCAACGCCGTCGCGCAGATGTTGAGTTCTTTTTGAGTGAAGAAATATTTAAGGCTTTTTATGGTCCAATATATCTCCACTTTCTCCCCATATAGATAGGCTCCATATTTTTAAGCGAAAACGACGGCCGCTAACTCTCTAGATCACGAGTAGGATAATTCCTCTCATACTCTTTTAAGTTGTCGCGAGGCATAGGCTATGACTTTCCCACGCTGCATGAGAACACATCCTAACCCTTTGCTCTCAAGCATCATCAGAGATAACAAATCCATCCGAACCAGATGGTATTGTTAGAACAAAGCCAAATAAGTCTCCTCTTAAGCTCTTGGAAACTTTTCTCGATTCTTCGCTTCCAAACGAATTTTGTATCCTTCCGAAGTTAGCCGAAGTTAATGGAGAAGCGATTCGAGAAAACCTTCCACTTAATCTCCGATAATAACCAACTAAGCCCAAAAGCTACGATTTCAACCACCGATTTATTGTTCTAACTTCAGATTGCTTCAATCTTCACGGATCAACAGATACTCCATGTTTCGACACCACGCGCGCCCAAGGAATGCTACTCTCTCGCCGTAAACTCGATTTCTTCAATTTGGCATATAGTTGGTTTTCACGGGTTTTCGAGTACCAATTTCAAATGGTGCTCATGATCTTCACACTTTTGAATATACGAGGATGTCATCAATAAAGACAACAACGAATCGATCCAAATATTCCTTGAATACTGGCTCATCATATCCATGAAAGTCGCAGAGCATTAGTTAGTCCGAAAGACATGACTAAGAATTCATAATGCCCATACCGAAGTTCTCAAGGCGCTTTGAATATCCTCGCCTAATCTTCACCGATGATATCCGTAATCTAAGATCGATTTTTGAAAAGAATTGTGCCTCAGAATCGGTCAAACAAGTCATCAATACGAGGTAGAGGATACCTATTCTCGATGGTGACATGGTTCAATTCCCGATAGTCAATACAAAGTCGATACCCCGCTTTTCTTCTTTACAAATAAAACAGAGCACCCCAAGGAGATGTACTAGATTTAATGAAACCGATGTCCAACAATTCCGAGAGTTGGACCTTTAACTCCCAAGTTCAATAGAGCCATTCGATATGGGGTTTTAGAAATGGGCTTTGTATCAGTTCAAGATCAATAAAGAATTCAACTTCACGCTCGGGGGTAATCGAAGTTCTTCAGAAATACGCCAGAAAGTCAATAACAACAGAATATTATTCAAATTTGACGTGTCTTTATTCAAATCCATAACATGGGCTAAGAAAGCTTGACATCCGCTTTTTAATAAACTAATAATTTTTATGATTAGATATGACAAGTTGATTGATTTTAATGGTTTAGTTGTTGAATTGCATAACAAAGTTGGTTAGAATATGAAAACTAACAACTTATTAAAAAACAATCAATTTTAAAATGATGAGAAGTTAACCAATCAATCCCTAAAATCACATCAAAAGCAAGTATCTTTAAAGAGATAAGGTCAATGTGTAAGGTAATGGTGCCAACTTGAATCAAACAAGATTTATAAACAAATGGATGTGATGAAAGTTTTCCTAACTGAGTTTCCACAGATAGTCAAAGTCTAATTTCTCCTGAGTCAAGTTTAAACGCGAGAGCACACGCAGAGAGATAAATGAATGGGTAGCACCCAGATCAAGTAAGGTATAAACTTCGCAAGAATTTATAAATAATAGCTTACCCGTGATCACCTCGCTTGGGTTCTCTCGATTATGACCAACCACAACAAACGCCTTCCCTAATCGCTGACTTTGACTTTTTCGGGGATTTTTCGAGTCACCGTCCTCAATGAACTAGGTTTCGCCATCGCATAATCTCGAGCGATATGTCCTTCCTTTCCACAATTATAGCATACCTTGAACTGTCTAGGCGCTTTGACCGATATGTCCCTCTTTTTCCCAGATTTTAAGATATACGACCGGTGGTCGTTTCTCCCCTTAGAACCAGCTTGTCACAAGACCGCCATCTTTCACATGGTCGTTGTTAAATCTCCTCTTTAAAATCTCCTCCCGACTCGCGCTTCTTCTATTTTCACGGCTATGATTACCACCAGAGTGGTTACCATTTTGTCCGTCTCTGCTTTTCTCCGCAGGTTATCATTATTCTCGCTGATCGCTATCTCCGTACGATCCTCGGTCAGGGTCCTCAACTGACTGCATTTCAAGTATCTCGCCTAATAATTGAGCCCTCGCTTACAACATCCTAATAAAGAGAAAATTTATGAGAAATGAGATATCGACGACGCCGTGTTTCAAACCTCTAAGAAACATCCGCCATATACGCTCCTCATTCTCCACCAAATGAGGTGCAAACCGATAACTCGCAAACTTTGCCTCGCATCGAGACACCGCCATGTTGTTTTGTTCCAACTGATGAACTCCACTTCCTTCATACGATTTAACACTTTCGTGAAAGTATTTGTCATTAAATAGCTTCAAACGCCTCCCAAGACATGCCGAAAAGGGCCGGATGGGTACGCTTCACGCACTCCCACCAAGAGTCCGCTTCGCCATTTTAACATAAAGGTGGCGAATGGAACCTTCGTTTCTCTCCGCATCCCAAGACATCGAATATCTTGTAATTTGTTTGACCCATGTTTCCGCCATGATCGGATCTCGCTTTCCTTAAATTCGTGGTCCCAACTTCGAATCGCTGGGTCGTGGATAACCCGTGAATTGCTATCATTTCTCCTCAGATTTTGAACACGAAGTTTCCTCGTCTCGATTTTGCATGAATCGCAAAAACTTCTAAACATCCCCTCGCTCATCATCTCGCTTCAATGGTGTTGTTCACAGGAGGAACATTGCCACTGCTGTGCACGCTCTCCTCGCTGTGAGTACAGCATCTCCACTGGCCTCATTTCCATTGTTAATATTCTCAACGACATTCTCAAACACCGCCATAAAACAAGGGTTAATTAAGGAAATCAATATATCACATAATATCCCTATATATCGACCAACTAACAAATAAGCTTAGTAGACACACTAGCTAAGGATTTACCTGCCTCTCCTCCTAGTTCTATTCCCCGATCTCCGCCAGAGATCATATCCCTAAGCTCGATACTAATCGCGACGCCCCCAAAATAGGTATACATCATCACCCATCGAGTTGTCAATACATGGCATGTAAACAACTACAACTTTATTATTACAACAAGAAACTGTGAGTTTGAATACAAATATTATCTTCTAGATAATATCTATACTCAAATAAATCCTCATCACATTTATCGATACATTATTTTACAAAATGGTGAGGACTACTAAACAATCCTTTCTAAAACCTTCATTCCATACCCGACTGCACTCGCTATATTCTCGCCTCCCCGAGAAAAATGGAACAAAAGGAAAAGGGTGAGCTCAACTAGCTCAAGAAGAATATTATGACTAAGATAATATACAACAAATTATCGTTAGTCTTCAACAGGAAAAATATAATAGTAATACAATAGACAACAAATTTTAAATCAATATTCGCAATGGAAATAATAATTCATTAGAAGAGTTAAGTAGAGAATGCAAACTACTATCTTCTATGTATGAATTTAAAAGTTCATCGCTCATCTTTTATCCCTCGTAACATCAATCAATATACATCCGAATCAAATATTCATCTTTGCACTACAGCCAAAGATATTCATCACCGGGTCATGTTCATTTAAACACTGCTCATCTTTGCACTACGGCCAAAGATATTCTTCAGAAATCATTCATCTTTCATCTTTGCACTATGTGCCAAAGATATTCTTAAGAAATCATTCATCTTTGCACTAAAGCCAAAGATATTCCATAATATCATCATTTAAGACCGAGGATGATGAAAATATTTTTTTTAAAGAAACGAATCCAAAGGAAACAAAATGACAAGGATTAAGGATTAAGGATTCGTGACTTTGGTTTTATCCACGCCCAAAAATACCTCAAAAATAATCATAGTGGTGTAAAATTCAAGAATGATCAAAACATGGATACAATCAGAAAGTTAGTATCCGTAATAGATGTTTTGACTTAAAAGAAGAAATTTTATTTTTCTATGAATAAGATCAGATACGTGAATAGTGTCAGATACGTGAATAAAGGCCAGATACGTGAATAGTAACTCCACACACCAAAAGATAGAAATTCCACAAAAACATCTTCACGCTTCATTTAATAGTACTCGTGAATAAGAATCGTGAATAAGAACTCGCTGAATAAGAATCGTGAATAAGAACTCGTGAATAAGAACTCATGAATAAGAACTCATGAATAGTAAACCCGACATGAAAAAGTTCCAAATTTGATAAAACTTCAGATCAATATTTCAAAGATAATGATATCAAGAAATAATATCATTTAGAAAAAAATAATATCCCTTACCTCGAAAGATCAAGATTTTTAAATTTAAACACCTGATATAAGGTCATGATTGAACTTGCACCAGATAGCAATACTCAAAGTATACTCAAAATACTCACAAGAATACGCCGATAATATAATAGAGAGAAAACTTCAGCTTTCGTGTGATTTTCAATTCTAACCCAAGACCCTATTTATAGAAAACGCTAGAACACCAAAGCGTAAAATTTAATAAAATATATTATTATTAATAAATTTCCTACGCCTCTTTGGAAATCAGATCCAACATTTCATTTCCCACATGCCAACCTTCTAGAAAGAAATGAAAAAAAACGTTTTTCATAAAATAAATAATTAAAACTTACAAAAATCAATTATTTTGAGCTTCGTAACTTCAATAATTCATAATAAATAGCCCTTTCATCAGAAAAATTGAATCTCATGAGTTTTTATAGGAAATTCAATTCTCTACAACTTTGCGTAAGAAAGTTTTTCCAAATTCCAAATATAAAATTGACCAAATCCACAAACAAGCGATTTTATTGTGCTATAATCAAATTTCTACCAATAAATGGGGTCCACCGACATGTTTAATATGTTTTAAACATTTATTGCAACAAAAATACTCTTCCTCCTCAGATACTCATATATCCCACATTTGTAAAATATCATCATTATTATATATATTATTAAAATAATATATTTAAACGAATTATTTTATCGTAAAAAGATAAAATATTAATTTTCAACAATTGTCATTTTAAAAATTTTCTCCATCTATATCCACATAAAATCAATATTTTTCTCATCATATAAATCAATAATTAATTATTCACAAATAATATTATGTAATCACAATATCGACAACTGTGCAGCAGCTCCTCAGAAAGAGGGGCTTTCCAATAAGAATTTTCTTCATCGCGCCGCAATTAGTGACCAAACCTCTCCTTAGATGTAACTTTCTAGACATTGCCAATAATGTTATCTAATAATATTATTCAGATAATATGAATTATTGCTTCGATAATGAAAAATAATGCAGTAATGACAATTATCAAACAACAAAGAATATAAAATATCAACGCAAAGAATTATTAACTCAATAAAAAAATATCAATAAAGAATTATCGTGAACCATTATCGAGTAGTGCCTTCACGTAAGAATCAATAATTGTGCAATACCGCAAAGTAATCGCTCAACAACGCCAGACATTAGTGTGTTTTAACCACCGGTATTCCAACAAGATAATCTCAGAATAACTACGCCTGCTATTTAAAAACAACTTATATTTGTCGCTTTCATCCAATCGCTTCTCACATGGGGCCACACATGGTCGCTACCGTCGCATTTAATATTCCCTCTTAAAGCATTTAATATTCCATTTAACCAAACTAATATTCCCCGACAATAATGAATATTTTATAACCACTTGCTTATTTTGAAATATTCATGATTTAACCCTTAACTATCCACATTAATCAAATCAACCCTTACTATTTCAAAATAATAAATAAAGGAAATTCTTTTATTTAAAAATTTTGGTCTTAGCGTAATATTAAATATTTGAGATGTTGTTTTTATTACATTTGATGTTTATAAGGAATTGAACATTACCGCTTTGTTGTCCACACACAAGGGCTGTAGTTTTCTCTTCATTTATATGGAAATACTGGGTATGAATCATTTTAGTTCGGATGTGCACACACATGACCATTATGATTTAGAGGTAAAATATAAGGAGTTACATGATGATGTAATTGACAAGAGTTGTCTACTTATTTATTTATATATAGTTTGTAAGACCCCAACTTTTATGAATAAAGATGAATTTTCTATAATTATCATTTTTGAATATTATGGAATGAATTTGATATAATGTTATAGTTGTGGGTAATAGTTATAAATTTTGCAAAAGTACGCAAGTTGTTATATAATATTCGATTGGTCGGGGAATATTCATTTTAACAGGAATATTCGTATGATGACACAATCATTGGTGGACCCCACAACGAAATTATTATCGGATTGAGAAAATGACAAAAATATTTTATGAAAATAATCTACATGAAATTTTATCGTTAATCGTTGAAACACCCGTTGTTAAAAGTACGAGGAATACGCGTGGTCAGATATAGTAGCACACGTCATTGATTATTGATGCTTACGTGAGAAGTCACTCGCTTTTGTTCAATTATTGCTTCAAAGAATTGTTGCATAAGTATCTCACGTTAATTGATTCAATTATTGTCGATATTTTATATATTATTAAATCAATAATTGAGATGGCGAAGTTATTAATATTATTATTTGCAATATTAACGATGTCTAGAAGTTCTGCCAAGGAGAGGTTTGGTCACCTAATTGCGCGCCAATAGGGAGAAATCCTTATTGGAAAGCCCCTCTTTCCTGGAAACGACACCGGTCGATTGATAAAAGTGTGAATTATAATAATGATGATGAAGTTTTATTTTATTAGTATTATTAATGTAATAAAACGAAAAACTTTTTATATAAAATAGAATACTTTTATAAAGTTATTCATTTTATTAGACTATAAATAGAATATATTATATTCTATTATGCATAGTATTTTGCATAGTAAAATCTTTTTATATAAAATAGAATACTTTTATAAAGTTATTCGTTTTATTAGACTATAAATAGAATATATTATATTTTATTATGCATAGTGTTTGCATAGTATTCTGCGATAGTAAAATCTTTTTTATATAAAATGTAATACTTTTATAAAGTTATTCGTTTTATTAGATTATAAATAGAATATATTATATTTTATTTAAAAGATTTTGTTTTATTAGAATATTTTATAGTAAACCAAACTGATCGGCCCATTTAAAAGTAAATCAACTGACCGCTCAGAATTAGTTACTATTCAAAGACATTCTCCTATAAATAGAAGCTCATTCCTTCATTATTTCTTATTTAATTCTTTGAAACTCTACAGAGAGAAACTATAGAGAAAGAAGAAAAGTGTTTCGCTACTTCACTACTCTTATATCCAGTTTGTTCTAAGGTAAGGGATATTATTTCTTTCAGTATTCATGAAGAGAACTTCGTTATTCCATTTTTATATTCTCATTGGAATAACTTTATACGCTTGCTCTACCCTATACTTGGTGAAATTCTTACATTATTCCATTCTTTATCATTATGTTGAATAACCTGCATACATGCTTAATACCGCATACATGGTGAAATTCTTCATTATGCCATTCTTTATTATTCATTGGAACATCCACTTGCGGTTAATTTTGCACGATTGGTTCCGTTATTTATTATTCTGTTGGAATATTCATGCGCATGCGCGTACGCGTGACACGGTTCCGTTATTTATTATTCTGTTGGAATAACCTGTCTGTGCGGTCTATCGCATGCGTGGTGATTTCTTTTGTTATTCCATTCTTTATTATACTTAGTTGGTTAAAGTTTTGACTTCTATACTCCATGAAATTAGTGGAATATCCTTGATATTTGTGCTTCATCCAATATCTTTTCATGAAAATATTCTTCTGAGCATTCTTGAATTTTACTCTTCAAAGAAATATCATTTTGACAATTTGGACGTTATTAGTTCCTGGATAAATTAATTCTTGAACTTGTTTTATTGAATTCTTATATCATTGTCATCATCCTCATGATTATATTATGTTGAAAGTCATACGTGGGCTCGTAGTGCATAGATGGACTTGGTATGATTATGACCAGGGATTAATCGGTATAATCATGACCGTAATGTTACAAATGATGTGGTAAAAGTCCTCATTGGCCCGTAGTGCATTGATGGACAGTTGTTGGCATGATCATGACCATTGATGAATACACGAATATCCTTGGCCCGTAGTACATGGATAATTTGTGGTTGTGATACTAATGAATATCCTTGGCCGTAGTACAGGGATGATGTGGATTATTTATTAAGCTAAGTCCCAACGATAAAAGTGATGAAAAACCTTTTAAATCATAAAAGATAGTAGATTTTATTCTCTACTTGACTCTTTTAGTGGATTGCTTGTTCCGCTGCAGGTAAACTTGATATTTGTTATATTGTATCAGTTTAACATTGTTGAATGCTAATGATAATTTATTCTGTATTATCTTAGTCATAATATTTCTTACTGGGCTAGTTGAGCTCACCCTTTTACTTTCATTGTTCTCTCCAGGAAATGAAAACGTAGCAGGGACTAGTCGGGGAACGGAGTGACGGTCCAGATAATAGCATTAGTAGTCCTCACTATTCTGTTAAATAGTGTGATAATAAATTTAATGAGGACTCAATTGAGTGTGGATATTGTCTAGATGACAATATTTGTATTAAAACTCACAACATATATTTTGTCGTATTTTACACGACTGTTGTATAATTAAGTTGTATTTGAATTTTGTACCATGTATTTTGTGACTCAAGATGGGTGATGTACCTATTTTGGGGGCGTCACATAGTTTGTTGTGCACACACAAGGCTATATACATTTGAAATGGGATCCTTATCCTCACTAGCAAATCTTTAATTAGATATTGTCGAACTATATTCATGAGGGTAATATAGTTTGAAGAAAATAGTGGGAGATACCAATATAAAATAAGATCTAATTTATTTTGGTAATTAATTAAATGAATGTTTGCTAAAATATTGTGTTTTTACATGCAGAATTTTGAAAATGTCACATTCACTAATTTCACTACGTAGCATACTTGATGCTAACAAACTGAGCGGACCGAATTACACGGGCTGGTTAAGGAATCTGAGAATTGTTCTCACTGCTGAAAAGATTTCTTATGTCCTAAATTCGCCCGTACCTGCAAAAGTTGCAGAGACAGCCTCTGAGGAAGAGATTGCTACTTTTAAAAAGTGGCAAGATGATGCATCTGTGGCTCAATGTATCATGCTCGCATCCATGAGTAACGAGCTTCAGCGTCAGCATGAAACCATGGATGCTCCTACTATGCTACTGCACCTTCAAGAGTTTTATGGTGAGCAAAGTAGGACTGCTAGATATGAAATATCTAAGGAGCTCTTCCGATCTCGGATGACCGAGGATACTACTGTTGAGACTCATGTCCTAAACATGGTTAATTTGATTGAACGTCTTGGATAGCTTGGGTTCTTTATGGATGGGGAGTTGAGTTAAGATTTAGTCTTGCAGTCACTCCCGAACACCTTCTCACAATTTGTTGTGAATTTTCACATGAATAAGTTGGATGTCAGCTTGCCTGAATTACTTAACATGTTGAAAACTGCTGAAGGTCACTTCCCATCCAAGAATGACCATGTCTTAATGGTGGATGATTCTTCCAAGAAAAGGAAGAGGCTCAAGGTATCTTCTCAAAAGAAGAAATCCAAGAAGGTTAAAGGTAAGGCGAAAGTGAAGGATCAAAAGAAACCTAATCCAGCTAGCAAAGGAATTTGCTTCCATTGCAACAAGCCGGGTCACTGGAAGAGGAACTACAAGGATTATCTTGCGGAATAAAAGCAGAAGAAGCTTAGAGAAGCTTCAAATCCTAATCAAGGTTTGTTTATGATTGAAATTAATTTTTCTGAAAGTCAATCTTCTACTTGGGTATTGGATACCTACCGTGGTTCTCAAATATGTAATAATATATGTGGACCGGTCAAGTAGAAATGAAAGCAAGGATGAGGTCGTCTTTACGAGTGGGAAATGGAGCAAAGATCACGTTGCATTAGTTGTAGGGACTTATTGTTTAGCAGATCGCCACTGGCAAGTCCATTAGTTTAAATAATTGTTATTTTATTCTGTCACTTATTAGAAACATTATTTATATCTCTGTATTGGATATGGATGGTTTTGACATTATAATAAAGAACAATAGTTGTTCTATTTATAATAATAATGTTTTATATGGTGTTGGTAAATTACGAAATGGACTTACATTCTTGACTTGCATGAAAATATACTTTAAATTGAACAAACTAAGAAAAGGAAAAGAGATGATGTTAATTATACCTATATGTGGCACTGTAGACTTGGTCATATTAATGAAACAAGATTATCCAAGTTGTATAAAAATGGGCTCCTAGAGCTATCAGATTATGAATCATATCCAACTTGTGAATCTCGTCTCATGGGAAAAATGACTAAATCTCCTTTTAGTGGAAAAGGAGAAAGAGTTACAGAGTTGTTAGTGTTGGTATACACAGATGTATGTGGACCTATGACAACAAATGCACAAGGAGGGTATTATTATTTTATTAAATTCACTGACGATCACTCAAGATTTGGATATGTGAATTTAATGAAATACAAATCTGAATCATTTGAAAAGTTCAAAGAGTTCAGAAGTGAAGTAGAGAAACAAACGGGCAAAAGTATTAAGATTCTTCGATCAGATCGAGGTGGTGAATACTTAAGCAGTGAGTTTCTCAATTATCTCAAAGAAAATGGTATAATCTCACAATGGACTCCACCAGGCACGCCACAACTGAATGGTGTATCTGAAAGAAGAAATCAAACACTGTTGGATATGGTTCGTTCCATGATGAGTTTTATCGATCTTCCGGTGTCATTCTGGGGATATGCCCTAGAAACAACTATATATCTACTAAATAAGGTTCCCTCAAAATCCGTCCCTAAGACTCCATATGAGATATGGACAGGGAGGAAGCCTAGTCTTAAGCATGTTAAGATTTGGGGATGTCCAGCTTATGTGAAAAGGTTTCAGAATTATAAGCTTGGGACAAGATCTGATAAGTGTACTTTTGTGGGATATCATAAAGAAAGTTTAGGATATTATTTTTATAATCCAGCTGAACAAAAGGTGTTTGTTGCCAAACTTGCTACCTTCTTGGAAAAGGAGTTTATCCTTGAAGGGGTTAGTGGGAGGAAAATAGATCTTGAAAAAATTCAAGAACCACAAACCACTACAGATCAAATGGATGAACCTGTCCAAGTAGAGATTCCTTCTGTACCACACCCTATTCGTAAATCTGGAAGAGTACCAAAGATACCTGATAGGTATGGACTTGTCATAGAAGATGACGATGAGGTACGCATTATAGATGATGGTGATCCATTGAATTATGAACAGGCTATGAGTAATAAAGACTCAGAGAAGTGGCAAGAAGCCATGAAATTCGAGATGGACTCCATGTATGAAAACCAAGTATGGACTTTGGTTTCACCACCTGAAGGCATTAAGTCTATTGGGTGTAAATGGGTCTTTAAAAGAAAGACTGGAGCAGACGACAAGTTAGAGACCTATAAGGCCTGACTGGTCGCAAAAGGTTTCAAACAAAGACAAGGAGTTGACTATGACGAAACCTTCTCACCAGTAGCAATGCTCAAGTCCATTCGGATTTTGCTTGCGATTGCAGCTTACCATGACTACGAAATTTGGAAAATGGACGTGAAAACAGCCTTCCTCAATGGGAAACTTGAGGAGGATGTGTATATGACACAGCCAGAGGGATTTGTTTTGAAGCTTGGAACAAATCAAGTTTGTAAGCTACAACGATCTATTTATGGATTGAAGCAAGCTTCTCATAGGTGGAACATCCGTTTTGGTTAGGTTTGTAATATTCATGAACGCAATCAAATTGCATAAATAAGCTTAAAACGGTAAAAATCGAGTTTAAAATTTTACAAACCATATACCCGGATCACCCTTTATGCACAATTATTAATTAAACGAAAAAAGATAAAGAATAAGAATCATACCTTGAAGATCGAAGCTTCCTCGTACAAGTTCACCTCCAATCCTTTTCGCTCAACTTGAATCCACCGGGTTTGGTTCCTTCCTTCGATCAACGTTAGCCACCCAAGTGTTTGGCCTCTGAGGTGATCCACCAAGGAAAAAGAAGATTCAAGAAGAAGGGTATTGGCTCAAACCCTAGTTTTTCTATCTCTATAGAAAAAAGGCGCATTTCTCAAACAAATTGGAATTATACGTTGTAAAAGTCGATACCACCCATAATAAGACTCCTCTTATTTAAAGATATCAAGCAACCCACCTTAACAATTAAGGAATTGGGATTTATTTTATTAATTAAATTCTTTTAATTAATTAAGCTCCCTAATCTTATTAGGGATAATTAATTAAACTCCTTTAACTAATTTTCCTTCCTAATCCAATTAGGAATAAATGAGAGTACTTATATTAAATTAATTCCTAAACTCTTTTAGAAATTAAAATAATAATAATAATTGTAATAATATTAATAAGACTCTCTTATTAATTTATATTTAATATTTCTAAAATATTAAATAATAATATTAAGCTATTTAATTTATTCTATCACCATAGATTAAATTAAATATACATAACATATTATTACGATTATGCCATTAACTTCTTAAATAATTATTCTTCCTTTTATGGTGTGACCCTTTAGGTTCTCCATATTAAACCAATTGTGAATAAATCAATTAGAATAATTCTAATCTTATTTAAATAAATAAATTAAACAATTAATTTATTTAAATAAATAATATTTATTCTACAATAGGATGTTCTCCCCAATGATCAACGACTTTCCAGATAATATAGATTTCAACATTAATCATAAAAGAACCTTTGAGTAAATAGTTACCGCATAATTCAATCCTTCCACCATACAATGTCCCAATTAAATATAAGACATGGAATTATCACAAGTCTTATTTTATTTAATTATATGTATTTCGACTCCTTAAATGCACAACTCAAATAATGCAAATTAGAAACTCCTTTCTAATTTCATTCTCCGCCGCCAAGGACTATCGGGTTGTCATTTATCGAATCACATAGACATTTCTTCTTTTATTAGAAGTGGTAGATTCTTTATCGATCATACATTATCTCCATGTACAACTTATTATACCCAAGCATACCCTTTGATATACCCTAAGGGTCTTAAGGAATAAGTCAAAGTATAACTCATCATACACAAGATACTATGATGATCTCAAGTCCAAGGATCACTTCAGACTACTATCACTACAGAATTCCTATCGACAGCAAGTAAAACTCCATTAGGTATTCCTTAGCGAGCCACGCTCAAAGTGAACTTATTCTCTAATAAGCACCTACATACTTGCTTTTAGTGTCTCCACACAAATGATCATGAGATCAATCATCCTCATCCAATGAGCAAAGCAACGATGTACCAATCTATCCCGGATTCACTAATCCCCAATTTAGTAATCCAATGATTGGGAACTATTTTAGTTTTAAGCTTTCTAAGAATTTAGATCTCATTAGAATGATCATCATCATTATTCTAAAAGCATTGCTTAAAACTATGGGTTTATCACATATTATAAAACAACATCATGTAGATAATTAAAAGCCTTTAATAAATTAATACTTTTTATTAATAAATGAATAAGATTGTTACAAAGTATATGCTTTATCATCAAACATGATTGGCTTTGTGCATACTACTTTCAATCTCCCACTTGCACTAAAGCCAATCGCCATGGTATCTCATACTCTTCTTCTCTAAGTGACGATTATCCCATCGTTGGATAAGCTTTTAGTTAATGGATATGTAATGTTGTTCATGAGAGTCCACTATCTCTATAGTGATTTCCCATCTTTCAATGATTCTAATAATCAAATGAAAGTGCCACAACACATGTTTAGATCCAAGATGAGACTTAGAACTATTCCTAGTTCTCAGAATGAACTTTTAATCCAAACAATCAACTTGCAGCCTTCATTTATAGCTATATACTTTGTCTTTATCACTAAACCAAAGAACTTTTTGTTGTTTGGAACCTTTCCAATTCATCGCACCATCGCTCAAGATAACGCTTTACCTTAAAGTGGATTTTTTCGTCATCTTGGTCCGTCTCGAAAAACTTGAGTCTCGTTAAGCCCTCTAGTTTTAATTTAGACCCACCATGAATATGATCACATCCTTAGTGCTTAAGCTAAGCACTTTAAGATGTTTTTCACCGACTCATAGTGAACTTCTCCATAATACGACCGATCAACATCGTGTCTCAGACATTTCATTGCATACATGATTGTCACTCATGCGACTCTCTTTTCGTGAGTCTGTGGGGACTATTAAGAGAGATACACTCCATAGCTCATCTACATGAGACATCTCTTGAGTTTGCCATGCTAAACGACTTTAGCATCAAATGAATATACGCTCGGGTTAAGTCGAGCATCCTTTTAAATCTATCTATATAGATTTATATCCCCAATTAAGATACTCTTCCAAATCATTCATGGAGGAATGTTTAGACAACTTTATCTTTATCGATCAGTAGCATTGGTATGTCATTCCTTATCCGTAGTATATCAACATATAGTACTAGGAATGTCACGATGTCTCTAATCGACCCTTTTGTACACACTAGGTTCATTCTTATTTTTGATAAAATCAAACTCTTTTGATTGCCTCCATCAAAACGAATGTTCCATATTTGAGAAACTTGCTTCAATCCATTTCTCCGAGTGTCTACAACACTTACCTCATCGTATGTAATCGGATCATCATCTTCTATGATGTGTACCTCATCATCATCATCATCCATGATGAATCCATACCTCCTAGGTATCTTTGGAACTATTCCTAGATTTACGATTATCTGGCCAGGTATAATAGGTCTATCTATGTGTTCCTCTTATTCGACTTATAGTGTTTTGTGGTTCTTGAACTCTTCAAGATCTATTATCCTCCCACTAGCCCCCTTCAATGATAAACACCTTTATCTTAGAAGGCAAACGTGTTTCGTAATAAACACCTTTTGCTAAGTAGAATTATAGAACATATACCCTAAACTTACTTTAGGATGTCCCACAAATCAGACATGTCAAATCTTGTCCCAAGCTTATCCTTTGAAACCTTTTCACATAAGTCGACAACCCCTTATCTTAACATACTTAAGATTAGAATCCTCCCCGTCCATAACTTTTATGGAGTCTTCAATGGATTTTGAGGTTACCTTTTCGTAGATATATGTACCATTTCTAGGACATGATCCTAGAAGGATACCGGAATGCTTCAGTAAAATCATTATGGACCGCATCTATGTCCAACAAGGTACGATTTTTCCTTTCAGATACATCAATCAATTATTACATATCGAGAGGCGTCCATTATGAGAAAACCATTTGAGATGATCTAGAAACTTATTGCACAAGTATTTATTCCTCGATCTAATCAAAGAATCTTAATACTTTGTCAATTTGTTTCACTTTCAATTCTTTTGAACCTTTCAAATAATTCACACTTGTATTTCAACAAATACATACATTCAACTCTTTGAATGATCATCTCCTTTTCTTATACTAATTTGTTCAATTTGCAAAATTATTTTCATGTAAGTCAAGTATACAAAATTTATTAAGTAATATTTCCATCTATACAAAACATTATTATTATAAATAGTAACAACAATTGTTCTTAATTATAATACCAAAGATTTCATTGTCCAACAATAAAATGGAAATAATATTTTTAACAAGAATCGGAATACAATAACAACTTATCGACTTAATAGATTTGTTCAGTAGGCATTGCTAAACTATAAGTTTCTATGGCTATGCAAAGCAACCTTTGCTTCATTTCCCCACATATAGATTACTTATATTTGTTTAGCTTTCTACTTCGCTTGGTCCCTTCATAAATCTATATTTATGATAACCAAAGTCGGTATCCAATACCCAAGTAGAACCTCGACTTAAAGAAAAATTTATTTTAAATCATGAACAAAATCAGATTTGTAACCAAACTTCACTAAGCTTCTTTCGTTAGCCTCGCAAGATGCTTCTCGCAGCTTTCTTTCCAAAGGTCCGTGCTTATTGCAAGGGAAGCAAACACCTTTGCTATCCGTGACGCTTTTGTTCTTATTATCCTTTGTTTATGCCTTTCTATATACCTTCTTTGAATCGCTCTTCTTTCGTAAGATCCTTTGGCCCCTACCAAGAAGACATGGTCTTTCTTGGTTGAAAGTGACTCTCAACATTTTTCAACATATGTAAGCAAATCAAATCAAAAGGTCGATATCTAGCTTGTTCATATGAAAAATTCACAACAATTGTGAAAGGAGTCCCGGAGTGAGTGCAAGATCAAATTCGCTCAACTCTCCATCCATGACAAAACCGTTGTCCTAATTCGATCAATCAAATTGATTATGTTAAGAACTTTTATCTGCATCTATAGTGCCATGGCCATTCTAGATCTAAGAGCTCCTTAGATATCTCGATATCTATCGCCCCTACTTTCCTCACCATCAACTACTTGATGTGCGTGAATATAGTAGGAGCATCCATAGTTTCATGCCGACATCAAGCTCGTTACTCATGGATGCAAGCATGATGCATCGAGCCAATCGCAGCATCATCTTGCCACTTTCTAAAAGTAGCAATCTCTTCCTCAGAGGCATCATCGCAAACCATTGCAGGATATAGGCGTATTAATGACATAAGATAGCTTTTCAAACTATGAGAACTATTCTCAAATTCCTTAACCAATCCGCTTAATTTGGCCCCGTTAATTTAACATCTAATATGCTTCGCAGTTGATAGTAATTTTAGACATTGTAAAATTCTATAAATGAATTTGTAATTAACAACATTTTAACATACATTCTTTTATTAATTACCAAAATAAATTAGGTCTTGTTTTAAATTGGTATCTCCCACTATTTTCTTCAAACTATATTACCTCACTTATATAGTTCGCAAAATCTAATTAAAGATTTGCTAGTGAGAATAAGGATCCCATTTCAAATGTATATAGCCTTGTGGTGACACAACAAACTATATATAAATAAATAGGTAGACAACTTTTGTCAATTACATCAACTATGCAACTCCTTTTTTTTGCCTCTTAGATTATTTTGATCAAGTGGTGGCACATCCGAATCAAAATTATCCAAGTTAAGTCCCACCTAGCACTCCATATATATTCAAAAAGAAAAATATCATCCTTGTGGTGACACAACAAAACAATATTGTTCAATTTTCTTTATAAGCATCAAATGTGATAAATTAACATCTTAAATACTTAATACTGCATTTTGTGGTGACACAACAAACTCATATTAAATATTTAATACTCTATTAATTTTATCATGCTAGAAGGCGACGCTCGATATTCCAAATATCTTTGAACGCTAGGACTTAATATAAAAAATTGAGGGGTTTGTTATTAATTTGTCTCATCTTGTTTTTAGCGCATACATATATATATATAAAATACGCTATTATATTAATGAACATGCGAAGCATGTTTGCATAATATATAATATATATAGTATAAGCATGCACATATAGAATACTATATTCTACCCGGATTGATTATGGACTTTTATTCTAGTTTGGTTCACTAGAGCCACCAAGTGAACCAAAAGGTCAAACCCTAGGGGTGCAAGAAATAATATTTAAATATAACTATTACATTTAAAACCTGCTCCATTACAAACGGGTCTTCAAGCGCTCCTTGCTTTCCTCGATCTCAATTTTCAAAATTAATTCTAACTATTCCTATTACAAAACTATTTAAAATAAATAGAAACCTTGATCGCTAAAAATAAGGGAAGTACATAGGAGGGAGATAGAATTTACATTAAGAAAAATTAGAGAAAATTTAGGCACGCAGTAACCCCATTTAATAAAAAACCCATACATTCATGCATCCAACTAAAATAAAATCCAATCACATCGGGTCAATAGTCCATAATCAATCCCATTTATTATCATACACATCACCATATGCATCAATAAATAACATTCATCTTATGAATAATAAACATTTAATATATATATTGATATCATTTAATGGGCAAATTTAGTTAGTATAAATCTAATTTTGAATCAAAATAAACTCCTTTATTTTAATCCAAATTTAAATCAAAATAAAACTATTTTATTTTAATTTATCCAATTTTGAATAAAATAAACTATTTTATTTTAATCAAAATTTTAATCAAAATAAACTCCTTTATTTTAATTAATTATGGAATCCAATTCCATGTAAAAAAAAAAAAAAAATTAAAGGAAACATGGATTTTCTTTTCTATTCACAAATAAACTCCTTTATTTTGAATAATATGAAATCTTATTTCATATCTAAATAAACCTTTATTTAAGGAAATTAGGATTTCTCTTTTTTTCCTATTCACAAATAAACTCTTTTATTTTTTGAATAATATGAAATGAAATTATTTCATATCTAAATAAACTCCTTTATTTAAGGAAACATGGAATCCAATTTCAACTCCAATTAGTTATCATGGAATCCAATTCCAACTCTAATTAGTTAGCATGAAATTTAATTTTAAAATTAAAATAAATCTTTTATTTTAATATTAAAATAAACTTTTTATTTTAAAATTAAAATAAACTTTTATTTTAATTATAAAATAATTAAAATATATATATATATATATATATATATATATATATATATATATATATATATATATATATATATATATATATATATATATTATATTATATATAATATAATTGAATACATAAATATAATATAATAAGTTATATATATAATATATCACGTTATATATATATATATATATATATATATATATATATATATATATATATATATATATATATATATTAAATGAATCCATGAATCGACTTCCAAGTAAGGCTTTTTGCGAATTTTAAGAAGTTTAATAATACTCAAACTACGTGAATCTTTAATAACTCCATACGCCTTTATTTTCGTGTATATTGCAAGTCCACCAATCTTTCCAAACATGATGGTGAGGAACATGGGTTTTAATATATTATATATATAAACCGTAGGAATGAGCATCAGAAAAAAAATTGCCACGTTTTTCATTTTTTTTTTTATAAATAATTTTATACAATAAAATTATGCCCAATTAAATTGTTCTAAACACATATCAATATACATATATAATTAAAATAATTAATAATTCGCATAAAGGTTTGGCTCTGATGCCACTGTTAGGTTTGTAATATTCATGAACGCAATCAAATTGCATAAAAAGTGCGGAAAACGTAAAAATCAGAGTTTAAAATTTTACAAACCATATACGGATCACCCTTTATGCATAATTATTAATTAAACGAAAAAAAGATAAAGAATAAGAATCATACCCTTGAAGATCGAGCTTCCTCAGTACAAGTTCACCTCCAATCCTTTTCGCTCAACTTGAATCCACCGGTTTGGTTCCTTCCTTCGATCAACGTTAGCCACCCAAGTGTTTGGCCTCAGAGGTGATCCACCAAGGAAAAAGAAAGATTCAAGAAGATGGGTATTGGCTCAAACCCTAGTTTTTCTATCTCTATAGAAAAAGAGCGCACTCTCCAACAAATTGGAATTATGTCGTTGTAAAAAAGTCAAATTTGATATCACCCATAATAAGACTCCTCTTATTTAAAGATATCAAGCAACCCACCTTAAAATTAAGGAATTGGGATTTATTTAATTAATTAAATTCTTTTAATTAATTAAGCTCCCTAATCTTATTAGGGATAATTAATTAAACTCCTTTAACTAATTTTTCTTCCTAATCCAATTAGGAATAAATGAGAGTACTTATATTAAATTAATTCCTAAACTCTTTTAGAAATTAAAATAATAATAATTGTAATAATATTAATAAGACTCTCTTATTAATTTATATTTAATATTTCTAAAATATTAAATAATAATATTAAGCTATTTAATTTATTCTATCACCATAGATTAAATTAAATATACATAACATATTATTACGATTATGCCATTAACTTCTTAAATAATTATTCTTCCTTTTATGGTGTGACCCTTTAGGTTCTCCATATTAAACCGGTTAGAATAAATCAATTAGAATAATTTAATCTTATTTAAATAAATAAATTAAACAATTAATTTATTTAAATAAATAATATTTATTCTACAATAGGATAAGCCTCCCCAATGATCAACGACTTTCCGATAATATAGATTTCAACATTAATCATAAAAGAACCTTTCGAGTAAATAGTTACCGCATAATTCAATCCTTCCACCATACAATGTCCCAATTAAATATAAGACATGGAATTATCACAAGTCTTATTTTATTTAATTATATGTATTTCGAATCTTAAATGCACAACTCAAATAATGCAAATTAGAAACTCCTTTCTAATTTCATTTCGCTTTCGCCAAGGACTACACTGGGTTGTCATTTATCTAATCACATAGACATTTTCTTCTTTATTGAAGTGGTAGATTCTTTATCGATCATACATTATCTCCATGTACAACTTATTATACCCAAGCATACCCTTTGATATACCCTAAGGGTCTTAAGGAATAAGTCAAAGTATAACTCATCATACACAAGATACTATGATGATCTCAAGTCCAAGGATCACTTGTACTACTATCACTACAGAATTCCTATCGACAGCAAGTAAAACTCCATTAGGTATTCCTTAGCGAGCCAATGCTCAAAGTGAACTTATTCTCTAATAAGCACCTACATACTTGCTTTAGTGTTCCACACAAATGATCATGAGATCAATCATCCTCATCCAATGAGCAAGCAACGATGTACCAATCTATCCGGATTCACTAATCCCCAATTTAGTAATCCAATGATTGGGAACTATTTTAGTTTTAAGCTTTCTAAGAATTTAGATCTCATTAGAATGATCATCATCATTATTCTAAAAGCATTGCTTAAAACTATGGGTTTATCACATATTATAAAAAACAACATCATGTAGATAATTAAAAGCCTTTAATAAATTAATACTTTTTATTAATAAATGAATAAGATTGTTACAAAGTATATGCTTTATCATCAAACATGATTGGCTTGTGTGCATACTACTTTCAGTGAAGTCGCAAAGGAAGCTATTTAGATGAAGAAGTTCATTACCGAACTTGGTGTGGTTCCTAGCAGCATACAGACCAATACCTTTATTCTGTGACAACACTGGAGCTATTGCGCAGACTAAGGAACCCAGGTCTCATCAGAAATCCAAACACGTGTTGCAGTGATTTCATTTGATCAGAGAGATCATTGAAAGAGGAGACGTCACCCTAGAG
Organism: Panax quinquefolius; assembly: GCA_020205615.1. Classification (NCBI taxonomy): domain Eukaryota; kingdom Viridiplantae; phylum Streptophyta; class Magnoliopsida; order Apiales; family Araliaceae; genus Panax; species Panax quinquefolius. Next base: position 466,534 of record JAINUW010000692.1, read on the forward strand.
CGTGTGGACTCTCAAGATAATATTGCAGATCCATTTACTAAAGCGTTAACACAACAGCAATTCGATCGTCACTTACACTATGTTTCTGAGTTTTGAACAGAAAAGAAAAGAATAGAAAACTCAAATTAGAACAGAAAAGAAAAGAATAGAAAACTTGAAGTTTTCCTTTGTGTTGTTTCTGAGTTTTTAATAGAAAAAAATAGAAAATTTAAAAAATTTCTTTTCTTGCGTTTTTGAGTTCCAATAAAAAGAAAAGAAAATATCACTTTTACAAATTTACCCTTCTATTAATTATAACCATGAATAAAAATATGCATGATAAATTTGATCAAAGAAAAAATTTCATATTCAAATACAAATATCTAAAGAAATATTAAACAAAAACTATTTCTACAAAGTTATTGTCATGTCATATCATACCCAAAAGTCATCAAATATAATCTGTATTATTAATATTAACAGAGATTATTCATCAAATTCTTCAAAAAATTAATTCAATCTCCTCTCTAATGGTAACCCAAATACTGCTCGTGTCTTGTCTTGATTTTCTAGTAGCTATAAATAGGTCTCATCGATTTTTTCCTCATCGAAATTCATTTCAGTTAGTCCTTTAAAGATATTTTGTAGAATAGACTCGCACAGATGAATTGATAAATGCTTCTGCCTGTTTTTTAAATGTCTCCCTTTACTTTTCCAATATAGTAGCTAATCTATCCATCACATTAGTTAATTTACCTTCATCATCAAAATGTTTTGCGTTTTTCATTTTTTATTTTTCTTTTGAATATAAATTCTGATATCAATATTTCTTAAACTATGTGGTGCCCTGCTGTCCAGCATCCAACATCAGATTCTATCACATGATACTCCTTTATGGAAATTGATTTACAAAGTACTATTTCTTTATCAAACCTGTTATGATGCAATCAAACTTGTTCACTTAACATAAAGGAAAAATGCAATCAGTTTGTTATACAATCTCTTCCTTGGCCTTATACAGGGAAAAAAAAAGAAAAAAATTTAACCATTTCCATCAGGAACTCATATATGGATTTCATAATGTAAAATTTTAAAATTAATTTCTTTCTGATCCTCACGGTTGATTTTTTTTTGGGTTACATTTTTTTAACAGCCAATACATGGGAGGAAGGTGATGAAGTTCTTATCACTTGTCGACTTGAGAATTCAGATTTATATATGGTTAATGGCAGTATGAGAACTCGTTCGTGACAATAAAGAAGTCGTTCGCGCCAAAGAGTCTCTTTCTCTTTATCAGCCTAGGTTTAGTAGCTAAAAACAAATTGGAGACATGAGTTGTAAAATTTATTATATTAAAAGTTGAGGATAATATGGAAATTATAAAAATATTACTTATTCCAATTTCTTTTCCGTCCAAATCTGGCCAATTTTTGACGGAAAAGTTTGGCAAGAAAAGTGGCCAAATTTTCTATCCATTTATTTTCTTTTTCGTTTATTAAAAAACTCAGAAACATAGGAATTGGAAAAAAAACTTAAATTTTCCATCTATTTTAAAACTCAGAAACAGAGGGTTAGAGAAGATGGGTATGAGATACCACGGAGATTGGCTTTAGTGCACGTGAGAGATTGAAAGTAGTATGTATACAAGCCAATCATGTATGATGATAAAGCATATACTTTGCAATCAATCTTATTTATTTATTAATAAAAGAATTATTTATTAAAGGCATTTATTTTCTACATGGTGCTGTTTTAATAATATGTGATAAACCCATAATTTTAAGCAATACTTTTAGAATCATGATGAGATCATGCTAATGAGATCTAAATTCTTAGATAACTTAAAACTAAAATGTTCCCAATCAATGGATTACTAAAAAGGGGATTAGTGAATCCGGATAGATTGGTACGTACGTTGCTTGCTCATTGGATGAGGATGATTGTTCTCATGATCATTTATGTGGAGACACTAAAGCAAGTATGTAGGTGCTTATTAGAGAATAAGTTCACTGAACGTGACTCGCTAAGGAATACCTAATGGAGTTTTACTTGCCTGTCAATAGGAATTTATGTAGTGATAGTAGTACAAATGATCCTTAGACTTGAGATCATCATAGTATCTGTAACGACCCCAAAATTCATACAATTTAATTCTCGACTTCGGTCGTTAACAATACATTCAACCTCTAATTTTACATCATTAAACAATAATACAACCGTTGAAATTTGCGGAATAATTAAAATTTTCTATTACAAACTATTCTCGTTCGCAAAACAATAATACAACCGTTTAAAAGTTTTATCGTTTAAATTACTATTTGTTATGCATGCTTAGTACTTAGTTCTAAATAACCCTGGCTTAATATTGTTCAAGCAAGGCACATTATGATTATTCAATGTTTATGCTATTAGTTTATTCCTAAAGCATGATCCTAATTTATAATGTCGATTCAGTTATGATTATTCCATAGCATGACGTTATCAATATTCTATTCAACTAATCCTTAGTTGATGACCGTTGAATTCTAAATTACCCTTGAAGTGTATCCAAACCAAACTTACTTTGGTGCGGACTTGTACTCTAAATACTGAGATGAACAACCCTATTATCATGGGATAAATTACGCTTAGCGTTGAAATGTTTGTGCACAATACATTGTATGAAGGGCTGATCCCCCTAAGTACGAGGAGTCCTTATAGTCTTATGACTGTTAAAGTTGAAGTTGAAAGATTACTTACAACTATGGACATAGTTCGTGGTCTTATGACCCTCAGATATATATTCCATATTTTGATTCCAGTCTTTGGTTATCATTGATAGAGTACTATTCAGTTTTGATGAGCCTATTCATTGGCAGTTGTAATTATCATGTTAATTCATTGCTATATCTAGTGAGCAATTGTTTTGCTCACTCTTGCATATATATACACTCATTGCAGCTAAAGTTGAGAAGGTTGACGAACCTACAACTAGCAAAGGAAAGGGAAAAATGTACAAGTGATGAAGACTTGTAATTTTATTTTATTGTTATAATAATAGACTTTTATTTAATGATGTGATGTAATAATTTATTTTCGCACTTGTATGATGTTTAAGGTTAGACAACCTAGGATGTTTTTGGATTTAGTGATGTAACCCTATTTAAAGGGAAGATTTATGGTTTAAATATTATTTTGTTTGGGTAGATAGTATGAATGTATGGATAGTGAACACCAAATCTTGAGGGAATGAAGTAGCTAGATTTAGGGGTATCACAGGTTGGTATCAAAGCCTTAGGTTATGAACCTTAGGTGGGGAAAAGCGTTAGGAAGTAACCTTTGAAAATATAGTGGTGATAAACTCTTATCGAGTTTTAAGGAAGAAGTAATAAAACACTTATGTGCTTATGTGATTGCAACTTATGTGCTCGTGAGTGTCGAGTAGTAATGATTAATAATTAAAACTTAAAATTTGGTTGTGAGGATGGCTAATGTAGGAGGATCGGTCCAGTTAGGGAGGAAAGATCCCGGATGCCAGAGAGGATGAACCTCGAGATATTCGGTGGTGTGGGAATAACTCATCGCTGCATGGAAACAACTCCGTTGGTCATAGTAGTTGAGCAGGAGAGAATACCTGATGAGGATGATGAGATAGAGACGGATGAGGAGGACCTTGTTGAGCTGCCACAGTCAGATGAGGAGGACGAGGAGGAAGAGATTCCACTTAATTCGATTGCCGCCCGTATATAAGATGGGGTGTATGACCGTAATGTGGAACTTTAGGATACCGTTGAGGAGTTGCAAGAGATAGTAGCTGAACAATAGATCTCGATGGGACAAAAGGACGACGAGATCCAGGATCGAGAGGAACGTCTGAATAACGTTGAAGAGAAGCTGGTTCACACTGAAGGAGAGAACGAGCGAATGATAGCAGAGATTATAGATTTGAAGAACAAGTTGAAAGAAAAAGCTACGAAGAGGGTAAGAGCCGAAGACGCGTATGAGGAAGTTTACCAACGAGCCAGAATAGCAGAGAGAGACGCACAATCAAAGAGGATGAAGATAGAAGAGATGAATAACGTATTTAACATCGTGATCAATCGAGCTCAAGATCGGGTCATGTGTTATCAAATTCAGTTCGAGGCGCTGCCATCGTACATTTTAGATTGCCGAACAATGACCCGAATTATGGAGGAAGAGCGTCGTAAGGCTACACAGTATCTTAGTAGGACAGCGTAGGGAATGTACCTGATATGCGATTAATGATATAATAAATAAAATGTAAATCCCGGGTATTATATAACTAATGGGATAGATGATGATGAACTAATCCTGCAACTATTGTAGTTCAGGAAAGTAATGTAAATACCAGTGATGCTATTATTCTTTTGTTTTCAAAAAGATTATGAATGAATAAAAGTTATTATTTTATTTAATTCCAGAGTGTTATGTGATATGTGATTATTCCTTTTATGGGGGAAAGTTAAGTAGAAATTACTTAAAAGAGTTGAGTAATAATCTAATGAGTGTATTTTTTTAACAAAAAATGCCTCCAAGACGTCAACCACCCCGACAGAGAACCACTGAAGGAATCAATAACAATAATGCTGAAGTTAACCCCGTTCAACAACTAGCGACGTTACTAACAGGAGCGTTGCAGAATCAACCTCAGAATCAAGGTACAACGTTTAAGGATTTCAAGGCGGTTGGACCACCAGAATTCCGTGGGTCCATGAATCCACTTGAGGCACAAACCTAGGTCATGGAGATAGAGAAAGTGTTTGATGTTTCCAGAGTAGGGGAGGATCAGAAGACTATTTTACAATATTCATGTTGAAAGCAGAGGCTAGTTAATGGTGGCAGGCCAATAAAACCCGAGGAGCTCAAGGGATTATGACTTGGGAAAGGCTTAAGGAGATATGCTTCGAGACCTATTTTCCAGAAAGTTCAAAGAGTCAGCTAGAAGTGCAGTTTTTGGAACTAAAGTAGGGAACGATGTCGGTGTCTGAGTATGCCGCAAGATTCAATGAGTTGGCGAGGTTTTTGCCATATCAAGTCAGCATAGACGAACGCAAGGCGAAGAGGTTTGAACAGGGACTGAAGCCCTGGTTGTACAGTAGGGTCTCCCTGTTCCATCTAAAGACGTTTGCAGCAGTAATGGAGAAGGAAATTCTTGCTGAAGGTGGGGGCGAGGCTGTAACTAAGTTCAACCAAGAGCAGAGGAAGAAGAAAAATGAAGGTGAAGCTAAAAATGGTGGAGTTAGTAACGGTGGAAACATCAACATCAATCTAAAGAGGAAATGGACTGGAAATGTGAGTGCTGGAAGCCAGCATGGTAACCAGCAAAATAAGAAGTTCAAAGTATGTGCTACATGCGAAAAGTTTCACAAGGGTGTGTGTTTGATGGGGAAGCGAGTATGCTTCAATTGTGGCCAAGAGGGTCACATCGTCCTAAATTGCACTCAATGTAAGAAGAACATTTGCTTCACGTGCGGGTCCAAGGGTCACTTTACTTGTGAATGCCCTAAGAAGAAGGCTGGAGAGACAACAAGAAACAATGGAGGTAGCAGTGGAGGTACGTGGGCCATTGCTGGACCACCGGCATCAAACAAACCCACAGCCAGGACCTTCAATATGATTATGCAAGATGCTGTACAATCAGAAGATGTCGTGTCAGGTATTATCCCAATCAATGATATAAATGCATATGTATTATTTGATTCGGGTGCTACTTGCTCGTTTATATCTGATGAATTTGCTAAGAGGTTAAAAATACCTAGTGAAGAGTTGAATTTCCCTTTAAACATAGAAATTGCGAATAGGGAGGTAATTCCTGTTAGATTCGTATACAAGAGCTGTAGGGTGAATATAAAGGGGAATGTTATGAAAGTAGATTTAATCCCGATAAAACTTGGAGAGTTTGATGTGATATTGGGAATGGATTGGCTATTTAATTATGGAGCGATAATTGTCTGCCAAAAGAAGTGTGTAAACCTTATGACTCCGTCAAAGGTAGTTTTTCATGGTAGCAAATTGCCTAGACAAATAAAATGTCTGATGATGATGCAGGCCAAGAAGTTATTGAGTAAAGGCTGTGTAGGGTACTTAGCCTACATAGTCGAAACTCAAAATGAGAAGGGTTTAAAACTAGAGGAAATACCAGTGGTTAGGGAATTCGTGGACGTGTTTCCAGAGGATTTTCCAGGACTTTCGCCTGACAGAGAAATCGAGTTCGTGATCGACTTAGCGCCAAGAACCGCTCCAATATCTAAGGCCCCGTACAGAATGGCTCCGGTAGAGATGAAAGAACTAATGGTACAACTGGAAGAAGTGTTAGATAAGAAGTATATTCAACCGAGCGTATCACCGTGGGGAGCACCGATGTTATTCGCGAAGAAGAAGGATGGGTCAATGCGTCTTTGCATTGATTATAGGGAATTAAACAAAGTCACTATTAAAAACAAGTATCCATTGCCAAGAATAGATGACTTGTTTGATCAATTGAAGGGTGCGAGATATTTCTCAAAAATAGATTTGAGGAGTGGGTATCACCAACTGAAAGTGAGGAAGGAGGATGTGCCGAAGACGGCATTCCGAACTTGGTATGGACATTACAAATTTTTGGTGATGTCTTTTGGTTTGACAAACGCTCCTGCAACATTCATGGATTTAATGAACATGGTGTTTAAACCATTTTTAGACAAGTTTGTGGTGGTATTTATCGATGATATTTTGGTGTACTCCAAAACTCAAGAAGAACACGTGGAACACTTACATCTGACGTTGGAGATGTTAAAAAAGGAAAATTTGTACCCGAAATTCTCTAAATATGAATTTTGGCTGGAACGTGTACACTTCCTTGGGCATGTAATCGATAAGGATGGAATTTTAGTGGATCCATCAAAAGTCAAAGCTGTGATAAATTGGGAACAACCAAGAACTCCATCAGAAATGAGAAGTTTCTTGGGATTGGTAGGCTATTATAGACGGTTTATCCAGGATTTTTCCAAGATTGCCACTCCGTTGACAAATTTGATGAGAAAATCTGTAAAATTTGTTTGGACGGAGAAATGTGGAGAGAGTTTTACGAAATTGAAGAAGAGGCTTAGTGTGGCACCAATGTTGTCATTACCAGACAATATAGGAAATTTTGTGGTGTATAGTGATGCTTCACACAAAGGATTGGGTTGTGTCCTTATGCAGAACAGCAAAGTTATTGTATATGCATCAAGGCAGTTGAAAAACTACGAGAAAGGATATCCGACTCATGATTTAGAGTTAGCGGCAGTGGTGTTTGGGCTGAAAATATGGAGACACTATCTTTATGGAGAGAAATGTGAGATCTACACAGACCATAAGAGTCTGAAGTATATTTTCACATAGAAGGACCTGAACATGCGTAAAAGGAGATGGATGGAGTTGATAAAAGATTATGATTGTGAGATCTTTTATCATCCGGGCAAAGCTAATGTGGTTGCAGATGCCTTGAGTAGGAAAGGCATAGAAAAATTGATGCTGTTAACCGATAAGGAAGAGCTCATTTCAGCAATGGAAAGATTAGAGTTGGAAATCAAATTTCCAAAAGAATCTGACGAAAAATTATAACAGATAGAAGCTATTTCAAATGTGGTGGACAAGGTGAAGAACGCTCAACTACAAGATGAAGAATGCAGAAAAATAAAGGAAAGCGTGGTCGAAGGTAAAGAAGTGAAGTATAAAGTTGACACGGAAGGAATGCTAAGATTCGAGGGACGAATTTGGGTTCCAGCAGTACAAGATATTAAAGAGGAAATCTTGGCAGAAGCTCATAGCTCAAGATATTCGATTCATTCAGGAAGTACAAAGATGTATCAAGATTTGCGGTGACATTTTTGGTGGCCAAATATGAAAAGAGACGTTGCAGAATGCGTTGCAAAGTGCTTAACATGTCAAAGAGTGAAGGCAGAGACTCAAAGGCCAAGCGGATTACTTCAACCGTTGGAAATACCTAATAAAAATTCCTAATGTAGTTTTACTTGCCTGTCAATAGGAGTTCCTGTAGTGATAGTAGTACATATGATCCTTAGACTTGAAATCATCATAGTATCTGTAACAACCGCAAAATTCATACAATTTAATTCTCGACTTCGGTCATTAACAATACATTCAACCTCTAATTTTACATCATTAAACGATAATACAATCGTTGAAATTTGCGAAATAATTAAAATTTTCTATTGCAAACTATTCTCATCCGCAAAACCTTTAACCTTTACATCTAAATATCTCAGAATCATTTTAATACTACAATAGTTTACATCGCAAAATGATATTACAATTCAACATTAATACATTATTCGGAACCTTAAACTTGGTTCAAATAATAATAACACAACCAAAGTGTGTGACGCCCCCAAATTCGGGTATCTTCCAACCCGACACATGGTGCTACACTGTACTCATAACTATACAATCATTCCATTGAAATACAACATAATGAATGTAATTACTATCTTCTTATTATAATCAAAGTATAATCCTTCCCAAGTTTATAAACTGATTACATAGTTCGTTGTTCATAATGTATAATATATACAGACAAACTAATCTATTACACGATGGCTAAGTATCCATCTTAGCTTTGCCCTTATCTCTCTTAGCATTCTCAGTACGTTCATCCTTAACTGCAATCATATAATTCACACAAGAAGTGAGCATAACAAGCTCAACAAGTTTTAACAAAGGATAACAACAATACCACATTAATGAATTATATGACTATTCATACATAACTGAACAAATAGTTATGAAATATTATGAAATAATAATACTTTAACATTTCATATCATCAATTCCCAAAGTATAGAGTAGATTAGGAATTTTGAACTGGTCAATAGACCATGAACAATAGCTTTCTGTTTACATACTTGAAAAGGATATCACAACACTAAGGCTATACATCTGCATTACTTACGAGAACTTCTAGGTGATCAGCCTATAGTACTCTATGTTGATCAACACTCATTCGTTAAACATATTTACGTTTAACATTTGGAAAACTCGCATGCCCATCGAATAATCGATGAAAAATACTTTTGTTTGTTCATAGACAAACCTTACCTTCACATCCTTACCAATTACTTGGCATAGGATAGCGTTAACATTTCTATATAGAAAGATATGAATATCAATCAATCTATATCTTACGAGTAGTCTAGCTAAGTTAAATCTGGCATTGACCCTTTCTTTAAAATTAGTCGTGCAATTCAGTACAATGAATCACATAAAACTTGGCTAACTTGAAAGTCAGACAAGCGTTAAGAAAACTAGCCTTTCAGCGTCTTCAAATAACTTAATCGACTGACCACAGCCTTTACAGAATCTACATGATATATTCACATAGCACACTGAAATTAGCTATCAAATAATTATTCACATTGTTCCTACCAACTTCTTTCTCTTCTATGCCTTTGTTAACTTAATATCATTAATAAAGTCAACTCGACTTATTACCCTTCGTCCTGACTTTATTAATCAACTAACGTCATTAACCGGACTCTATCATCATTGGTGAAATACCAACGTTGTTTCCCCGACCAGGGTTTATCAACAACACTTTACGTTTTTCATTCATAACTTATTACCATGCATTCAATTCCTAAGTTTCAATACCATATACATTAGTATAGGTAGTATAGGAATAGTTTAAATAAACTTATGAAGTGCACAAACATTACTCCTATAGGTCTCTGAAAAATTATAGTTCAAAACCTAAGTCATCTATCAAAGTCACCGCACGCGCAATGACGCGACATTCTAGTTCAAGATCAAGCGCTGCGGTGCGGATAGCGATAAGCAGAGCTGTTAGGTCTCGGTCTTTGTGGCGTGAGACTTCCTTCTATAAGTGGCGCTGCGGTGCCACTTTCTAATAGCTAACTTCACTGTGCCGGGGCTGCGGTGCGGCATTTAACACACTGTCTGGCGTCGCGGCGCCAGACCTTAGCACCAGAAAAATTCAACAGATAAAAATTTTGGTGAGATTCTCGCAGCCATAACTTCTTCGTTATAAGTCCGATTTGGTCCGTTCAAAAGCCTACACGTCATAAATGACATACTCTACTCGTTAATATAAGAATTTGACACTTTCAAATCCATTAACTCAAAATTCACTATTGAGTTCATTTTCTAAGCATTTGTAAACGTTAATGAGCGTTCAATGCTCGTTTTCTTCGTTTTAAGTCAGAATTCGACGATTCTTGAGTCCATGACTCTTAAATACCCTATCTCACGTGTTGACATCGAAAAACAACATTTTCAAGTCTCACGACAACTTTTGACTATCAATCTGGAATTTCTACGTTTTCGACGTTTAACGTCTATTTCCGTGAAATTCGCCATAATTCGTTATTAATGTACTCTAAGCCAAATCACATGGAATACTCCATGGACTTCATATCTACATCCTAACCAAGTAAGATGCACATATTTATGTATTGATGGAGTTCAATTATTTATCAACAATCAATCTCAACAATCAATATTTTCATGAATTTAAACTATATCAAACCTTATGATTTCTATGATTTCATGACTTATAGAGATTGAATCTATGGTAATTCATTCTTATCCACTATACAAGTCATTCACCACCTATTTATGATTTTCCATGATAAAAGAAAACCAAAAGAGATGAAAGTAGAAATAAGGGATATTACCTTAAGAACTCTTAAGTAATCTCTTGGAAAACTATAAGGCAAATCTTCCAAGTGTATAATTTGGTTGAGTCTAGCTCTTTTTCTCTCTCAATAATCTAGGTTGGCAATTGAAAAACTCACAAAAGATCAACTCTTACTTTCTATTTATAGGGAAATGAAATGGAGGGCAATTAGTTCAATATACCACCACCTCCTTACTATTCAACACTTTGTCACCAAGTAAAATACTTGGTGACCAAGTGATATACTTGTCTTGCACACTAAGTGGCCGGCCCACCACCCCATGGGTCATTCCCATGGGTTGCCCCATGGGTTTTACCCATTTGGTGACCCACCAGTTCGATCCACGGTTCGGTTTTCTTGCATTGGGCTTAACCAATCTAATATTGGGCCTTGACTTGGGCTTAACACACTAATCTCTTGGGCTTGCTCATTCAATTGATTGGACTAAACATAATCCAACCCAAATGAATTAACATTAAGTCTTAACTTAATTCCATAATACGAATCGTATTCTATACGTATAATTCACGTATTCTCTCCGTATAAAACTCGTACTATAATCGTATTGTACTTAGTATTAACTCATCGTATTATACATAGATACTAAATAATATCATAATTGTATAACACCCGCTTTAACCATAACGCAATTCCTTCTACTCATTTCATTTCCTTCTTAGGAATTATTCTACTCAACCCTTAGGTTTTAAGTCCGCAGGTGAAAACTTTGCTTGCCATAAATGAAATATTATCGAATATTTCATCTCATCTCAATATTCTATCATTACGCGTTTCTTGGAATCTCAAAATAATTTCCCGAACAGAAACGAATGAATAGTGTTTTTACGGGAATTTCTCGAAAAACATTTATTTTCGTCTCAAAAATTCCAAACAATTAATTCTAGCACTTAGCCAGATTACTAACCACATAAACACATTCTAGGTCATAGAACGACCTTCACATAGCTTACTCACAAAATAAATCAATTAAATTCATTTAATTCACATAATCAAATAAAAATTTAATTGTCATAAAAATCCAATTTTTCAAAGCGTTACATTCTCTCCCCCTTATAAGGATTCTGTCCCCAGAATCTAGCTTATAATTACATAAACAAATGAGGAAAATCTTCCTTCATTTTACTTTCGAGTTCCCACGTTGCTTCTTCAGCTTTGTGGTTTCTCCATAACACCTTTACTGAAGGTATGACCTTATTTCTTAATACTTGTTCCTTCCTATCAATAATTTGAATTGGAAGTTCCTCATAGGATAAATCTTTCTCTATCAGGATATATTCATACTTTATTACGTGTTTATAGTCCGATTTATAAGGACGCAACACAGACACATGAAACACATTATGAATGCGTTCCATTTCTAGAGGTAAGGCTACTTCATAAGCCACCTCTCCTACCCTTCTTAAAATCTCAAAAGGTCCTACAAACCTTAGACTTAACTTCCCTTTCTTCCCAAAACGTATCTTCCCCTTCCAAGGCGATACTTTCAGAAAGACAAAAGATCCTACATCGAATTCTCTCTTTTCTCTGTGAGGATCTGCATACTTCCTCTGCCTATCTTGGGCCACTACCAATCGAGCACGTATTATCTTCACCATGTCCGCCGTTTGCAGTACCATCTCAGGTCCCAACATTCGATGTTCACCCACCTCATCCCAACACAATGGAGTTCGGTACTTCCTTCCATACAACGCTTCGTAAGGTGGCATACCTATACCAGCGTGAAAACTATTGTTGTACGAAAATTCCACCAACGGTAGATACTCGTCCCAACTCCCCTTGAAATCCATAACGCAAGATCTTAACATATCTTCAAGCGTTTGAATTGTCCGTTCACTCTGACCATCCGTCTAAGGATGATACGCCGTACTCAATCTTAAATGCGTTCCCATTTGCTCTTGCAAACTCCTCCAAAAGTTCGATGTGAATTGTGGATCACGATTCGACATAATCCAAACAGGTACTCTATGTCTGGAAATAATTTCCTTGACATACAGCTTAGCTAACTGATCTAAGTTATACCTAACTCCTATTGGTAAAAAATGAGCCGATTTCGTCAATCGATCCACTATCACCCAAATAACATCGTATCCTTTTCTTGTTGTTGGAAGTCCCACCACAAAATCTATTATGATGTGCTCCCATTTCCACTCTGGAATTTCTAACGGTTGCAACAACCCACTAGGCCGTTGGTGTTCAACCTTAACTTTTTGACAAGTTAAGCACCTACTAACATATTTTGCTATCTCCCTTTTCATGTTCGGCCACCAAAAGTTCTGATGAAGGTCTTGATACATATTCGTACTACCGGGATGTATCGAGTACCTCAAACTATGAGCCTCCATCATTATCTCCTCCTTTAATTCAGAATCATTTGGAACCCAAATTCTTCCTTCAAAACGAAGTAATCCATCCTTATTGAGGTTATACTTAGTCTTTTCTTCATCTTCTACCCTCTTCTTCATCTGCTTGCATTCCTCGTTGCTCGATTGTACTCTCCTAACCCGTTCCACTATGGTTGGTTGGGTTTCCATGGAAAATAACATTTCCACCGCTTCCTCCGGTAACTTAACTTCTAACTCCATTCTTGCCATTGCTATTATCAACTCATCCTAAGTTGTTAAAATTGACAGTTTCTCTCTACCCTTTCTACTTAGCGCATTGGCTACTACATTAGCCTTCCCCGGATGATATAAAATATCACAATCATAATCTTTTATTAACTCTAACCACCTTCTCTGTCTCATGTTCAACTCCTTCTGCGTGAAGATATATTTTAGACTTTTATGGTCCGTGGATATCTCACACTTCTCACCATATAGATAATGCCTCCATATCTTCAAGGCAAAAAATATAGCTGCCAATTCCAGATCATGAGTAGGATAGGCCTTCTAACAATCCTTTAATTGACGTGACGCATATGCAATGACCTTGCCATGCTGCATGAGCGTGCAACCCAGTCCTTTATGCGAAGCATCTCTATACACTACAAAATTCCCTGTATCGTCTGGTAAGGACAATACAGGTGCCTCACTAAATCTCTTCTTTAGTTCCTGAAAACTGTTCTCACATTTTCAGTCCACATGTACTTCACCAAATTTCTTGTCAGATTCGTCAACGGAGTAACTATTTTAGAAAAGTCCGGAATGAACCTTCTATAGTATCCCGCTAACCCCAGAAAACTCCGAACCTCGGTTGGCATTTTTGGTTGCTCTCACTCATTAACTGCTTCTACTTTCACTAGATCCACGAAAATGCCTTCTTTATCAATAACATGTCCTAGAAACTGCACTCTCTCGAGCCAAAATTCACACTTTGTGAATTTCGCATACAACTTTTCCTTAGTGTTTCCAACACTATCCTTAAATGTTCGACATGATCTTTTGACGTCTTAGAATAGACTAGAATATCATCAATGAACACTACGACGAACTTGTCCAAATACTGCTTGAACACTCTGTTCATCATATCCATAAATGCGGTTAGCGCATTAGTTAACCCAAACGACATCACCAGAAACTCGTAATGACCATAACGAGTTACGAACGCAAATCTTAGGTACATCCTCATTTCTCACCTTTAGCGATGATACCCGTGCACAAATCTATCTTAAAAAATACTTTGTCCTTTTAATCGATCAAATAGATCATCGATCACGGCAACGGTATTTATTCTTAATCGTTAACTTGTTCAACTCACGATAGTAGATACAAAGTCTTAACGACCCATCCTTTTTCTTTACAAACAATACCGGTGCTCCACAAGGAGACACACTCGGTTGAATGTACTTTTTATCTAATAGTTCCTGTAATTGAACCATTAACTCCTTCATCTCAAGTGGCACCATCCGATATGGTGCCCTTGAAATTGGTGCCATTCCTGGTAACAGATCAATTACAAACTCTACCTCCCTGTCCGGTGGAATACTCGGTAACTCCTCCAGAAATACATCCGCGAACTCTTGCACTATAGGTATCTGGTCCAAGGATGTTCCCACTCTTTGGGTATCCACAATATGGCACAGATAACCTACACACCCTTTTCTCAACATTTTCCTAGCTTGTGTCATCGACAAACAACAAGAGCGTCTCAGTGATTTACAACCGAAAAACACTACCTTGGTTTTCTTAGAAAGCCGAAGGTTTACACTTTTCCTATGGCAATCTATTATCGCCTTATGGTTAACCAACCAATCCATACCAAGAATTATATCAAATTCTTTTAACCTTATCGGTACCAAATCTACCGATAACTTATTCCCTCTAATATCTATGCAACAATCCGTATGAATATGTTCAATGGGGATTATCTCTTCGTTGGCTACCTTAACGTCTAAAGGTATTGGTAACTTTTCAGGGATTAAACCTAATCGTTTAGCAAATTCACATGCTATAAAAGAACAATTAGAACCCGAGTCAAATAACACATAAACATTTATCTCATTGACCGTAATGATACCTGTTACCACATCCATTGATGCAACCATATCTTGGACAGTCATATTAAACGTACGGGCCGAGGGTCAACCCACTGATGGTGTTGGTCCAGTAATGGCTAATTTACCACTACCAGAACCCTTATTTCCCATTCAGTAATGGTTAATACTACGTTCGTATTCTTGATTAATAAACTAGGATAGTGCATTAAATTGGAATATAAGTGTTAAAATCAGAGTGAAGCTTAGGGTGAAATCATAAGTCTAATTTTCCATTAATTGTTTGAAATTCCAGATTTTGATATTTGTGATTGGTTTGTGATAGTTTAATTACTTTTTAATTTAGAATAATTATTTTTAATCATTGAATTGGATAGTTTAATAAAATTAGGATTAATATGAAATTGATAATTGTGAAGTTAAGTTTCTTATTAAATTGTCTCAATGGGAACGATACTCAACTTATCACTTTATTACTTGTTGATCACGTATACTTGCGTGTTGTGCGTATATAGATTTTACCCAACACTAGTGCAATATTATCAATGCAAAGGCCCATTTTTTATGACTTGCAAAGGATGGAGTTAGAGATAAAGACTTCAGGGACCCACATGATGATGGAAAACATACGAGTAGAACCGACTTTAATCGATAAAGTTAAAGCTTCTCAAGCTACAGACCTGGAACTAATGCGTATGAAGAAGAAAGTGTCAGAAGGTGCTATGCCGGAAGCAAGAATCGATGGAAAATTAGACTTATGATTTCACCCTAAGCTTTACTCTGATTTTAACACTTATATTCCAATTTAATGCACTATCCTAGTTTATTAATCAAGAATACGAACGTAGTATTAACCATTACTGAAACGTAGTATTCTATACGTATAATTCACGTATTCTCTTTGTATAATACTCGTACTATAATCGTATTGTACTTCGTATTAACTCATCGTATTATACATAGATACTAAATAGTATCATAATTGTATAACACCCGCTTTAACCATAACGAAATTCCTTCTATGCATTTCATTTCCTTCTCGGAAATCATTCTACTCAACCCTTAGGTTTTAAGTCAGCAGGCGAAAACTTCATTTGCCATAAATGAAATATTATCGAATATTTCATCTCATCTCAATATTCTATCATTACGCGTTTCTCGGAATCTCAAAATAATTTCCTAAACAGAAATGATTGAATAATGTTTTACGGGAATTTCTCAGAAAACATTTATTTTCGTCTCAAAATTCTAAACAATTAATTCTAGCACGTAGCCAGATTACTAACCACATAAACACATTCTAGGTCATAGAACGACCTTCACATAGCTTACTCACAAAATAAATCAATTAAATTCATTTAATTCACATAATCAAATAAAAATTTAATTATCATAAAAATTTGATTTTCTTAGGCGTTACAAAGTGTATAAATCTTCAAGTATCACATCTGATTTATGTCTTTCAAGTAGCACATAACTTTACCTTGAATCTTGAACCTGCAAAAGTGGTTATTTGCAAGGTTGAGCTCGACAACCCAACAAAATCTAACAGTTTTCATGCATTCACATAACACATAATAACATGCTCAACATATAACATCCATGCTATAGTTCATATAACATGTATAAAGATTGAGTTCCTTACTCAATCAGCATGCTTTACTCAATCAACGTAGTCATAAGTTGACTCAAACATTTCAAACATTCAACATATATATAACACATCATGCTCTTTGCAATAAAGATTTAAATCAGTTAATCACCAAGTTCACATAGCAAATAGGAACTGAAAGACTTGCCTGATTCGTAGTTTATGAACCACGACTTAATCCATCCTCCAACCTTTACGCTTTCGCTGCCTCATCTGCCAACAAGGTTGGTGCATATTTGGTGAGCTTCACGAACTCGGCTTCATATTGAGCAACTATCTTGCTCCCTTGTTCGAGCCTAATAAATTCTCTCTCCTTTTGTACCTAGATTATTCTAGGAAAGTATTTGTTGGTAAATGCCTCCTTGAACATGGTCCATTTATAGGGTTCAGGATTCCCTTCATGCTTTCTTTTCTCCATAAGCCACCAATCATACGCCCCACCCTGAAGCTGTTAAACTACCAACATCACCTTATTAACCTCACTACTCCCTAACAAATCAAATGCCTTCTCCATTCTTGAGTCCGATTCTCAATGATGGTAGGGTCCGTAGCCCCTTCAAAGATTGGCGGGTTCAATCGCTTGAATTTCGCTACTATGCCACGATGCCCCGGTTATTGGTTCTACACTAGCGGAGCTAAAGTAGTAGCCAGCTGAATCAGACCATTAGTGCCAAAATTGGTGTTAGTAGGGTTGCTTCTTCTAGGTGGCATTCTCCCTACAAAAATAATCCCCACTCAACAACACTATACAAAACTAGTAACAAATAAAATAAAATACCCAATTAGCCTCGAGTACCAAACATCAAACACTACATAGATCTCTACCTTATTTTTAATTTCAAAATTCTTTAATTTAGTCAAACTATTACCCACAGGTAATTCCGAAAATCAATCCCCAGGGTATATGTAGGTTTTCAACCTAACACATTGTGAGGGGCCATTGCTTTGATACCACCTCTGTGACACTCTTAAACTGATATAGGCCCAAAGTGCTACACGCCACAAGCCCATAGGTCCGTAAGGCAACAATATCAATAACGCGCAGCCCAAACAAAATATCTCAACAATATTCTTAACTTAAAACCCAACAATAAATATATTTTAAATCAATCTAAATGAAATACCAATAAATACCACATTCAAATAACGGAGACGCAACTCCTCGAAACTATGAATTTTATCAAAATCAATCAACAAAATAAATAATATCTAAAGCTAACCTCCAGCTATTCCAAGCGTATCAAATAAGTGCTCAGCTTTCAACGATGGGACCTGTAAAAATTTGTAAGGGGGTGAGCGATGAAGCCCAACAAGTAGCAATCCTCCCTATCTAGTCGAATCAAGTACAATTTGCAAAACACTTTTTCGAAATAACTTTTTGTTCAATAACAATAGTACATAAACTTTCAAAACTAAGACAATTCAAATATTTTTTTTCAATGTATACCATATATCTTTTAATCCACAACCTTAGTGACTAAGGTTACAATAGCCCTGTAACACGGCCCAAAAGTTCGATAACGTTATGATATGCACCCTACTAAGGTATCTATAAAAATGCACGCTCCCCGAAGGGCATCTAAAAGATGTGCGCCTTAGTAGGTCCTATATTAGCTCCGGTACTAAATATAATCAATAACGAGTTCTATACATAGTCAGACTAAGGATTTTAAAATCTTTTCTTAATATTATCGATACTATAAACGATATTTTTTCACAGTTCAAAATTATATAATATCATTCACAGTTCGAAAATAAATACTTGATCCAAATTTTGAATAAACGAACATAGCATTTTAATTTAAATGGAATCCTTAAAAAGATAACAATTTTTAAATTGCATCCAAATAATTTTTAATACATAAAAGTAACGATAATCTTAAAAACACTAAATAGTTCGGAAAGCCACTTACCTCGATATTGCGAATACAAAAATATTAGCCGAACAAATCCTAAATATAAATTTAGAACAAAAAGAAATCATTAGGATAAAATATCCTACCTCAAACATATTTTTATTTCATTATTTATTTATTTTTTTAACTCAATTTATATTTAGTTAATATACTGAAATTATAAAGAATTTCCTAAATTATAATAATTTAAATATTCAATTGAAACTATAACTTTAAAATTAAAATAAATATTTTATGTTATTAGTTTAGAATTATTCATTATAATTATTAGTATATAATCGTAGCCATGATTCATAAGTATATATATAAAAAAATCTTGATTCACACAATCGATATATATATATATATATATATATATATATATATATATATATATATATATATATATATATATATATATATAGTACATACCGTAATATCCGAGATTATTATGTATTTACTAATTATCAATAAATGAATTTATGTGAAACTCTTGTGTGAATTTCTATTATTAGATGTATATGTGTTATACATACATGTTTAATTTTAAGTTATGTGATGAGGTATGTGTAAATGGTTGGTTTAGATAAATTTAACTATTTGAGTTAGTTATGTAATTAAATTGATTAATTACGTGGGAGGGGATTAAAACATGAGATTGATTTCGGAATGGAATTTAGAGACATGGACTACGTATTTGAGTTCGAAACGTCGAAATTACTCAAGATAGACTGTAACAAAAAAATGTGTCTCGGTTGACTTTTTGGTCAAAGTCAACCGATTGACTTTTTTGGGTAAAAAGTCAACCACAAATTTTGGAGGCTAATTTGATGAAACAGATAGTCCCATGACGTCCAGAACGTCGATTTAGTAGGAATCGATATTAGTATCAAAACATTTGGCTACAGAGGGCAAAATGGTTAAAATAGTTTATTAAATGATTAAATTGATTATATTAATATTTTAAGAAGGGAGTGCAGCAGCTGTGGGGCCCGTGGTTCAACCAAATTGGGACAAGATAGGGAGTATTAGTATTATAAGGTAATGATGGTGGAGGGAGTTACAAACCCTTTACAAATCCAAGACTCTTCCTTTCTATAACCCCCACCCCATACTAAATTGAATTTATGAAATATACTTAATAAATATAACTTATATTAGAGATAGAAGGGCTGTGAAAATCATTTGATAACATGTTTTATATATACTCCCAATCCAAGTCTCTTCTCCCTCTTTGTAAAAAAATTCCTACAGTGAGTGAAGTTGAGAGTGAGAGAGGAAGGAGCTTGAGAGGGTGGCGAATTCTGGAGTTTTTAGAGACTAATCAAGCAACTAGAATCATTGGAGGAGTTCGAGCAAGTAGAATTCATCAAAGAGGTAAGCCATGAACTCTCTTTTCCATATTCGTTAGTAAAAATGAGAGAATATGCTTATGTGACTTTTTGCAAACAATTTGTTTTGGACCTTGTGATGCCATGCTATTGTTAGTTGATGTTATGTGGTTGTAAGAATGAAAGTTCGGGTTTAATCATGCCTTAATATCGTAGAGATTCAAGGAATTATGTCATGTATGCCAAATATTTGATAATATGACTCAATAATGCTAATTTGATCATATCATGGAAATTTAGTGAGTTAAATTATTGTAACATGTGTATTTATATGAGTATATATGATATGGATAGTAGGAACTAATTCCTTGTATGCTAGAATCGAAATCATGAATTTTGTCAAAGTTGGTTAAAACTTGAAATCTGTGACTTTTTGGATTTTTCGGAGCCTTGGATTCATGGTTTCTGTGACTCGATTATGGTAGGTAATAATTTTGTAAAATACTATGTAGTATGATGTATAACCTATCCAAATTTCATAAGAAACAGAGTTAAATTGAGAGAGATATGAAATTTGATGTTCCGTTTTCTTGGAACTGTTTTGGATCAGTCTGTCTCGGAGGCATTTTCGTCCAATTTTTTTACTTTAAAAATTCTGGAAAAATTTGGAGTGTTATTATAAGAAGATATGAAGGTCCTGTAAAAATTTGAGAATTTTTGGTCATATGGTTTGAGAGTTATGGATTTTACGGCTAAGGACACTATTTGAAAAGATACCAGAATAACTCTCTGTGTATAAGTCCAAATATTACGAAATGTTTATTGGAAGTACATGTATATAACAGGAGCTAACCCTGAAACGTTCAGAATTTTTGGAGCTAATCTCGATTTATGAAAAATCTGATAATATTTGGCTATTATGGACTATTTAAAAATAGTAGATGGATTTTAAAATTTCCAGGAAAAATATATGTTCAATGTGGAACTATATTCTGCAAAATCCCAGAAAAGAAATATTTTTGAGACTGATTTGGTATTGTTCATGTAAATGATGTTATATGGATAAATGAGTTTAATTAAATATGTGATGTCAAAAACATGGAAAATAAGGTTTTTCGACTTGAGACCCTTAAGCATGTTTTATGAAAATTTTTGATGGAGGTTTGGGTCTGGCCGGGTCGGATCCGGGTCGGGTTAGAAAAATGTCAGAAAATTATTTTTCCCAGATTCTTTTATTCAACCACTTGGCCTATACGAAGCAACATGTTATGTAATTGAATTGTATTTGAATATGTGCGAGTTTAATCATCTTGTTAAAATAAAAGGAAACCATTACACTTCGAAGTGGTGTTCGAGAACCTAATTGCTTAACGTGACACACGTGAATAGGTTACGTGAAGGGCTAGTAGATAGCGGTAAATTTTTGAAGACGTATCAGGCAAGTTTCCTAACCCTAAGTTTCTATTGATCAATTATTCAATCTTTACTCATTGTTGTTGCACTAAGAGTAAGTATCGGACTTGTGCTATTTACTTTTGTACAAGTTCCTTTGTCGTAAAGTTATATAAATGCAATTTCCTTGCAAGCGTTATTGATGATTACTCCGTTAGTATTACAATTTTTGTACTTTAAAGTTTTATTTCTTTAACGAACTGTTTCCAAGTATGCTTTCTGGCTTTTTGTTTCGGCTAGATATTATTGATGATAAATGATATAACCTTCGAACAATTCAAATCCTTTGAACCTATTTAATGTTTACCAATCCAAATTGCTTTGGTGCGGTCTCGCATGAATACTAAGATGAACAACCCGATTAGTCGAGAAAACAGATGTTGGGCATATAGTCCCATTTATGCTTATGCAGTTAAATTCCATACTTGTGCACAATGTAGGGTACGATAGGCTGAACACCTGGAGTACTTGCAGAGACTATTTACAATCTATTTGATTGTTAAACCGTCTGATAGTTTTCGATGAAACAAAATAATGTTCAGGGTATCTAACACCCCTTAGTATGCTATTGAGAATTCTAAAACTCTTATCTTAATATTCCTGTTTATCTCCTGATAATTATTTCAACTGTTGAGAAATATTCATACAAATGCTTTTACTCCTGATGCATGTTTCCAAACTACTTTATATACTTGCTGGGCAATTTGTGCTCATTCTTGCTTAAACCTTTCAGTTAAGGTTGAGAACGCTAAGGGCTCGGATAAGGACAAGGGGAATTCTAAGATGAAATGATGAGAGTTATTTATGTAACAAGTTATATTTCTGCATATGATGTAATGTAGCGATAAACGCTAAGTTTAAGTTTTAGTTTATTTAAGGTTTTAAAGACTTGAGATTTTATCCTAATAATTATGTTATTATTATTATTATTATTATTATTATTATTATTATTATTATTATTTTTCAGAGTTTATGGAGTTAAATGTTTATGTATATTTTATCGTGAGCACCATGTCCTGTAATCGATGTTACACGGATTTGCAGGCGTCAAAGGTTGGTATCAAAGCAATAGGTTATAAACCTTAGGTGGGGAACCTTAAGACTATAACCTTAGGGAAGTTGGTGGAGAAAATAAGAAGATGAACTCACGTAGAGTTCTAGGGGTTGTGTCAAATCTATTTTTCTAAAAACAAAAACATCTATTTTAAACTACTAACCGAGTTATTTTGTCTTATTTGAAGGATGTCAGGAGAAGAGGAGGTTAGAGATATCCACGTTGTGAGTGAGCGAGTTGGTGACATTGTTGTATTCGAGCCTATAAAGTTGAGGTAGCGGTGACTCACACTCTGCAGAGGAGTATCCTGAAGAGGAAGAGGAGCTCGAGGAGGACTCCGAAGAAGCACCTGAGGATACTTTGTTGGATGAGTTGATGGATAGGGTTACAGATTTGGACGACAGAGTCCATGAGTTGGAGGAGTTATATCAGGGGGAGCAGCAGGCTGCAGCATTGCTTGAGGCATTGGTGCATCACCTGGTAATTATGAACGGGGATCTAGCTGACAAGCTGCGGGCATCAGACCAGAATGCGGATAGGCTGAAGGATGAGAAAGAAGTTATTAGGACCCACTTGGGACATACCATTAATGGGTTAGAATCGAGGATACAAAGTCTCCAAACTGACAAGCAGATTATTACTACATTCTGGAGAGATGAGAGGAGAGGCTGTGCTCTGGCCGAGAAGCTAACAGGCGAGTTAGAAGGTGAAGTGAGAGATTAGAAGGTTAGGATGGACAGGATGAAGTACGCATTTAAGTCAGCACATGGGAGGTTCCAGCATAGGGTGTTTCACTTTCCACGTGAGGAGTACTGATCTAGACATATTATAAGCCGTGGGCTAGTGCTGGAGATGGCCGATGAAGAACATGAAGACGCCATTAGGCGGGGTCTTTAGTTTATTCGTGATGAACTTTTACTATTAGCATTTAGAACGCTTAGCTATGAAATAAAACTTGGATTTAGTTTTTATCAAGTACTTTGGTTTAAGTGATGTAAATGGCTTAATGCCATAAGAGTATGAGAAACTTTGTTATTATGGTTTGTAAATAAATATGCTTTTATTTAAATATGCGATGTGATGATTAAGTTTTATATGAATTATAAATGCTGTAGAGAAAGTTATAAGATGATAACATTAAGTTTATTTAAACAGAAAGATGGTTAGAGGAAGACGTCGTCAAACACCAAAGGGGTCAGGCGTTAATGCTGGGGATCCACCGAACCCCATGTAACAATTTATAGACATTTTAGTAGGGGCACTTCAGAATTGAACCCCGAATACCAATAACCCTCCAGCGGCCCAAGTGGCACACTTTAAGGACTTCAAGAGCGTGGGACCCCCTAAGTTCAAAGGAACCACCGAACCCATCGAAGTGTAAACATGGATCAAAGAAATGGAAAAGGCGTTCGCTATCGCCCGAGTTGGAGATGAACAAAAGACAATCTTCGCCATATATATGTTGAAAGGCGAAGCCAACTTCTGGTGGGAGGCAAACCAGACTAGGGCTGGAGAAGGTGTGATACCGTGGGAGGGGTTTAAGAAGATTTTCTTTGAAAACTACTTTCCTGTGAGTATGCAGAGTCGCATAGAGATGCGATTCCTGGAGCTGAAGCAAGAAGACATGACAGTACCTCAGTACACCGTAAAGTTCAACGACCTGGCAAGGTTCACGCCTCATAAGGTCGACACTGAGAAGAGGAAAATGAGGAGGTTTAAGCAGGGCCTCAAGCCATGGTTATACAGTAGACTTTCAGTGTTGCAAACGAATAACTTTGCGACTCTCCTGGAGAAAGCTATAATCGTTGAGGGCGGAAGCGAAGCCTTGATGAAATTTAATAAGGAGAAAAAGAAGAAGAATGAAGGAGGGAATCATGGGGAAGGTAGCAACGACGATGGTGCAAACAAAAGGAAGTGGAACAACAACAACAAAAATAACAACAACAATTTTAATTTGGTAAACCCTGGGGGCAAACCAGGGGAAGCAAAGAAGAGGACTGAGACATGAAAGGAGTGTGGGAGGAATCACTCGGGTGCATGTCTAAAAGGGAAGAATGTCTATTTCAATTGCGGGCAAGAGGGGCATATTTCTCCGAATCGCTCTGGACAGAAGAGAAATGGATGTTTCAACTATGGAGCACTAGATCATCAGGTAAGGAATTGCCCAAAGAAGAACTCAGCAGGAGGGAATGGGGGAAGGGGACCAAGCGGTGGAAATCTCACAATTACTAGACCACCAACTCAGAACCGACCAACAACAAGGACTTTCAACATGACAGTTCAGGATGCGGTCGCATCCATAGACGTGGTTTCAAGTATCATTCTGATCAATGATATATCTGCTTACGTATTATTCGATTCGGGTGCTACTTGTTCCTTCGTATCACATGAATTCTCCCAACGATTAAACTTACCCCAGGAAGAATTAGAATATCCTATGAATATAGAAGTTGCTAATAAGGAAGTCATTCTCGTTAGCCATATTTATAGGAATTATGTTGTAGATATCAGGGGCTATATGTTACTTGTGGATTTAATTCCGATTCCATTAGGAGAATTTGATGTAATTCTAGGAATGGATTGGTTAGTTAACCATGGAGCGGTGATAAATTGCCAGGAGAAGTGTATAAACCTTAAGACTCCAAATTAGTCTAAGGTAGTGTTCTATGGTAGTAAGTCATCGAGACACTTAAGCTATCTGACGATAATGCAAGTGAGGAAGTTGCTAAGAAAGGGATGTGCAGGTTATTTGGCCCATATCGTCGATACACAGAAAGTAGGGATAGGGATGGGACAGATACCTGTAGTGAACGAATTTTCGGATGTATTTTCGAAGGAATTGCCAGGTATTCCATCGGATATGGAGGTCAAATTTGTTATAGATTTAGTACCAGGAATGACCCTGATTTCGAAAGCCCCATACAGAATGGCACCAGCGGAGATGAAGGAGCTGATGGTACAGTTGCAGGAATTATTGGATAGGAAGTATATTCAACCGAGTGTGTCTCCTTGGGGAGCACCGGTTTTATTTGTGAAAAAGAAGGATGGGTCGATGAGACTTTGCATAGACTATCGGGAGCTGAACAAGGTGACGATCGAGAACAAGTACCCATTACCCATGATAAATGATTTTTTCGATCAGTTGAGAGGAGCGACGTATTTTTCCAAGATCGACTTGAGGACGGGATATCACCAGTTGAAGGTGAGGAAGGAAGATATGCCTAAGATAACATTCAGGACTCGTTACGGATACTACGAATTCCTGGTGATGTCATTTGGGTTAGCAAATGCGCCAACATCATTTATGGACATAATGAACCAGGTGTTCAAGCAATACTTATAAGTTAATAGTTGTGTTTGTAGATGATATCCTAATATATTCCAAGATTCAGGAAGATCATGTTGAACATTTGAGAATGGTATTGGAGGCGTTGAGAAAGAATAAGCTATACGTAAAATTTTTGAAGTGCAAGTTCTGGTTGGAGAAAGTTCAATTTCTAGGGCACGTGATCGATAAGAACGAAATCTCCGTGGATCCGACAAAGGTGGAAGCGATGCAGAATTGGGAACAACCGAAGACACCGACTGAAGTAAGAAGTTTCTTAGGATTGGCAGGCTATTACAGACGGTTTATCCAAGATTTTTTAAAAATAGCAGGAACTTTGAAGAATCTAATAAAGAAGTTGATAAAATTTACCTGGACGGAGAAGTGTGAAGAAAGTTTCCAGGAACTCAAGAAAAGACTGAGTGAAGCACCAGTGTTGTCTTTACCTGATGACACAGGTGATTTCGTGATTTTCAGTGATGTGTCACACAAAGGACTTGGCTGTGTGCTTATGGAACATGGTAAAGTTATTGCGTACGCGTTATGTCAGTTGAAGGATTACGAAAAAGGGATACCCTACCCATGACCTAGAATTGGCAGCGGTGGTATTTGCCCTAAAGATTTAGAGGCATTATTTATATGGTGTAAGATGTGAAATATACACGAACCATAAAAGTATGAAGTATATCTTCACGCAGAAGGAGTTGAATATGAGACAAAGAAGATGGTTGGAACTTATAAAGGATTACGATTACGACATTTTATATCATCAGGAAAGCTAACGTGGTAGCGAGATGCATTTAAGCGAAGAAAAGAGTAGTGGTAAGTTGGCAATGCTAACAACTCAGGAGGAGTTAGCTAAGGAGATGGCTAGATTGGAACTCGAGATAAAGAGCCCGAGGGAGTCAAATGAGAAGTTGTTCGCAATGGAGGTTCGTCCGACTTTGTTGGACAGAATTAAGGAAGCACAAAGCAGCGATGAAGAATGTGAGAAGGTGAGGAAAAGAATTTTCAAAGGGGAAAAGCTTAAATTCAGCGTGGGTGGTGATGGACTATTAATATTTGAGAAGAGAATTTGGGTGCCAGTGGTATCTAAAATAAAAGAAGAAATCTTGCAGGAAGCTCATAGTTCAAGCTACTCAATCCACCCGGGAAGCACAAAGATGTACTAGGATCTTCATCAACATTATTGGTGGCTAATATGAAGAGAGAAGTCGCAGAGTGCATTAGTAGATGTTTAACATGCCAAAGAGTTAAGGCGGAACATCAAAAACCGAGCGGGTTACTTCAACCCTTAGAAATTTTGGAACAGAAGTGGGAGCATATCACGATGGACTTCGTGGTGGGACTTCCAACTACACAAAAGGGTTACAATGCAATATGGGTGATCGTTGATCGATTAACCAAGTTATTGCATTTCTTGCCAATCAAGATCAGATATAACTTAGATCAACTGGCAAAGCTTTACATCAAAGAGATCATTTCCAGGCACGGTGTGCTAGTATCAATTGTGTCAGATCATAATTCGCGATTCACAACAAATTTCTGGAAAAGCTTTCAAGAATGCATGGCAACGCAATTGAGGTTGAGCACATCATATCATCCTCAAATAGATGGGTAGAGCAAGAGAACTATTCAAACATTGGAAGACATGCTGAGAGTATGTGTTATGGACTTTAAAGGAAGCTGGGATGACCACCTACCATTGGTGGAATTTGCATACACCAATAGTTATCATGCGAGCATCTGTATGCCACCTTATGAAGCTTTATATGGAAGGAAATGAAGAACGCCATTGTGCTGGGATGAAGTAGGAAAATGTAAATTGCTAGGGCTAGAATTGGTGCAGCAAATTGTGAATGTGATCAAAATGATACAAGCAAGACTAGTGACGGCTCAAGATCGACAGAAGAAATATGCTAATCAACATCGACAACAACAAGACTTCGACGTCGTCACTTATGTGTTCCTAAAGGTTTCACCTTGGAAAGGGAAACTAAGATTTGGGAAGAAGGGAAAACTTAGTCCCAGATTCATAGGACCCTTTGAAGTGTTGAGGCGAGTCGGTGTGGTAGCTTATGAAATAGCTTTACCTCCGAAGTTAGAGCATGTACACAATGTGTTCCATATATCGATTTTACGACCCTATAAGCATGTCATAGAGTATGAACCCATCCAATTTGAAAAGGACTTAACCTATGAAGAGGTTCCTATTCAGATAATTAATAGAAAAGAACAAGTGTTACGAAATAAGATAATACCTTATGTAAGGTAGTATGGAGGAACCACAACGCCGAGGAGGCTACGTGGGAACTCGGGGAGAAAATGATCAAAAATTATCCTAGTCTTTTTGTTTAACTTGTAATGATTCCGAGGACGGAATCCTTATAAGGGAGGGTGAATGTAATATCTTAGATTATTATTTAATTTACTAATTATCAATAAATGAATTTATGTGAAACTCTTGTGTGAATTTCTATTATTAGATGTATATGTGTTATATATACATGTTTAATTTTAAGTTATGTGATGCGGTATGTGTAAATGGTTGGTTTAGATGAATTTAACTATTTGAGTTAGTTATGTAATTAAATTGATTAATTGCGTGCGAGGGGATTAAAACATGATATTGATTTCGGAGCGGAATTTAGAGACGTGGACTGCGTATTTGAGTCCGGAACATCAAAATTAGTCAAGATAGAATGGAACCACAAAATGTGTCATGGTTGACTTTTTGGTCAAAGTCAATTGGTTGACTTTTTTCGGTAAAAAGTCAAGCACGAATTTTGGAGGCTAATTTGACGAAATGGATAGTCCCATGACATCCGGAATGTTGATTTAGTAGGAATCGATATTAGTATCGAAACATTTGGCTACGAAGGGCAAAATGGTCAAAATAATTTATTAAATGATTAAATTAATTATATTAATATTTTAATAAGGGAGTGCAGCAGTTGTGGGGCCCACGGGTCAACAAAATTGGGACAAGAGAGTGAGTATTAGTATTATAAGGTAATAATGGGGGAGGGAGTTACAAACCTTTTACAAATCCAAGACTCTTCCTTTCTATAACCCCCACCCCATACTAAATTGAATTTATACAATATACTTAATATATAAAACTTATATTGGAGGTGGAAGGGATGGGAAAATCATTTGATAACATGTTTTATATATACTCCCAATCCAAGTCTCTTCATCCTCTTTGTAAAAAAAATCCTACAGTGAGTGATGTTGAGAGTGATAGAGGAAGGAGCTTGAGAGGGTGGCGAATTCGAGAGTTTTTAGAGACTAATCAAGCAATGAGAATCATTGGAGGAGTTCAAGCAAGTAAAATTCAACAAAGAGGTAAGCCATGAACTCTCTTTTCCATGTTCTTTACTAAAAATGAAAGAATATGCTTATGTGACTTTTTGCAAACAATTTGTTCTAGACCTTGTGATGCCATGCTACTGTTAGTTGATGTTATGTGATTGTAAGAACGAAAGTTCGGGTTTAATCATGCCTTAATATCGTATAGATTCAAGGAATTATGTCATGCATGCCAAATATTTGATAATATGACATAATGATGCTAATTTTATCATATTATGGAAATTTATTGAGTTCAATTATTGTAACATGTGTATTTATATGAGTGTATATGATCTGGACAGTTGGAAATAATTCCTTGCATGCTAGAATCGAAATCATTAATTTTATCAAAGTTGGTTAAAACTTGAAATCTGTGACTTTTTGGGTTTTTCGGAGCCTTGGATTCATGGTTTCTGTGACCCGATTATGGTAGGTAATAATTTTATAAAATACTATGTAGTATGATGTATAACCTGTCCAAATTTCATAAGAAACGAAGTTAAATTGAGAGAGATATGAAATTTGGTAGAAATTTGATGTCCCGTTTTCTTAGAACTGTTTTGGATCAGTCTCTCTCGGGGGTACTTTCTTCCACTTTTTCTACTTTAAAAATTCTGGAAATATTTGGAGTGTTAATATAAAAAGATATGAAGGTTCTGTAAAAATTTGAGAATATTTGGCCATACGGTTTGAAAGTTATGGATTTTACAGCTAAGGACACTATTTGAAAATATACCTGAATAACTCTCTGTGTATAAGTCCAAATATTACGAAACTTTTGCTGGACGTATATGTATATAACAGGAGCTAACCCTAAAAAGTTTAGAATTTTTGGAGCTAATCTCGATTTATGAAAAATCTGAGAATATTTGGATATTATGGATAATTTAAAAATAGTAGATGGATTTTAATTCCGGGAAAAATATATGTTCAATGTGGGACTATATTCTGTAAAATCCCAGAAAAGAAATATTTTTGAGACTTATTTGGTATTTTTCATATAAATGATGTTATATGGATAAATGAGTTTAATTCAATATGTGATGTGAAAAATATGGAAAATAAGGTTTTCCGACTTGAGACCCTTAAGCATGTTTTATGCAGATTTTTGATGGAGGTTTGGGTCGGGCCGGGTCGGATCTGGGTCGGGTCAGAAAAATGTCAGAAAATTATTTTTCCCAGATTCTTTTATTAAAGCACTTGGCCTATACGAAGCAACATGTTATGTAATTGAATTGCATTTGAATACGTGCGAGTTTAATCATCTTATTAAAATAAAGGAAAACCATTACACTTCGAAGTGGTGTTCGAGAACCTAATTACTTAACGTGACACACATGAATAGGTTACGTGCAGGGCTAGTAGATAGCGGTAAATTGTAGAAGACGTATCAGGCAAGTTTCCTAACCCTATGTTTCTATGGAGCAATTATTCAATCTTTACTCATTGTTGTTGCAGTGAGAGTAAGTATCGAGCTTGTGCTATTTACTTTTCGTAAAAGTTACTTTGTCGTAAAGTTATATAACTACAATTTCCTTGCAAGCGTTATTGATGATTACTCCGTTAGTATTACAATTGTTGTACTTTAAAGTTCTATTTCTTTAACGAACTGTTTCCAAGTATGCTTTTTGGCTTTTTGTTTCGGTTAGATATTATTGATGATAAATGATATAACCTTCGAACAATTCAAATCCTTTGAAGCTATTTAATGTTTACCAATCCAAATTACTTTGTTGCGGTCTCGCACGAATACTAAGATGAACAACCCGAGTAATCGGGCAAACAGATGTCGAGCATATAGTCCCATTTATGCTTATGTAGTTAAATTTCATACTTGTGCACAATGTAGGGTACGATAGGCTGATCACCTAGAGTACTTGCAGAGACTGTTTACAATCTATTTGATTGTTAAACCGTCTGATGGTTTTCGATAAAGCATAATAATGTTCAGGGTATCTAACACCCCTTAGTATGCTATTGAGAATTCTAAAACTCTTATCTTTATATTCCTATTTATCTCATGATAATTATTTCAACTATTGAGAAATATTCATACAAATGCTTTTACTCCTGATGCATATTTCCAAACTACTTTATATACCTGCTGGGCAATTTGTGCTCATTCTTGCTTAAACCTTTCAGTTAAGGCTGAGAATGTTGAGGACTTGGGCAAGGACAAGGGGAAGTCTAAGATGAAATGATGAGAGTTATTTATGTAACAAGTTATAATTCCGCATATGATGTAATGTAGCGATAAACGCTAAGTTTAAGTTTCAGTTTATTTAAGGTTGTAAAGACTTGGGATTTTATCTGAATAGGTATGTAATAGTATTATTATTATTATTTTCTGGAGTTTATGGAGTTAAATGTTTATGTATGTTGTATCGTGAGCACCATGTCCTGTAATCAATGTTACACGGATTTGGGGGCATCACACATACACACACGCATACTTACATGCATAATAGTCAATTTATGAATATACAATACACGTCAATGAAATTACAAAATCCTCAAACCCTATTCCACTTACAAATAATTTGAATTATTTACTCCCATTAAACCAAGACTTACATGATACTTTAATTAATTACACCCACAAAATATATACGTAAATACTATTTAAAAATCTCTTTTATTCGGATATAGTATGTATATTATAATAATTGATTTCAAAATTAATCATATATATAAGGCAAATATCATCTCATAGAAAAAAGGTTTAGGTTTTACCTTTTTGAATTTTCTTCTTTTCTTTTTCTCTATTCTGTAGTACTCCAAAGTCAAATAAATTTTTACGTTCTTCCCTCTCTCTAGTTGTTTAAATATATGTAATTCCTTTGCAAAATAGGTTACTAGGTAAAAGAGTCCTTTTTCAAATTAAAAGTTTGTTAAACTTGAATGACTTTTCTTATCCTTATAGGTTTTAGATATGTATAAATACTTATTAGGTACACTTCTATTATCTAATTATATTTATCTTTTATCTTTTATCTTTTTTTTTAAATCGCATTATACTGAAATTATGTTCAAATTGGAGTTTTATAGTTTTATAGAGAAAAATATATGAATATGGCTTATAAGTATAAAAATTTACATTTAAATTGTGTATTAGTCGGCAAATTGATGAATGATTTCGTTTATACATGTAAAAATGAAAAAGAACGAAACTTAAATGGACTAATTTGGTGTTATAACG
The DNA here is from genome assembly GCA_020205615.1 of Panax quinquefolius. Classification (NCBI taxonomy): domain Eukaryota; kingdom Viridiplantae; phylum Streptophyta; class Magnoliopsida; order Apiales; family Araliaceae; genus Panax; species Panax quinquefolius. Next base: position 498,903 of record JAINUW010000692.1, read on the forward strand.
AATCTGTAAATTGGGATTTCATGAAATTTGACGAAACTTTGAAAAATGGCAAGAACATGAAAATTATGAGTTCAAATTCAGTTGTTTATGTGATTTAAGTTGTCAAAAGCTTGCTAAGAATGTCATTAAATGTTTCTGTTAAGTTAAGAACACATGGGTAATATTTAATTCGTTGTTTATATGAAGTTTTGGCCTAATTTGGTTTCTGCTGTGTTCATTCACGAACTGCAGAATTGGATTCTGGGTAGCCGTGTCTTAAGTCCCCGAAGTTAGGGTTCGACTTCAGTCGGAATTTAACTTCGGATGTCATCATATGTCTTCAGAGTCGGAGTTCGGCTTCGATAAAAATTTAACTTTGGATGACGTCTTATGTCTTCAGAGTAAGAGTTCGGCTTCGGTCGAAGTTTGACTTTGGATGGCGTCATGTGTCTTCGGGGTCAGAATTCAGCTTCGGCCGAAGTTCGGCTCCTGATGGTGTCATGACTTCGGAAGCCAGAATTCAGAGTTTGGCTTCGGTCGAAGCTCGGCTCCGGATGATGTCTTGTTTATGTGAATGATGATAATGAGCAGAACTTAAACTAAGTTAACAAGCTATATTGAAAGTGGGAACTGAACTTATAAATGTAACTAATAAATGTTGCAAATACATATGATGTGTGTAGGATTAAGTTGAGGAACTTGAACAGTTAATGTGTAATCTACGCACAAGGCAAGTTTCTAAACCTTACCTCTTTACATTGAGCAAGTTTTCTAACCCTAAACTTTATTTGACCAAGTTCTAGACTTATATTCTATATCTAGCAAGTTCTTGTTATTTATTGTTCAAGTTCAAGATTTCATATTAGATGTTTTAAGCCATGATTCCTGTTAAACAATACTTATTCCATTATATACCTCTTGAGTTTATTATTGAAATTAAATATCATTTATTGTGGAACCTTGTAAGACTAGCGAACCCTTAATTGGACTAGTCCATAGTTGATGAACGTTCTAAATGTTAGAACCTTTATTGAGCTTATCCAAGCCAAACTTCCTTTGGTGCAGACTCTAATGTCAAACTGAGATGAAAAACCCTGTTTTAAGGGATTAATTACGCTTTAGCGTTAAGATATTAATGCATGATAGATAAGTACTAAGGGCTGATCCCCCTAAGTACAAGAAGAAGAGTCCATAGTCTTATGATTGTTAAAGGTTTCAAGTATAAACACTTGACAACCTAGGACAAAGTTCAAGGTCTTATGACCCTCATAAGTTCTTTTGATTCTTGTTATTCATTCTTGATTCAAAAGTCGAGTTTCTTATTTCAGAAGTCTTTGATTCACTCGCACGTTATAATATTATTGTTATATTATTATACTTATGGGAAATCGTGTTCACTCTTGCATAATAATAACATTGCAGTTAAGAATGAAAGGTTTGACGAGCCTTCTACTAGCAAAGGCGAGGGCAAGGTTAACAAGTAATGAAGACTTGTTGTTTATTTGATATATTTATGTTTCAGACTTATGTTAAAGTTGTATAAGACTTAATATTTGTTTATGTTTCCGCATTTGAGATTTAAGGTTAGTATGACCTAGGATTGATGTATTTAAATCAGATGTTGTAACTCCAAAAGGAGAGTATTTATTTCTATCTATTTATGTTTTTTTTCATTTATTATAGGTAGATAGATACATGATGTTTAGATAGTGAACACTGAATTCCGTGGGAATTGAAGTACTCGGATTTGGGGGTGTCACAGGTTGGTATCAAAGCTGTAGGTTATGAAACTTATGTGGGGAAACAACCTTAGGTAGTAGCCTTATAGGAGATCGAGAACATAGTGGTGGTAAACTCTTATCGAGTTCTAAAAAATGAATTCCTTAATTCATTGAAGATAATAAAAGACTTTATGTGCTTATGTGTTAAACTTATGTGCTCGCGAGTATCGATTAGTAACTAAAAATTAAAACTATGTTGTCAGGATGACATATGTTGGAGGATCTAGTCTAGCTGGGGAGGAACCCCAAGTACCTAGGGAAGAGGAGCCCCGAGACATTCATGTCGTTCGGGAGTAGTTAGTACAGAGAGAGCCATCTTCGTTGATCACTGTTGTTGGTCAGGAGCATGAGCCTGAGTCTGATCCAAAGGAGGACCCTGAGAAGAAGAGGAGGAAGATGAGTTCCCACCGAACTCTATTGCAGTTCAGATGTATGATGAGGTATATGACCATAACATTGAGCTTTATGATAGAGTCAGAGAGTTGGAAGAGGTAGCAGATGAACGCCAGGCCACTATAGGACAAACGAATGAGGAAATCCAAGGTCTTGATGTACGTCATGGAAATGTGGAGTGGAAATTGGTTCACCTAGAGGGTAACAATGAGGAGCTGGTGGCAGAGGTTGGAAAGCTGAAGGATGATTTGAGAGAGGAGTCCGCTAAGAGAGTCAGAGCTGAAGATGCTTATGAGCAGGCTTCTCAGAGAGCAGATACAACCGAGGAAGAGGTGCAAGCAAAGAAATTAACATGGTGGAAATGGATTATGCATTCAATATTGTGGTGAACAAGGCCCATGATCAAGTTATGTACTATCTAATTCAGTTCGAGGTGGAAGAAGAGCGCATAGAAGCTATTCGACGTCTTAATGGGCCGTGATAGGAACAATATGAATTATGGGAATATCTATGTTAGTTAAAAATGTAAATTCCAATGTGCTTATAAACAAAGGAATATTATGATGATTTAATCCTGAAGATTTTTTATCTCGGGATATATGATGTAAATAGCAGTGATGCTATCGTATGATAAAACTTTCGATTTAAATAAAATATCAGAGTTTATTTGAGATAATGTGTTAAGTGATTATGTTTTAGTTAAGCCTTAAATATTTAAGGGATTGAATAAAGACCTAATAAGATATATTTTAACAGAAATATGCCGCTGAGAAGAAGGCTAATCCGTCAACCGGCCCGAGAAGGGTCAACGAACAACAACAACGATGCCAATGCTAACCCTGTTCAGCAGTTGGTGAACTTATTGGCTGAGGCGATTAATAATCAACCTCAAACTCCACCAAATACAACGTTCTAGGACTTCAAGGTGGTGGGACCGCCAGAGTTTAAAGGCTCCATGAACCCGATAGAAGCTCAAACTTGGGTTATGGAGATGGAAAAAGTTTTTGATATCGCCAGAGTCAGAGAGGACTAGAAAACCGCCTACACAACATTCATGTTGAAGTTAGAAGCCAGTTATTGGTGGCAAACAAATAAGGTCCGTGGGGGAGAATGTGTGATCACCTAGGAAAGGTTTAAGGAGATGTTCTTCGAGATGTACTTCCCAACATGCTCGCAGAACCAAATGGAGGTACAATTTCTGGAATTGAAGCAAGGTAATATATCCGTATCAGACTATGCATCAAAATTCAATGAGTTGGCTAGATTTGCCACCTATCAAGTGCACACGGATGAGAGGAAGGCATGAAGGTTTGAATAGGGACTGAAGCCCTGGTTATATAGCAAAGTGTCAATGTTTAAGCTGAACACTTTTGTTGGAGTACTAGAAAAGGCTATCCTCGCTGAAGGTGGGAGCGATGCGGTGACTAAGTACAATCAGGATCAAAAGAAGAAGAAGAGTGAAAAATGAAGTAAATAACAAGGCTAGTGGTAGCAGCACAGGGGGGAGTAACAATCATAAGAGAAGGTGGACTGATAGTTTGCCAATGGGAAATCAACAAGGAGGTCAGAAGAAGAGGATTGAAGCATTCCCGACGTGCGGGAAAGCTCACCTGGGGGTTTTTATGAAAAGGAAAAGAGTTTGCTACAATTGTGGTCAGGAAGGCCATATAGCACCTAAATGCCCTAACCTAAAGAAAGGCGTCTGCTTCACTTGTGGGTCAAAGGATCACTTGGCTAGAAATTATCCCAAGAAAGGATTTGGAGGGGCAGGAACAGAAGAGAACAAGGGAAACAGCGGTGGCAATGCTCTAACTATCACGGGACCAACCGTAACTAATAGACCAACCTCCAAGACATTCAACATAACAGTATAGGATGTTGTGCAGTCTTGTGATGTGGTGTTAGGTATAATTCCGATCAATAAAGTTAATGCTTATGTATTATTTGATTCGGGTGCTACTTGTTCATTTATATCCGATGACTTTGCTAAGAACTTAGAATTGCCTAAGGACGAGATAGAATACCCCATGAACATAAAGATTGTGAATAGAGAAGTAATCCATGTTAAGTACGTACACAAGAACTATAGGGTGAATATTAAGGGTAAAATTATGAATGTAGATCTTATCCCAGTAGCGCCCCCAAATTCGGGTATCTTCCAACCTGACAGATGGTGCTATACTGTACAACATTCACACATTCATTCAATTGAAAAGTCTCAAAGAACGAACATAACTTTTATATATTAAAAGTAATATTTACATTTTCCAGGTTCTATACCCGTTACAAAGGTTCTTTATCATAATATTTATTACATTACAACAATGGACCTATACTATTACAAGATAGTTTAATAATCTGCCTTAGCTTTTCCTTTATCCTTATTCGATCCTTCGGGACATTCAGTCTTAGCTGCATTCATATGGTTCAAGCAAGAGTGAGCATAACTAGATCAGCAAGTATAACAATTTCAATAACAACATGTTTGATACATATGAATCGTATATCTTCGATAACTGAACAATAGTTATGAAGTACTATTGATAATTCAAAATAGCACTTCATCTTTTTTTCAAAATGTTTCACAATGAATAATATTCAGTAAAACATTCACTCCGGTCAAAGACCTCGAGTATTCATTCTTTCTTTAAAAAAGACAACCCGGAACTAAGTCCGTAAGCCCGGTATTACTTACGAGCACTTCTAGGTGATCAGCCTATTGTACTCTATGTTGATCAACATTACATCCATTAAACGTATGTACATTTAATCATTTGACAACCTCACGTGCCTGTCGTTTAACCGACAAAACATTTGCTTAACATTTCATTCTTCTTTTGAAAACCATATCAAATAGCTGACAAAAGATCATAACATTTGATAACAGATGAATAGATTATCAGTAATCCACTCAATATATCAAGTTTAGCCAAAGAACTGGCTTTACTTTATTGCAATTCAATTCATGAGAAAGAATACATGAACGTCAAAAACTTGTTCAGATTGAACTGAGACAAGAGTTAGAATACTTGCCTTTAGCGTCTGCTACTGAGTATTTTACTTTACGTCCAAGTCTTACAAGTCTCTTCAATACATGATCACATAATGCCTTTACATTAGGTCACATATAATCAAGTATGTATTCGACTATATCTTACCCTTCATCTCAATCTAATTTGTGTATTAGATTTGATTATTATTCATTCTTATTTATCAAGGTTGTTTAAACCTTTACTCAACCTTCTCAAAGTTTCATAAAGCTTAACAACATTATCCTATATTCCTTCATGTATTCTTACATTCAATGTTTAATTATAAACCTTTTCTTTTACTTGCAACTTTTCTTCACTATCCATGATTAGAGTCGGCCGCATACACGGCTTTACTTCTTATATAGCTGCGCTTTGCCTTACGAGTTAGCGATCTTGAGGTCCGGACTCGTGACTGCGGTGAATCCTAGATTAATGGGCCATTGCATGGCATGAGTTTCCAGTGTACACGGACACTACTCGGTGCTGTGGCGTGACTAATTGGTCTTGGGCTGGCGCCGCGGCGCCAGCTCTGTGCACCAGAAAAATTTTTAATTTCTTGAAATTTTGCGAACTTCCCGGATGCATAACTTCTTTGTTATAAGTTCGAATTGGCTCGTTCAAAAGCCTACGGTTCACAAATTACGTAATCAACACGTCCATGCAAGAATTTTATCTATTCGACTTCGTTTGTTAAAAATTCACCTATTGGTTCATTTTTTAACGTAAACGATAAACGTTCGTGAACGTTCAGCACTCGTTTCTTCGTTCTAAGTCAGAATTCGCTCATTTTTGAGTCCGCAACTCTTAAATGACGAACATGACTTGTCTCCATTGGAAAATAACATTTTCGAGCTCAAACTCAAAATTTGACTTCCATTCCGAGAATTTTACGAATTCGAAGATTATCGTCTAATCGTGCGATTTTCGGCAAACCTTCATTCTTATGACTTGTTCAATATTACAAATGAATTACATTCATAATGTGAAAATCTTTAACATGCTAATTCCAACAACTTATAGTTGAAGTTGGATTTTGTCTTATTTCTTTCATGAGCTTATAACTTGATAAATTATAAACTACTTATAACTTCTTGGTTCTTACTTAAGAAAGTTATAATCCTTAACTTATCATGTATACATGTTTTCACACATACAACTTCATTCTTGTATACATGATATATATATATATATATATATATACATACAAATTCTTTTACTTCCATATTACTTTCATTAATAAACTCATTTTAATGCTTTCACATAAGTTTACTACTTATGTTAACTTAAATGACTTATTACCAACTTATGTGGCTTAAGTTCATTATTTATTCATACATCTTACTCTTTATCATTCATGATCCTTAATTCAATCTTTTCTTATCAACCTATCATGCTAGATATAGAAGATAATTGGAGAAGAGGATCTTACTTTAGAAGTTCTTGACAAATAGCTTCTTTCTTCTTCTTATGTAAGTAGCTTATTACAACTTACTCACCCTAACAATTAAGCACTTTGAGAGAGAGTGTTTAGATTATTTGAACAACTAGCAAATGACTTGCCAACCTTCACTATTTATAGAACTTGCAAGGTTTAGGGCAATTTATACATTACACTAACCACCTCCTTACTATTCATTAATTGCTAGCTTATGCCTTATCCTTTGCTCGGTCAATACTCACCTAACTTGGCCATTACATTAACTTGATCACCACTTATTAAGCTTGGCTACCACACTAACTTGGTCACCACTCATAATACTTGATAATCACACTTTAACCATATTAACATGGTTTGCTCCATGGATCACACAACTCATGGGCTTCTAGCTTGGGCTTAGTTAACTTAACCTTTGGGCTTTGCATTAACAAACATTATTTTGTTTATTAACTCAATAGTTGGGCCTTAAACTTCATTGACTTGGGCTTGCATAAAATCTTAATCAATCTTCACAAGTTTATTACATAATACATATACATATAATTTATGTATCATTTTCGTATCCCAATTCATATAAAATCGATATACGATAATTCATTCTTCATACAAACTCGTATAATACTTCATATTATACTCGTTTCCATTCATTAGTACAATACCTAAGTATCATACAATTATTACTTTACTCATTCCTATTTTGCTTTACTTAACGTTTATAACTTAAGTCCGCAAGCGAAATATTACGTTTTCCATAACAAGATTATTATCACATAACCCATCTTACCTTAATATTCTATCATCACGTATTTCTCAAAAATTCAAAAATAATTCCCAAGCACGTACCGATGAATAGTATTTTTCAAAAAATTTCTCGAAAAACCTTTATTTTCGTCTTAGAAATTCAAACACTTTAATTCCTTCACGTAGCATAAATACTACGACCTTCCGATATCAATAGGTTATATAATGACAACCATCTTGATAACACATATAATATGATTTTATTATTATTTAATTTAAAAAAATTATTTTACATAAGATCCGAATTTCTCGGTCGTTACATTCTTCCCCCCTTATAAAGATTTTGTCCCCAAAATCTCGTCTTACTCTACTCAAATAGATGAGGAAAATTTTTCTTCATCTTTTCTTCTAATTCCCACGTTGCTTCCTTAGCATCATGGTTCTTCCATAATACCTTTACTGATGGTATTACTTTGTTCCTCAGAACTTGCACTTTTCTATCAATGATTTGAATCGGCGATTCTTCATATGATAAATCCTTCTCGATATGAATCGGCTCATATTCGATTACGTGCTTATAGTCCGGCTTATATGGACGTAATACAGATACGTGAAACACGTTATGTATTCTTTCTAGGTCTGGAGGTAATGATATCATATACGCTACCTCTCTTACCCGTTTTAATACTTCAAAAGGTCCTATAAACCTTGGACTTAACTTTCCTTTTTTTCCAAAGCGTATCTTTCTTTTCCAGGGAGATACCTTTAGAAACACATATGAACCTACTTCAAACTCTCGGTTTAATCTATACGAGTCCGCATACTTCTTCTGTCTGTCTTGAGCTGAAACAAGACGCATCTGAATTAACTTAACCACATCCGCTGTTTGCTGCATCAATTCTGGTCCTAGCATCCGGCGTTCTCCCACCTCATCCCAACACAATGGTGTTCTGCACCTTCTTTCGTATAGAGCTTCATAAGGCGGCATACCTATGCTTGCATGATAACTGTTATTATATGCAAACTCTACCAGTGGTAGATGATCATCCCAACTACCCTTAAAATCCATGACGCAAGACCTCAACATGTCTTCTAACGTCTGAATTGTTCTCTCGCTCTGCCCATCAGTTTGTGGATGATAAGTTGTGCTTAATTTCAACTGTGTTCCCAACTGTTCTTGAAAACTTCTCCAGAAGTTCGATGTGAATCATGGATCACGATCTGACACAATCGATACTGGTACTCCATGTCTGGAAATAATTTCCTTGATATAGAGTTTAGCTAAGCTGTCTAAGTTATACTTGACCCTAATTGGTAAGAAGTTAGCTGATTTCGTCAATCGGTCAACTATTACCCAAATCGAATCGTACCCTTTTGCCGTTGTTGGAAGTCCCACCACGAAATCCATCGAGATATGCACCCACTTCCATTCTAGAATCTCCAATGACTGTAACAAGCCACTGGGTCTTTGTTGTTCGGCCTTAACTTTTTGACAAGTCAAGCACCTACTCATATACTCTGCTATTTCTCTCTTCAAGTTTGGCCACCAAAAACTCTGTCGAAGGTCTTGATACATCTTAGGGCTACCAGGATGTATCGAGTACCGTGAACTATGAGCTTCTTGTAACACTTGCTCTTTTAATTCTGTCTCACTCGGAACCTAAATTCTTCCATCAAATCTTAATAATCCCTCATTATCAAGACTATACTTTGCATCTTCCTTCTCGGATAACTGCTTTTTCATTTGGTTACACTCATCAGTCTTGAGTTGTACCATCTCGACTCTCTCTATGATAGTAGATTGCATCTCCGTCGTAAAAAGTATCTGTCCCGACTCACTCGGTATCTTTAATTCTATCTCCATCCTAGCCATCTCTGTTATTAACTCATTTTGAGTCGTTAACATAGACAACCTTTCCCAACCCTTCCTACTTATGGCGGCGGAAACTACATTGGCTTTCCAAGGATGATACAGGATTCACAATCGTAATCCTTTATCAACTCTAGCCATCTTCTCTGCCTCATATTCACCTCCTTCTGAGTGAAGATATACTTTAGACTCTTATGGTCCGTATATATCTCACATTTTTCCCCATAAAGATAATGTCTCCATATCTTTAGGTCAAATACTACCGCGGCTAGTTCCAAATCATGAGTAGGATAAACCTTCTCATAATCCTTCAATGCCGTGATGATGCATCTTAATGACTTTGCCATGGTGCATGAGCACACAACCAAGTCCCCTATAAAGCATCACTATACACTACTGAAATTTCCCGTGTCATCTGGCAATGACAATACAGGCGCTTCACTTAATCTTTTCTTCAGTTCTTGAAAACTGTCTTCACATTTATCAGTCCATACGTACTTCACCGTCTTTATTGTCAAGTTAGTCAACGGGGTAGCTATCTTTGAAAAATCTTGGATAAATCTTCGATAGTATCCTGCTAACCCTAGGAAACTCCGCACCTCAGTCAGCGTTTTTGATTGTTCCCAGTTCATCACTGCTTCTACCTTTGCTGGATCCACTGAAATCCCTTCGTGGTCAATGACATGACCAAAAAACTGTACTTTCTACAGCCAAAATTCACACTTAGTAAATTTCACATATAACTTCTCCTTTCTTAGTGTCTCCAACACTAGTCTTAAATGTTCAGCATGATCTTCTGGCGTCTTAGAATAGACTAGAATATCATCGATAAACACAACTACGAACTTGTTCAAATATAGTTTGATCACTCTGCTCATCATATCCATAAATGCAGCTGGTGCATTTGTCAACCCAAATGACATCACCAGAAACTCGTAATGACCATAACGAGTTCTGAATGCCGTTTTTGGTACATCCTCCTTCCTAAACTTCAACTGGTGATACCCCGTCCGCAAATCTATTTTAGAAAAATACTTTGCCCCTTTCAACTGATCAAAGAGATCATCGATCCTGGGCAATGGGTATTTATTCTTTATCGTTAACTTGTTCAACTCTCGATAGTCGATACAAAGCCTTAACGATCCATCTTTCTTCTTGACAAACAATACCGGTGCACCCCATGGGGAAACACTTGGCTGGATGTACTTTCTATCCAATAGTTCCTGTAATTGAACCATTAACTACTTCATTTCCACAAGCGCCATACGGTATGGTGCCCTTGAAACTGGTGACGCTCCTGGCACAATGTGTATTACGAATTCGATCTCCCTATCCGGCGGTAAACCTGGTAACTCACTTGGAAATACATCCATTAATTCCTTCACTATAGGTATTTGTTCCATGGTTGCTCCCACTCGCTGAGTATCAACAACATGACACATAACCTACACACCCCTTCCTTAACAGTTTTCTAGTTTGTGTCATCGTAAGACAACACGAACGTCCCGGTAATTTATTACCGTAAAATACTACCGGAGGTTGTTTTCGCGTCCTGATGCTCACACATTTCTTTTGGCAATCTATAATTTCTCTATGGTTAATCAACCAATCCATTCCGAGAATTACATCGAATTCTCCTAACTTTATCGGCATTAAATCTACAGACAACTTACACCAACATATATCTACACAACAACTCCTATGAATACTTTCAACCAGAATTATCTCTTCGTTTGCTACCTTAATGTTCAAAGGTACAGGCAACATTTCAAGAAGTAATTCTAGTCGTCTAGCAAAATCACATGCTATAAACGAACAAGTAGCACCCGAATCATTGATCGGAATAATACCTGCAACTACATCCCCCAATGCCACCGCATCTTGGACCGTCATATTAAAAGTGCGGGCCATTGATCTACCCGGCGGAGATGGACCACTAATAGCCAACTTACCTCTATTAGTGCCCTTATTTCCTTCCATACCCTTCTTTGGGCAATTCTTTGCTATGTGGTTGGTCGAATCACATACAAAACATCCGTGGTTCTTCTTCGGATTGGGACAGTTAGGCGAAATATGCCCTTCCTGTCCACAATTATAACATACTGCCTTACCCTTGAGACAAACTCCTATGTGAATCTTCCTGCATGTTTTACAGGCCTCCATCCTTCTTTTGGAATCCCCTTTTTCATTCCGGTATTCCAAGAGTTAAAAACCTTCCTCTTCTGACCGTCACCACTACCACTGGCTCCTTCGGTCTTTAATCCCCCATCAACTCTCCCTTTATTTTTCTTATCCTTGTGGTACTGGCTGAGAGCCTCATTCCCACCCTCAGTAATTATTGCCTTCTCTAGTATGGTTACAAAGGAAGTACTTGAAAAACAGAGATCACTATCTGACCTGGGGTTTCAAGCCCTGCTCGAATCTCCTAGCCTTTCTCACTTCAGTGTCCACTTGGTGTGGAGCAAATCGTGCCAGTTCATTAAACTTGGCAGCATACTGGGGAACTGTTTTATCCCCTTGTTTTAATTCCAGAAACCTCATTTCCATTCTTCCTTGTATACTCGTGGGAAAATAGTTCTCGAAGAAAATCTCCTTAAACCTTTCCCACGTTAGGTTTCCTATATCGGCCCTAGCCTGGTTTGCCTCCCACCAGAAGTTGGCCTCTCCTTTCATCAAATAGGTTGCAAAGGCAACCTTTTGACCCTCCTCCACATTTGCTATAACAAATGCTTTCTCAATTTCTTTTACCCAAGTCTTGGCTTCTATAGGGTCCGTAGTTCCTTTGAACTCCGGCGGACTGACACTTTTAAAGTTCTTAAAAGTAGTAGCTCGTACTACTCCAGGAATTACGGGTACATTAGCCCCCGTTCTATTAAATGCAGCCATTAAAAGATTAACGAACTCTTGTATTGGATTAACCGGACCACCCTCCGGTTGGTTAACATTATTGTCTTGATTTCGTTGTCTCTTTCTTGGCGGCATTTCGCTGTCAAGAAAACAACACATCATTATTACTTTCTTCTTGTTGATTAGTTATTATTTGCGATAAAACAATAACTCATCCTCATTACTCAATATGTTCCATAAAAGAGAATTATATTGATTCTTAACTTGTAGTATAATACTACATTATTTACATTACTCAGCCTTAGCTGATTACATTACCATCCCGCAATTACTTTCCAAAAATTGGGATTTGCAAAAGACTACCCTTGATATACAAAAGAGGGTTTTATGTCACTACTAGATACATAATATTTACATATCTAATCTACTCTAGCTATTGCTAGATTACATCTGCCGAATGGCATTCTCAAAATATTTCTTGGCAAAAGCCATGGCTATGACATCTCGACTAATGGTATGTCGAGTGCGCCTCGCTTCCTTTGGATAACCGACTACTTAGCATTGGAAGTCACGTGAGAACTCCTATGTATATAGGACATCCTCTCCAACTTCTGCTGTTTAGTCTTTAGCTCCTGCTTGAGCTCAAAGACTTCACATTTCAGCTCTCGGACCTTGTCCTTAGCTAGAATTCTATCATCGTGCTCTTCTTCCCATATACCCTCCATGCTAGTCTTGTCCTCACGGACAGCTTGGAGTTCCTCTTCCAACTCCTTCACCTCTTGGCTTTAACGCACATTCCTGTCCAAAACTGACATAAACAGTGCCTTCATTGACTCCCCCGTAGACCATTCTTCTATAGGTGGAACTTGATCAAAGGACATTACGTCCACCTCTTCCTCCATCATACCATCAAATATGGACATGTAGTCCAAATTGTCCGAGTCTCCAGACTCTACTGTCACCACCTCTGGCTCTATTGCTACGGGATTAGGTAGTATCTCTACCCGATTAACAGAGTCCTCGCTCACAACATGTATATCTCTATACATATCATTTTCTCCTGAAATTTATAATAAAACAATATAGTTTGATTAGTACACGTCAGTAAAATAATAAAAACACATATCATAATATAATGCATTTTTATAAGATTATCTTTCATCTTTTACTTCTTTATTAAGGTTATGACTTAAGGTTCTAATCCCCCTTAAGTTTTATAACCTAGGCTTTGATACCAACAGAAGGCCCCAATCCAGGGTATCTTCCAACCCGACGAGATGGTCTTTCATCTTGTACAACATTCACACATTCATTCAATTGAAAAGTCTCAAAGAACGAACATAACTTTTATATATTAAAAGTAATATTTACATTTCCTAGGTTCTATACCTGTTATAAAGGTTCTTTGTCATAATATTTATTACATTACAACAATGGACCTATACTATTACAAGACTGTTTAATAATCTGCCTTAGCTTTTCCTTTATCCTTATTCGATCCTTCGGGACGTTCAGTCTTAGCTGCATTCATATGGTTCAAGCAAGAGTGAGCATAACTAGATCAGCAAGTATAACAATTTCAATAACAACATTCTTGATACATATGAATCATATATCTTCGATAACTGAACAATAGTTACGAAGTACTATTGATAATTCAATATAGCACTTCATCTTTCTTTCAAAATGTTTCACAATGAATAATATTCAGTAAAACATTCACTCCGGTCAAAGACATCGAGTATTCATTCTTTCTTTAAAAAAGACAACCCGAAACTAAGTCAAGTAAGCCAGATTATTACTTACGAGCACTTCTAGGTGATCGACTATTGTACTCTATGTTGATCAATATTACATCCATTAAGCGTATATACGTTTAATCATTTGGCAACCTCTCACGTGTTTCGCTGCCGTTTAACCAAACAAAACATTTGCTTAACATTTCATTCTTCTTTTGAAAACCATATCAAATAGCTGACAAAAGATCATAACATTTGATAACAGATGAATAGATTATCAATAATCCACTCAATATATCAAGTCTAGCCAAAGAATTGGCTTTACTTTATTGCAATTCAATTCATGAGAAAGAATACATGAACGTCAAAAACTTGTTCAGATTGAACTGAGACAAGAGTTAGAATACTTGCCTTTAGCGTCTGCTACTGAGTATTTTACTTTACGTCCAAGTCTTACAAGTCTCTTCAATACATGATCACATAATGCCTTTACATTAGGTCACATATAATCAAGTATGTATTCGACTATATCTTAACCTTCATCTCAATCTAATTTGTGTATTAGATTTGATTATTATTCATTCTTATTTATCAAGGTTGTTTCAACCTTTACTCAACCTTCTCAAGGTTTCATAAAGCTTAACAACGTTATCCTATATTCCTTCATGTATGCTTACATTCAATGTTTAATTATAAACCTTTTCTTTTACTTGCAACTTTTCTTCACTATCCATGATTCGAGCTTTGGCATGGCCACGGCCACTTTATCTCTTATAGCTTCATATTTGCTGCATGAGTTAGCGATCAGAGAGGTCTGGACTCGTGACTGCGACGGGTGTCCTAGCATAATGGGCCACGCTGCGGCGCGAGTTTCCATTGTACATGGACACCGCTTTCGGTCGCTTGGCGTGACTAATTGGTCTTGAAGGTAATAAATATGGCCATTCATGCACCGAAAAAATTTTTAATTTCTTGAAATTTTGCGAACTTCCTAGACGCATAACTTCTTCGTTATAAGTCCGAATTGGCTCGTTCAAAAGCCTACGGTTCACAAATTACTTAATCTACATGTCCATTCTAGATCTTTATCTATATGACTTCGTTTGTTAAAAATTCACCTATTGGTTCATTTTTTAACGTAAACGATAAACGTTCGTGAACGTTCAGCGCTCGTTTCTTCGTTTTAAGTCGAAATTCGCTCATTTTAGAATCCGCAACTCTTAAATGATGAACATGACTTGTCTCCATTGGAAAATAACATTTTTGAGCTCAAACTCAAAATTTGACTTCCATTCCGAGAATTTTACGAATTCGACGATTATCGTCTAATCGTGCGATTTTCGCAAACCTTCATTCTTATGACTTGTTCAATATTACAAATGTATTACACTAATAATGTGAAAATCTTTAACATGCTAATTCCAACAACATATAGTTGAATTTGGATTTTGTCTTATTTCTTTCATGAGCTTATAACTTGATAAATTATAAACTACTTATAACTTCTTGGTTCTTACTTAAGAAAGTTATAATCCTTAACTTATCATGCATACATGTTTTCACACATACAACTTCATTCTTGTATACATGATATATATATATATATACATACAAATTCTTTTACTTCCATATTACTTTCATTAATAAACTCATTTTAATGCTTTCACATAAGTTTACTACTTATGTTAACTTAAATGACTTATTACCAACTTATGTGGCTTAAGTTCATTATTTATTCATACATCTTACTCTTTATCATTCATGATCCTTAATTCAATCTTTTCTTATCAACCTATCATGCTAGAGATAGAAGATAATTGGAGAAGAGGATCTTACTTTAGAAGTTCTTGATAAATAGCTTCTTTCTTCTTCTTAAGTAAGTAGCTTATTACAACTTACTCACCCTAACAATTAAGCACTTTGAGAGAGAGTGTTTAGATTATTTGAACAACTACCAAATGACTTGCCAACCTTCACTATTTATAGAACATGCAAGGTTTAGGGCAATTTAGACATTACACTAACCACCTCCTTACTATTCATTAATTGCTAGCTTATGCCTTATCCTTTGCTTGGTCAATACTCACCTAACTTGGCCATTACATTAACTTGATCACCACTTATTAAGCTTGGCTACCACACTAACTTGGTCACCACTCATAATACTTGATAATCACACTTTAGCCATATTAACATGGTTTGCTCCATGGATCACACAACTCATGGGCTTCTAGCTTGGGCTTAGTTAACTTAAACTTTGGGCTTTGTAGTAATAAACATTATTTTGTTTATTAACTCAATAGTTGGGCCTTAAACTTCATTGACTTGGGCTTGCATAAAATCTTAATCAATCTTCACAAGTCCATTACATAATACATATACATATAATTTATATATCATTTTCGTATTCCAATTCATATAAAATCGATATATGATAATTCATTCTTCATACAAACTCGTATAATACTTCATATTATACTCGTTTCCATTCATTTGTACAATACCTAAGTATCATACAATTATTACTTTACTCATTCCTATTTCGCTTTACTTAACGTTTATAACTTAAGTCCGCAAGTGAAATATTACGTTTTCCATAACTAGATTATTATCACATAACCCATCTTACCTTAATATTCTATAATCACGTATTTCTCGAAAATTCAAAAATAATTCCTAAGCACGTACCTATGAATAGTGTTTTTCGAAAAATTTCTCAAAAAACCTTTATTTTCGTCTTAGAAATTCAAACACTTTAATTCCTTCACGTAGCTTAAATACTACGACCTTCCGATATCAATAGGTTATAGAATGACAACCATCTTGATAACACATATAATATGATTTTATTATTATTTAATTTAAAAAAATTATTTTACATAAGATCCGAATTTCTCGGTCGTTACATTCTTCCCCCCTTATAAAGATTATGTCCCCAAAATCTTGTCTTACTCTACTCAAATAGATGAGGAAAATTTTTCTTCATCTTTTCTTCTAATTGCCACGTTGCTTCCTCAGCATCATGGTTCTTCCATAATACCTTTACTGATGGTATTACTTTGTTCCTCAGAACTTGCTCTTTTCTATCAATGATTTGAATCGGCGATTCTTCATATGATAAATCCTTCTCGATATGAATCGGCTCATACTCGATTACGTGCTTATAGTCCGGCTTATATGGATGTAATACAGATACGTGAAACACGTTATGTATTCTTTCTAGGTCTGGAGGTAATGCTATCATATACGCTACCTCTCCTACCCGTTTTAATACTTCAAAAGGTCCTATAAACTTTGGACTTAACTTTCCTTTCTTTCCAAAGCGTATCTTTCTTTTCCAAGGAGATACCTTTAGAAACACATACGAACCTACTTCAAACTCTCGGTTTAATCTATACGAGTCCGCATACTTCTTCTGTCTGTCTTGAGCTGAAACAAGACGCATCCAAATTAACTTAACCACATCCGCTGTATGCTGCACCAATTCTGGTCCTAGCATCCGGTGTTCTCCCACCTCATCCCAACACAATGGTGTTCTTCACCTTCTTTCGTACAGAGCTTCATAAGGCGGCATACCTATGCTTGCATGATAACTGTTATTATATGCAAACTCTACCAGTGCTAGATGATCATCCCAACTACCCTTAAAATCCATGACGCAAGACCTCAACATGTCTTCTAACGTCTGAATTGTTCTCTTGCTCTGCCCATCAGTTTGTGGATGATAAGTTGTGCTTAATTTCAACTGTGTTCCTAATTGTTCTTGCAAACTTCTCCAGAAGTTCGATGTGAATCATGGATCACGATCTGACACACTCGATACTGGTACTCCATGTCTGGAAATAATTTCCTTGATATAGAGTTTAGCTAACTGGTCTAAGTTATACTTGACCCTAATTGGTAAGAAGTTAGCTGATTTCGTCAATCGGTCAACTATTACCCAAATCGAATCGTACCCTTTTGTCGTTGTTGGAAGTCCCACCACGAAATCCAACGAGATATGCTCCCACTTCCATTCTGGAATCTCCAATGACTGTAACAATCAACTGGGTCTTTGATGTTCGGCCTTAACTTTTTGACAAGTCAAGCACCTACTCACATACTCTGCTATTTCTCTCTTCAAGTTTGGGCACCAAAAATTCTGTCGAAGGTCTTGATACATCTTAGTGCTACCAGGATGTATCGAGTACCGTGAACTATGAACTTCTTATAACACTTGCTCTTTTAATTCCATCTCACTCGGAACCCAAATTCTTCCTTCAAATCTTAATAATCCCTCATTATCAAGACTATACTTTGCATCTTCCTTCTCGGATAACCGCTTCTTCATTTGGTTACAATCATCAGTCTTGAGTTGTACCATCTTGACTCTCTCTACGATACTAGATTGCATCTCCATCGTAAAAAGTATCTGTCCCGACTCACTCGGTATCTTTAATTCTATCTCCATCCCAGCCATCTCTATTATTAACTCATTTTGAGTCGTTAATATAGACAACCTTTCCCGACCCTTCCTACTTATGGCGTCGGTAACTACATTGGCTTTCCCAGGTTGATACAGGATTTCATAATCGTAATCCTTTATCAACTCTAGCCATCTTCTCTGCCTCATATTCAACTCCTTCTGAGTGAAGATATACTTTAGACTCTTATGGTCCGTATATATCTCACATTTTTTCCCATAAAGATAATGTCTCAATATCTTTAGGGCAAATACTACCGCGGTCAGTTCCAAATCATGAGTAGGATAAACCTTCTCATAATCCTTCAACTACCGTGATGCACACGCAATGACTTTGCCATGGTGCATGAGCACACAACCAAGTCCCCTATGCGAAGCATCACTATACACTACGAAATTTCCCGTGTCATCTGGTAATGACAATACAGGCGCTTCACTTAATCTTTTCTTCAGTTCTTGAAAACTGTCTTCACGTTTATCAGTCCATATGTACTTCACCGTCTTTCTTGTCAAGTTAGTCAATGGGGTAGCTATCTTCGAAAAATCTTGGATAAATCTTCGATAGTATCCCGCTAACCCTAGGAAACTTCGCACCTCAGTTAGCGTTTTCGGTTGTTCCCAGTTTATCACTGCTACTACCTTTGCTGGATCCACTGAAATCCCTTCGTGGTCAATGACATGACCTAAAAACTATACTTTCTCCAGCCAAAATTTACACTTAGTAAATTTTGCATATAACTTCTCCTTTCTTAATGTCTCCAACACTAGTCTTAAATGTTCAGCATGGTCTTCTGGCGTCTTAGAATAGACTAGAATATCATCGATAAACACAACGACGAACTTGTTCAAATATAGTTTGAACACTCTGTTCATCATATCCATAAATGCAGCTGGTGCATTTGTCAACCCAAATGACATCACCAGAAACTCGTAATGACCATAACGAGTTCTGAATGTCGTTTTTGGTACATCCTCCTTCCTAACCTTCAACTGGTGAAACCCCGTCCGTAAATCTATTTTAGAAAAATACTTTGCCCCTTTCAACTGATCAAAGAGATCATTGATCTTGGGCAATGGGTATTTATTCTTTATCGTTAACTTGTTCAACTCTCGATAGTCGATACAAAGCCTTAACGATCCATCTTTCTTCTTGACAAACAATACCGGTGCACCCCATGGGGAAACACTTGGCTGGATGTATTTTCTATACAATAGTTCCTGTAATTGAACCATTAACTCCTTCATTTCCACAGGCGCCATACGGTATGGTGCCCCTGAAACTGGTGTCGCTCCTGGCACAATGTCTACTACGAATTCGATCTCCCTATCCGTCGGTAAACCCGGTAACTCACTTGGAAATACATCTATAAATTCCTTCACTATAGGTATTTGTTCCATGGTTGCTCCCACTCGCTGGGTATCAACAACATGACATAGATAACCTACACACCCCTTCCTTAACAGTTTTCTAGTTTGTGTCATCGTAAGACAACACGAATGTCCCGGTAATTTATTACCGTAAAATACTACCGGAGGTTGTTTTCGCGTCCTGATGCTCACACATTTCTTTTGGCAATCTATAATTGCTCTATGGTTAATCAACCAATCCATTCCGAGAATTACATCGAATTCTCCCAACTTTATCGGTATTAAATCTACCGACAACTTACACCCACGTATATCTACACAACAACTCCTATGAATACTTTCAATCGGAATTATCTCTTCGTTTGCTACCTTAATGTTCAAAGGTATAGGCAACATTTCGGGAAGTAATTCTAGTCGTCTAGCAAAATCCATTGCTATAAATGAACAAGTAGCACCCGAATCATTGATCGGAATAATACCTGCAACTAAATCCCCCGATGCCACCGCATCTTGGACCGTCATATTAAAAGTGTGGGCCATTGATCTACCTGGCGGAGATGGACCACTAATAGCCAACTTACCTCTATTAGTGCCCTTATTTCCTTCCATACCCTTCTTCGGGCAATTCTTTGCTATGTGGTTGGTCGAACCACTTACAAAACATCCATGGTTCTTCTTCGAATTGGGACAGTTAGGCGAAATATGCCCTTCCTGCCCACAATTATAACATACTGCCTTACCCTTGAGACAGACTCCTAAGTGAATCTTCCTGCATGTTTTACAGGTGTCCATCCTTCTTTTGGAATCCCCTTGTTTCACTCCGGTATTCCCAGAGTTAAAAACCTTCCTCTTCTGACCGTCACCACTACCACTGGCTCCTTCGGTCTTTATTCCCCCATCAACTCTCCCTTTATTTTTCTTATCCTTGTGGTACTTGTTGAGAGCCTCATTCCTACCCTCGGTAATTATTGCCTTCCCTAGCATGGTTCCAAAGGAAGTACTTTGAAACACCGAGATCCAGCTATACAGCCAGGGTTTCAAGCCCTGCTCGAATCTCCTAGCCTTTCTCGCCGGTGTCCACTTGGTGTGGAGCAAATCGTGCGATTCATTAAACTCAAAAGATATCTTTGGGAACTGCATTTTATCCCCTTGTTTTAATTCCAGAAACCTCATTTCCATTCTCCCTTGCATACTCGTGGGAAAATAGTTCTCGAAGAAAATCTCCTTAAACCTTTCCCACGTTAGGTTTCCTATATCTATTTCTACTTTGGTTTGCCTCCCACCGAAGTTGGCCTCTCCTTTCATCAAATAGGTTGCAAAGGCAACCTTTTGACCCTCCTCCACATTTGCTATAACAAATGCTTTCTCAATTTCTTTTACCCAAGTCGAGGCTTTCTATAGGTCCGTAGTTCCTTTGAACTTAAAGTGAATGATACTTTTAAAGTCCTTAAAAGTAGTAGCTTCGTATTACTCCTGTGAATTACTGGTACATTAGCCTCGTTTCTATTAAATGCGACCATTAAAAGATTAACGAACTCTTGCATTGGATTAACCGGACCACCCTCCGGTTGGTTAACATTATCGTCTTGATTTCATTGTCTCTTTCTTGGCGGCATTTTGCTGTCAAGAAAATAACACATCATTATTACTTTCTTCTTGTTGATTAGTTATTATTTACGATAAAACAATAACTCATCCTCATTACTCAATATGTTCCATAAAAGAGAATTATATTGATTCTTAACTTGTAGTATAATACTGCATTGTTTACATTACTCAGCCTTAGCTGATTACATTACCATCCTGCAATTACTTTCCAAAAATTGGGATTTGCAAAAGACTACCCTTGATATACAAAAGTGGGTTTTATGTCACTACTAGATACATAATATTTAAATATCTAATCTACTCTAGCTATTGCTAGATTACATCTGCCGAATGGCATTCTCGAAATCTTTCTTGGCCAAACCGGCTATGACATCTCGACTAATGGTATGTCGAGTCTACCCTGCTTCCACTGGATAACCAGCTACTTGCTGTTGGAAGTCCACGTGAGAACTCCTATGCATATTGGACATCCTCTCCAACTTCTGCTGTTTAGTCTTTAGCTCCTGCTTGAGCTCAAAGACTTCACATTTCAGCTCTCGGACCGTGTCCTTAGCTAGAATTCTATCATCGTGCTCTTCTTCCCACATACCCTCCATGCTAGTCTTGTCCTCACGGACAGCTTGGAGTTCCTC
This sequence comes from Panax quinquefolius, assembly GCA_020205615.1. Lineage (NCBI taxonomy): Eukaryota > Viridiplantae > Streptophyta > Magnoliopsida > Apiales > Araliaceae > Panax > Panax quinquefolius. The sequence continues at coordinate 520,793 of JAINUW010000692.1, forward strand.
TTCCAACTCCTTCACCTCGTGGTAGTAATGGACATTCCTGTCCAAAACTGACATAAACAGTGCCTTCATTGACTACCCCGTAGACCATTCTTCTATAGGTGGAACCTGATCAAAGGACATTATGTCCACCTCTTCCTCCATCATACCATCAAATATGGACATGTAGTCCAAATTGTCCGAGTCTCCAGACTTTATTGTCACCACCTTTGGCTATATTGCTACGGGATTAGGTAGTATCTCTACCCGATTAACAGAGTCCTCGCTCACAACATGTATATCTCTATACATATCATTTTCTCCTGACATCTATAATAATACAATATAGTTTGATTAGTACACGTTAGTAAAATAATAAAAACACATAACATAATATAATGCATTTTTATAAGGTTATCTTTCATCTTTTACTTCTTTATTAAGGTTATGACTTAAGGTTCTAATCCCCCTTAAGTTTTATAACCTAAGCTTTGATACCAACTTATGGCGCCCCAAATCCGGTATCTTCCAACCCGAGCGGATGGTGCTATATCTTGCATAACATTCACACATTCATTCAATTGAAAAGTCACAAAAAACGAACATAACTTTTATATATTAAAAGTAATATTTACATTTCCCAGGTTCTATACCCGTTACAAAGGTTCTTTGTCATAATATTTATTACATTACAACAATGGACCTATACTATTACAAGACAGTTTAATAATCTGCCATAGCTTTTCCTTTATCTTTATTCGATCCTTCGGGACGTTCAGTCTTAGCTGCATTCATATGGTTCAAGCAAGAGTGAGCATAACTAGCTCAGGAAGTATAACAATTTCAATAACAACATGCTTGATACATATGAATCGTATATCTTCGATAACTGAACAATAGTTATGAAGTACTATTGATAATTCAAAATAGCACTTCATCTTTCTTTCAAAATGTTTCACAATGAATAATATTCAGTAAAACATTCACTCCGGTCAAAGACATCGAGTATTCATTCTTTCTTTAAAAAAGAAAACCCGGAACTAAGTCCGTAAGCCCAGTATTACTTATGAGCACTTCTAGGTGATCAGCCTATTGTACTCTATGTTGATCAACATTACATCCATTAAACGTATGTACGTTTAATCATTTGGCAACCTCACGTGCCTGTCGTTTAACCGACAAAACATTTGCTTAACATTTCATTCTTCTTTTGAAAACCATATCAAATAGCTGACAAAAGATCATAACATTTGATAACAGATGAATAGATTATCAATAATCCACTCAATATATCAAGTCTAGCCAAAGAATTGGCTTTACTTTATTGCAATTCAATTCATGAGAAAGAATACATGAACGTCAAAAACTTGTTCAGATTGAACTGAGACAAGAGTTAGAATACTTGCCTTTAGCGTCTGCTACTGAGTATTTTACTTTACGTCCGAGTCTTGCAAGTCTCTTCAATACATGATCACATAATGCCTTTACATTAGGTCACATATAATCAAGTATGTATTCGACTATATCTTACCCTTCATCTCAATCTAATTTGTGTAGTAGATTTGATTATTAGTCATTCTTATTTATCAAGGTTGTTTCAACCTTTACTCAACCTTCTCAAGGTTTCATAAAGCTTAACAACGTTATCCTATATTCCTTCATGTATGCTTATATTCAATGTTTAATTATAAACCTTTTCTTTTACTTGCAACTGTTCTTCACTATCCATGATTCGAGCCGGTGGCATGGCTACGGCTCTTATAGCTTTCATAGCTCTTTGTTGAAAGTTAGCGATCTAGAGGTCCGGACTCGACTGGCTGCGGTGGAGTCCTAGATTAATGGGCATGGCTTGACGCGAGTTTCCAAGTGTACCACGAACCTTTGCTTTCGGTCTTCTTGGCGTGACTAATTGGTCTTGAGGTGGTGGCCATGGCTGCCTTCTGCATGCACCGTAAAAATTTTTAATTTCTTGAAATTTTGCGAACTTCCCGGACGCATAACTTCTTCGTTATAAATCCGAATTGGCTCGTTCAAAAGCCTACGATTCACAAATTACGTAATCAACACGTCCATGCAAGAATTTTATCTATTCGACTTCGTTTGTTAAAAATTCACCTATTGGTTCATTTTTTAACGTAAACGATAAACGTTCGTGAACGTTCAGCGCTCGTTTCTTCGTTCTAAGTCAGAATTCGCTCATTTTCGAGTCCGCAACTCTTAAATGACGAACATGACTTGTCTCCATTTGAAAATAACATTTTCGAGCTCAAACTCAAAATTTGACTTCCATTCCGAGAATTTTACGAATTCGAAGATTATCGTCTAATCGTGCGATTTCCGGCAAACCTTCATTCTTATGACTTGTTCAATATTACAAATGAATTACATTCATAATGTGAAAATCTTTAACATGCTAATTCCAACAACTTATAGTTGAAGTTGGATTTTGTCTTATTTCTTTCATGAGCTTATAACTTGATAAATTATAAACTACTTATAACTTCTTGGTTCTTACTTAAGAAAGTTATAATCCTTAACTTATCATGCATACATGTTTTCACACATACAACTTCATTCTTGTATACATGATATATATATATACATACAAATTCTTTTACTTCCATATTACTTTCATTAATAAACTCATTTTAATGCTTTCACATAAGTTTACTACTTATGTTAACTTAAATGACTTATTACCAACTTATGTGGCTTAAGTTCATTATTTATTCATACATCTTACTCTTTATCATTCATGATCCTTAATTCAATCTTTTCTTATCAACCTATCATGCTAGAGATAGAAGATAATTGGAGAAGAGGATCTTACTTTAGAAGTTCTTTATAAATAACTTCTTTCTTCTTCTTATGTAAGTAGCTTATTACAGCTTACTCACCCTAAAAATTTAGCACTTTGAGAGAGAGTGTTTAGATTATTTGAACAACTACCAAATGACTTGCCAACCTTCACTATTTATAGAATATGCAAGGTTTAGGGCAATTTAGACATTACACTAACCACCTCCTTACTATTCATTAATTGCTAGCTTATTCCTTATCCTTTGCTTGGTCAATACTCACCTAACTTGGCCATTACATTAACTTGATCACCACTTATTAAGCTTGGCTACCACACTAACTTGGTCACCACTCATAATACTTGATAATCACACTTTAACCATATTAACATGGTTTGCTCCATGGATCACACAACTCATGGGCTTCTAGCTTGGGCTTAGTTAACTTAACCTTTGGGCTTTGCATTAACAAACATTATTTTGTTTATTAACTCAATAGTTGGGCCTTAAACTTCATTGACTTGGGCTTGCATAAAATCTTAATCAATCTTCACAAGTTTATTACATAATACATATACATATAATTTATGTATCATTTTCGTATTCCAATTCATATAAAATCGATATACGATAATTCATTCTTCATACAAACTCGTATAATACTTCATATTATACTCGTTTCCATTCATTAGTACAATACCTAAGTATCATACAATTATTACTTTACTCATTCCTATTTCGCTTTACTTAACGTTTATAACTTAAGTCATGCAAATTTAAATATTACGCTTTCCATAACTAGATTATTATCACATAACCCATCTTACCTTAATATTCTATCATCACGTATTTCTAGAAAATTCAAAAATAATTCCCAAGCACGTACTGATGAATAGTGTTTTTCGAAAAATTTCTCGAAAAACCTTTATTTTCATCTTAGAAATTCAAACACTTTAATTCCTTCACGTAGCATAAATACTACGACCTTCCGATATCAATAGGTTATAGAATGACAACCATCTTGATAACACATATAATATGATTTTATTATTATTTAATTTAAAAAAATTATTTTACATAAGATCCGAATTTCTCGGTCGTTACATTCTTCCCCCCTTATAAAGATTCTGTCCCCAAAATCTCGTCTTACTCTACTCAAATAGATGAGGAAAATTTTTCTTCATCTTTTCTTCTAATTCCCATGTTGCTTCCTTAGCATCATGGTTCTTCCATAATACCTTTACTGATGATATTACTTTGTTCCTCAGAACTTGCTCTTTTCTATCAATGATTTGAATCGGCGATTCTTTATATGATAAATCCTTCTCGATATGAATCGGCTCATACTCAATTACGTGCTTATAGTCCGGCTTATATGGACGTAATACAGATACGTGAAACACGTTATGTATTCTTTCTAGGTCTGGAGGTAATGCTATCATATACGCTACCTCTCTTACCTTTTTTAATACTTCAAAAGGTCCTATAAACCTTGGACTTAACTTTCCTTTCTTTCCAAAGCGTATCTTTCTTTTCCAGGGAGATACCTTTAGAAACACATACGAACCTACTTCAAACTCTCGATTTAATCTATACGAGTCCGCATACTTCTTCTGTCTGTCTTGAGCTGAAACAAGACACATTCGAATTAACTTAACCACATCCGCTGTTTGCTGCATCAATTCTGGTCCTAGCATCCGACGTTCTCCCACCTCATCCCAACACAATGGTGTTCTACACCTTCTTTCGTATAGAGCTTCATAAGGCGGCATACCTATGCTTGCATGATAACTGTTATTATATGCAAACTCTACCAGTGGTAGATGATCATCCCAACTACCCTTAAAATCCATGACGCAAGACCTCAACATGTCTTCTAACGTCTGAATTGTTCTCTCGCTCTGCCCATCAGTTTGTGGATGATAAGCTGTGCTTAATTTCAACTGTGTTCCCAACTGTTTTTGAAAACTTCTCCAGAAGTTCGATGTGAATCATGGATCACGATCTGACACAATCGATACTGGTACTCCATGTCTGGAAATAATTTCCTTGATATAGAGTTTAGCTAACTGGTCTAAGTTATACTTGACCCTAATTGGTAAGAAGTTAGCTGATTTCGTCAATCGGTCAACTATTACCCAAATCGAATCGTACCCTTTTGCCATTGTTGGAAGTCCCACCACGAAATCCATCGAGATATGCTACCACTTCCATTCTGGAATCTCCAATGACTGTAACAAGCCACTGGGTCTTTGATGTTCGGCCTTAACTTTTTGACAAGTCAAGCACCTACTCACATACTCTGCTATTTCTCTCTTCAAGTTTGGCCACCAAAAACTTTGTCGAAGGTCTTGATACATCTTAGTGCTACCAGGATGTATCGAGTACCGTGAACTATGAGCTTCTTGTAACACTTGCTCTTTTAATTCCGTCTCACTCGAAACCCAAATTCTTCCTTCAAATCTTAATAATCCCTCATTATCAAGACTATACTTTGCATCTTCCATCTCGGATAACCGCTTCTTCATTTGGTTACACTCATCAGTCTTGAGTTGTACCATCTTGACTCTCTCTACGATAGTAGATTGCATCTCCGTCGTAAAAAGTATCTGTCCCGACTTACTCGGTATCTTTAATTCTATCTCCATCCTAGCCATCTCTGTTATTAACTCATTTTGAGTCGTTAACATAGACAACCTTTCCCGACCCTTCCTACTTATGGCGTCGGCAACTACATTGGCTTTCCAAGGTTGATATAGGATTTCACAATCGTAATCCTTTATCAACTCTAGCCATCTTCTCTGCCTCATATTCACCTCCTTCTGAGTGAAGATATACTTTAGACTCTTATGGTCCGTATATATCTCACATTTTTCCCCATAAAGATAATGTCTCCATATCTTTAGGTCAAATACTACCGCGGCTAGTTCCAAATCATGAGTAGGATAAACCTTCTCATAATCCTTCAACTGCCGTGATGCATACGCAATGACTTTGCCATGGTGCATGAGCACACAACCAAGTCCCCTATGCAAAGCATCACTATACACTACGAAATTTCCCGTGTCATCTGGCAATGACAATACAGGCGCTTCACTTAATCTTTTCTTCAGTTCTTGAAAACTGTCTTCACATTTATCAGTCCATACGTACTTCATCGTCTTTCTTGTCAAGTTAGTCAATGGGGTAGCTATCTTTGAAAAATCTTGGATAAAACTTTGATAGTATCCCGCTAACCATAGGAAACTCCGCACCTCAGTCAGTGTTTTCGGTTGTTCCCAATTCATCACTGCTTCTACCTTTACTGGATCCACTGAAATCCCTTCGTGGTCAATGACATGACCTAAAAGCTATACTTTCTCCAGCCAAAATTCACACTTAGTAAATTTCGCATATAACTTCTCCTTTCTTAGTGTCTCCAACACTAGTCTTAAATGTTCACCATGATCTTCTGGCGTCTTAGAATAGACTAGAATATCATCGATAAACACAACGACGAACTTGTTCAAATATAGTTTGAACACTCTGTTCATCATATCCATAAATGCAGCTGGTGCATTTGTCAACCCAAATGACATCACTAGAAACTCGTAATGACCATTACGAGTTCTGAATGCCGTTTTTGGTACATCCTCCTTCCTAACCTTCAACTGGTGATACCCCATTTGCAAATCTATTTTAGAAAAATACTTTGCCCCTTTCAACTGGTCAAAGAGATCATCGATCCTGGGCAATGGGTATTTATTCTTTATCGTTAACTTGTTCAACTCTCGATAGTCGATATAAAGCCTTAACGATCCATCTTTCTTCTTGACAAACAATACAGTACACCCCATGGGGAAACACTTAGCTGAATGTACTTTCTATCCAATAGTTCCTGTAATTGAACCATTAACTCCTTCATTTCCACATGCGCCATAAGGTATGGTGCCCCTGAAACTGGTGCCGCTCCTGGTACAATGTCTATTACGAATTCGATCTCCCTATCCGGCGGTAAACCCGGTAACTCACTTGGAAATACATCCATAAATTCCTTCACTATAGGTATTTGTTCCATGGTTGCTCCCACTTGCTGGGTATCAACAACATGACACAGATAACCTACACACCCCTTCCCTAACAGTTTTCTAGTTTGTGTCATCGTAAGACAACACGAACGTCCCGATAATTTATTACCGTAAAATACTACCGGAGGTTGTTTCCGCGTCCTGATGCTCACACATTTCTTTTGGCAATCTATAATTGCTCTATGGTTAATCAACCAATCCATTCCGAGAATTACATCGAATTCTCCCAACTTTATCGGTATTAAATCTACCGACAACTTACACCCACGTATATCTACACAACAACTCCAATGAATACTTTCAATCGGAATTATCTCTTCGTTTGCTACCTTAATGTTCAAAGGTATATGCAACATTTCGGGAAGTAATTCTAGTCGTCTAGCAAAATCACATGCTATAAACGAACAAGTAGCACCCGAATCATTGATCGGAATAATACCTGCAACTACATCCCCCGATGCCACCGCATCTTGGACCATCATATTAAAAGTGTGGGCCATTGATCTACCTGGCGGAGATGGACCACTAATAGCCAACTTACCTCTATTAGTGCTCTTATTTCCTTCTATACCCTTCTTCGGGCAATTCTTTGCTATGTGGTCGGTCGAACCACATACAAAACATTCGTGGTTCTTCTTCGGATTGGGACAGTTAGGCGAAATATGCCCTTCCTGTCCACAATTATAACATACTGCCTTACCCTTGAGACAGACACCTAAGTGAATCTTCCCGCAAGTTTTACAGGCCTCCATCCTTCTTTTGGAATCCCCTTGTTTCACTCCGGTATTCCCAGAGTTAAAAACCTTCCTCTTCTGACCGTCACCACTACCACTGGCTCCTTCGGTCTTTATTCCCCCATCAACTCTCCCTTTAATTTTCTTATCCTTCTGGTACTGGCTGAGAGCCTCATTCCCACCCTCGACAATTATTGCCTTCTCTAGTATGGTTCCAAAGGAAGTACTTTGAAACACCGAGATCCGACTATAGAGCCAGGGTTTCAAGCCCTGCTCGAATCTCCTAGCCTTTCTCACTTCAGTGTCCACTTGGTGTGGAGCAAATCATGCCAGTTCATTAAACTTGGCAAAGACATCTTTGGGAAGCTGTTATATCCCCTTGTTTTAATTCCGTAAACCTCATTTCCATTCTCCTTGCAGATACTCGTGGGAAAATAGTTCTCGAAGAAAATCTCCTTAAACCTTTCCCACGTTAGGTTTCTTATATCGGCCCTAGCCTGGTTTGCCTCCCACCAGAAGTTGGCCTCTCCTTTCATCAAATAGGTTGCAAAGGCAACCTTTTGACCCTCCTCCACATTTGCTATAACAAATGCTTTCTCAATTTCTTTTACCCAAGTCTGGGCTTCTATAGGGTCCGTAGTTCCTTTGAACTCCGGCGGACCGACACTTTTAAAGTCCTTAAAAGTAGTAGCTCGTATTACTCCAAGAATTACGGGTACATTAGCCCCCGTTCTATTAAATGCAGCCGTTAAAAGATTAATGAACTCTTGCATTGGATTAACCGGACCACCCTCTGGTTGGTTAACATTATCGTCTTGATTTCGTTGTCTCCTTGTTGGCGGCATTTCGCTGTTAAGAAAACAACACATCATTATTACTTTCTTCTTGTTGATTAGTTATTATTTGCGATAAAACAATAACTCACCCTCATTACTCAATATGTTCCATAAAAGAGAATTATATTGATTCTTAACTTGTAGTATAATACTACATTGTTTACATTACTCAGCCTTAGCTGATTACATTACCATCCCACAATTACTTTCCAAAAATTGGGATTTGCAAAAGACTACCCTTGATATACAAAAGAGGGTTTTACGTCACTACTAGATACATAATATTTACATATCTAATCTACTCTAGCTATTGCTAGATTACATCTACGGAATGGCATTCTCGAAATCTTTCTTGGCCAAATCGGCTATGACATCTCGACTAATGGTATGTCGAGTCTGCCCTGCTTCCACTGGATAACCAGCTACTTTATATTGGAAGTCCACGTGAGAACTCCTATGTATATAGGGCATCCTCTCCAACTTCTGCTATTTAGTCTTTAGCTCCTGCTTGAGCTCAAAGACTTCACATTTCAGCTCTCGGACCTTGTCCTTAGATAGAATTCTATCATCGTGCTCTTCTTCCCACATACCCTCCATGCTAGTCTTGTCCTCACGGACAGCTTGGAGTTCCTCTTCCAACTCCTTCACCTCTTGGCAGTAATGGACATTCCTGTCCAAAACTGACATAAACAGTGCCTTCATTGACTCCCCTGTAGACCATTCTTCTATAGGTGGAACCTGATCAAAGGACATTACGTCCACCTCTTCCTCCATCATACCATCAAATATGGACATGTAGTCCTAATTGTCCGAGTCTCCAGACTCAATTGTCACCACCTTTGGCTCTATTGCTACGGGATTAGGTAGTATCTCTACCCGATTAACAGAGTCCTCGCTCACAACATGTATATCTCTATACATATCATTTTCTCCTGACATCTATAATAAAACAATATAGTTTGATTAGTACACGTCAGTAAAATAATAAAAACACATATCATAATATAATGCATTTTTATAAGGTTATCTTTCATCTTTTACTTCTTTATTAAGGTTATGACTTAAGGTTCTAATCCCCCTTAAGTTTTATAACCTAGGCTTTGATACCAACTTGTAGCGCCCCCAAATTCGGGTATCTTCCAACCCGACAGATGGTGCTATACTGTACAACATTCACACATTCATTCAATTGAAAAGTCTCAAAGAACGAACATAACTTTTATATATTAAAAGTAATATTTACATTTCCCAGGTTCTATACCCGTTACAAAGGTTCTTTGTCATAATATTTATTACATTACAATAATGGACCTATACTATTACAAGACAGTTTAATAATCTACCTTAGCTTTTCCTTTATCCTTATTCGATCCTTGGGACGTTCGGTCTTTATTTTGCATTCATATGGTTCAAGCAAGAGTGAGCATAACTAGCTCAAAGAAGTATAACAATTTCAATAACAACATGCTTGATACATATGAATCAGATATCTTCGATAATCGAACAATAGTTATGAAGTACTATTGATAATTCAAAATAGCACTTCATCTTTTTTTCAAAATGTTTCACAATGAATAATATTCATAAAACATTCACTCCCGGCCAAAGACCTCGAGTATTCATTCTTTCTTTAAAAAGACAACCCGGAACTAAGTCCAGTAAGCCAGGTATTTTACGAGCACTTCTAGGTGATCACCTATTGTACTCTATGTTGATCAACATTACATCCATTAAACGTATATGACGTTTAATCATTTGGCAACCTCATGTGTGCCGTTGTTTTAGCAAACAAAACATTTGCTTAACATTTCATTCTTCTTTTGAAAACCATATCAAATAGCTGACAAAAGATCATAACATTTGATAACAGATTAATAGATTATCAATAATCCACTAAATATATCAAGTCTAGCCAAAGAACTGGCTTTACTTTATTGCAATTCAATTCATGAGAAAGAATACATGAACGTCAAAAACTTGTTCAGATTGAATTGAGATAAGAGTTAGAATACTTGCCTTTAGCGTCTGCTACTGAGTATTTTACTTTACGTCCAAGTCTTACAAGTCTCTTCAATACATGATCACATAATGCCTTTACATTAGGTCACATATAATCAAGTATGTATTCGACTATATCTTACCCTTCATCTCAATCTAATTTGTGTATTAGATTTGATTATTATTCATTCTTATTTATCAAGGTTGTTTCAACCTTTACTCAACCTTCTCAAGGTTTCATAAAGCTTAATAACATTATCCTATATTCCTTCATGTATGCTTACATTCAGTGTTTAATTATAAACCTTTTCTTTTACTTGCAACTTTTCTTCACTATCCATGATTCGAGCCTGGTGTCGCGGCGCCGGCTTTACTCTTATATATTTCGCGTTGCTTGTGCATGAGTTAGCAGATCTGAGAGGTCCGGACTCGTAGTTGCGGTGAGTCCTAGCTTAATGGGCATACAATGGCGCGCGAGTTTCCAATGTACACGGACAACGCTTTCTCTTTGGCGTGACTAATAATTCTTGAAATTTGGCCATGCCACCAACCAATTTCTGTACCGTAAAAATTTTTAATTTCTTGAAATTTTGCGAACTTCCCGGACGCATAACTTCTTCGTTATAAATCCGAATTGGCTCGTTCAAAAGCCTACGATTCACAAATTACGTAATCAACACGTCCATGCAAGAATTTTATCTATTCGACTTCGTTTGTTAAAAATTCACCTATTGGTTCATTTTTTAACGTAAGCGATAAACGTTAAATGAACGTTCAAGCCGCTTTCTTCTTCGTTCTCGATTGGAATTCACTCATTTTCGAGTCCGCAACTCTTAAATGACGAACATGACTTTTCTCCATTGGAAAATAACATTTTTGAGCTCAAACTCAAAATTTAACTTCCATTCCGAGAATTTTACGAATTCAACGATTATCGTCTAATCGTGCGATTTCCGGCAAACCTTCATTCTTATGACTTGTTCAATATTACAAATGAATTACATTCATAATGTGAAAATCTTTAACATGCTAATTCCAACAACTTATAGTTGAAGTTGGATTTTGTCTTATTTCTTTCATGAGCTTATAACTTGATAAATTATAAACTACTTATAACTTCTTGGTTCTTACTTAAGAAAGTTATAATCCTTAACTTATCATGCATACATGTTTTCACACATACAACTTCATTCTTGTATACATGATATATATATATACATACAAATTCTTTTACTTCCATATTACTTTCATTAATAAACTCATTTTAATGCTTTCACATAAGTTTACTACTTATGTTAACTTAAATGACTTATTACCAACTTATGTGGCTTAAGTTCATTATTTATTCATACATCTTACTCTTTATCATTCATGATCCTTAATTCAATCTTTTCTTATCAACCTATCATGCTAGAGATAGAAGATAATTGGAGAAGAGGATCTTACTTTAGAAGTTCTTGATAAATAGCTTCTTTCTTCTTCTTATGTAAGTAGCTTATTACAACTTACTCACCCTAAAAATTAAGCACTTTGAAAGAGAGTGTTTAGATTATTTGAACAACTAGCAAATGACTTGCCAACCTTCACTATTTATAAAACTTGCAAGGTTTAGGGCAATTTAGACATTACACTAACCACTTCCTTACTATTCATTAATTGCTAGCTTATGCCTTATCCTTTGCTTGGTCAATACTCACCTAACTTAGCCATTACATTAACTTGATCACCACTTATTAAGCTTGGCTACCACACTAACTTGGTCACCACTCATAATACTTAATAATCACACTTTAACCATTTTAACATGGTTTGCTCCATGGATCACACAACTCATGGGCTTCTAGCTTGGGCTTAGTTAACTTAACCTTTGGGCTTTGCATTAACAAACATTATTTTGTTTATTAACTCAATAGTTGGGCCTTAAACTTCATTGACTTGGGCTTGCATAAAATCTTAATCAATTTTCACAAGTCCATTACATAATACATATATATAATTTATGTATCATTTTCAGATTCCAATTCATATAAAATCGATATACGATAATTCATTCTTCATACAAACTCGTATAATACTTCATATTATACTCGTTTCCATTCATTTGTACAATACCTAAGTATCATACAATTATTACATTACTCATTCCTATTTCGCTTTACTTAACGTTTATAACTTAAGTCCGCAAGCGAAATATTACATTTTCCATAACTAGACTATTATCACATAACCCATCTTACCTTAATACTCTATCATCACGTATTTCTCGAAAATTCAAAAATAATTCCCAAGCACGTACCGATGAATAGTGTTTTTCAAAAAATTTCTCGAAAAACCTTTATTTTCGTATTAGAAATTCAAACACTTTAATTCCTTCACGTAGCTTAAATACTACGACCTTCCGATATCAATAGGTTATAGAATGACAACCATCTTGATAACATATATAATATGATTTTATTAATATTTAATTTAAAAAAATTATTTTACATAAGATCTGAATTTCTTATAAGGACGAATACGTATATAATGGAACATGTTATGTATTCTTTCTTGGTCCGGAGGTAATTCTCATCATATAAGCTTACCTCTCCCACCCTTTTTAATACCTCAAAAGGTCCTATAAACCGAGCCTACTACAAACTCTGATTTAATCTAATCCGTGATATTTCTTCCGTTTGTCCCGACCGTAATAAGACGCATTCAATTAACTTTATTACATCCGGCCGCTTGTCGCACTACCTCGGTCCTAGCATCCTGGGCGCTTCTCCCACTTCATCCTAATACAATGGTGTTCTCGCACCTTCTTCCGCATAAAGCTTCATAAGGCAAAGATGCCTATGCTTGTATGATAACCGTTGTTATATCGCAAACTCTACAAGTGGTAGGTGATCATCCCAACTACCCTTAAAATCCATTACGCAAAGACCTCAACATGCCTTCTAACGCCCTAATTATCCTCTCGCTTCGCATTTCATCATCACTTGTGGATGATATGATGTGCTTAACTTCAACCTGCGTTTCCAAATGTTTCTGCAAACTTCTCCAAAAGTTCGATGTGAAACGTGGATCACGATCCGACACAATCGATACTAGTACTCCATGTTCTCGGGAAATAATTTCTTAATATAAAGTTTCTGGCTAATCGGTCTAAGTTATACTTGACCTTAATTGGTAAGAAGTGAGCCGATTTCGCAATCGGCCTACTATTACCCAAATCGAATCATACCCTTTTGTCATTGTTGAAGTCCCACCACTAAGTCCATCATGATATGCGCCCCACTTCCATTATGGAATCTCCAATGACCGTAATAAAGCTCACTTCGTCTTTGATGTTCAACTTAACTTTTTGACAAGTTAAGCATCTACTCAATGATTCAGCTATTTTCTCTTCATGTTCACCACCAAAAAACTCGCTTCAAGGTCTTGATACATCTTAGTGCTACCAGATGTATCGAGTACTTCTAACTATGAGCTTCTTATAACACTGCTTCCTTTAATTCCATCTCATTCGAACCCAAATTATTCCTTCAAATCTTAATAACCCTTATTATCAAGACTATACTTAGTATCTTCCTTATCTGATATCCGCTTCTTCATTTGGTTACACTCGCCGGGCCTTGAAGTTATACCTCCTCGACTCTTTCTACGATGGTAGATTACATCTTCATCATAAAAAGTATCCGCCTCGAGTCACTTGGCATCTTCACTTCTATTTCCATCCTAACTATCTCTCAAGTATTAACTCATTTTGAGTCGCTAATATAGATAACCTTTTCCGACCTTTCCTACTTACAGGCGCTTTAAGAATCATATCAAGCTTTCCCGGATTGACACATGATTTCACAATCATAATCCTTTATCAACTCTAGCCATCTTCTCTCGCCTCATATTCAACTCCTTCCTCGAAAGTGAAGATATACTTTAGACTCTTATGGTCCGTGATATATCTCACATTTCTCCCCATAAAGATAATGTATCCATATCTTTAGGCAAATACTATCGCGTTTTAGCTCAAGATCACGAGTAGATAAACTTTCATAATCCTTCAACTACCACGATGCATACGCTAATGACTTTTGCCATGTTGCATTTCACCACACAACTAAGTCCCCTACGCAAGCATCGCTATAAACTACAAAATTTCCTATGTCATCGGGTAATGAAAAAATAGGCGCTTCACTTAATCTTTTCTTCGCCTGAAAACTCGCCTTCACATTTATCCATCCACACGTATTTCATCGCCTTCCTCACAAGTTAGTTAACGGAGTAGCTATCTTTGAAAAATCTTGATAAATCTTCGATAAGATCCCGCTAACCCTAGGAAACTCAAGACCTCGCACGGCTGCTTTTCGCTTATTCCCGCCTCCTCACCGCTTCTACCTTGTCGATCCATCGAATCCCTTTTCTACTAAATGACACGACCTAAAAATGTATTTTCTCCAACCAAAATTCACACTTAGTGAATTTTGCATATAACTTCTCCTTTCTTAGTGTCTCCAACACTAATCTTAAGTGTTCAAAGATGATCTTCAAGCGCCTTAGAATAAACTAGAATATCATCGATAAACACAACAACTAACTTATCCAAATATTGTTTGAACACTTTGTTCATCATATCCATAAACGCAATGGTGCATTTCACAACCCAAATGATATTACACGTAAATTGTGAATGACCATAACGAGTCCTCAATGCCGCCTTTGGTATGTCCTCCTTTCTAACCTTCAATGGTGATACCCCGTCCAGAATCTATCTTAGAAACATACTTTCGCCTTTCAATCGATCAAAAGATCATCGATCCCGAAATGGGTATTTATTCTTTATCATTAACTTGCTCAACTCTCGATAGTCGATATACAAAGCCTTAACGATCCATCTTTCTTCGACAAACAATACCGGTGCACCCCAATGGGGAAACACTCTGGCTGAATGTACTTCCTATCCAATAGTTCTCAGAATCGAACCATTAGCTCCTTCATTTCCACAAGCTCCATACGATACTTGTCCTTAAGATCGTGCCGCCCCAAAGACAATGTCTATTACAAATTCGATCTCCGATCCGGCAGTAACTTTAGACCACTTGGAAACACATCCGTGAATTACATTACGGGTATTTGTTCCACGGTTGCTCCCATCACCGGGTGTTAACAACATGGCACAAGTAACCCACACATCCCTTCCTTAAAAGTTTTCTAGTTTCAGGTCATCGTAAGACAACACGAAAGTGTCTCTGCCGATTTATTACCGTAAAATACTACAGGAGGTTGTTTCAACGCCCTAATACTCACACATTTCTTTCCGAAATCTATAATCGCTCCATGGTTAATCAACCAATCCATTCCAAGAATTACATCAAATTCTCCCAACTTTATTTGCAGATTAAATCTACCGATAATTTATAACCTCAGATATTCACGCAACAATTCCTATGAATATCTTCAACAGAATTATCTCTTCATTTGCTACCTTAATAATCAAAGGTATAAGCAACTCTTAGGAAACTAATTTAATCGCCTAGCAAAATCACATACTATAAAACGCAACAAGTAGCACCCTAATCAAATAAGACGAATATTTATGTTATCGACGGATAATACCTACAACTACATCCCGTGATGCCACCACATCTTAGACCGCCATATTAAAGGTGCGGGCTATCGATCTACATTCCTCGTTGAGCGTGGACCACAAATAGCTAACTTACCGCTATTAGTGCCCTTATTAACATTTGTCCCCTTCTTGACAGTTTCACATGTGGTCACTGATCCACATACAAACATCCATGGTTTTTCTTCGATTCGGGACAGCTTAGCTAAATATGCCCGCCCCGCCACAATTATAACATATTGCCTTTTCCTCACGATGACACTTAAATGAGTCTTCCCATGTGTTTTACAGGCCTCCATCATCCTTTTTAGGATCCCTTGCTTTACTCCTAGATTCCTGCAGTTAAAACCTTCCTCTTGTAATCGCCACCACTACCATCGCCCCTGCCTTGATTCCCCATCAATTTTCCTTGTTTTTCTTATCCTTGTGGTAATCCGGCCGAGAGCCTCATTCCCACCTTTGGCAATTATTGCCTTCTAATATGGTTCCAAAGGATGTACTTTGAAACACGTAAATCCCGCCATAGAGCCGTGGTTTCAAGACCTGTCAATCGCCTCCAGCCTTTCTTACTTCAAAGGTCCACTGATGTGAGAAAATCTTGCCGCTCATTAAACTGGCAAGATACCGGGAAACGCCATATCCCTTGTTTCAAATCAAGAAACCTCATTTCCATCCTTCCTTGATACTCATGGGATAGTAGTTCTCAAAGAAAATCTCCTTAAACCTCACCCACGTTAAATTTTTCTATTCCAAATTCTAGCCCGGTTTGCTCTCCCACCGCATTCTGGCCTCCCCATTCATCATATAGGTTGCAAAAGCAACCATTTGACCTTTCTTCAACATTTTCTATAACAAATGCTTTCGATTTCTTTCACCCAAGCTTGGTTTATGGGTCCGTAGCCTTTCGAACTCAAATGACCGAGACTTTTGAAATCCTTAAAAGTAAAGAAGTCAGATTACCCTAGGATTTATGGGTACATTAGCCCCAATTCTATTAAACGCCATTAATAAAAGATTAATGAACTTGCATTGATTAACTGATCTCCTCCCATTGGTTAACATTAGAATCTTGATTTCATTGCTCCTTCGCTGAATTTTGTCGTTAAGAAAACAACACGCCATTATTACTTTATTCTTCTTATTTTTTATTATTTATAATGAAACAATAACTCATAACTATTACTCAATATTGATTCATAACTTGTATTATAACACTACATTATTTACATTACTCAACCTTAATGATTACATTACCATCCCGCAATTGCTTCCAAAATCGATTTACAAAAGACTACCCGATATACAAAAGAGGGTTTTACGTCACTACTAGATACATAATATTTACATATCTAAACTATTCCAATTTATTACTAGATTACATCCGCCGAATGGCATTCTCAAAGTCTTCGTGGGTTGCATCAAGAATGACATCCCGACTACTAAGATGTCGATTCTCGCCTTCTTCATCGGACACCCAACTACTTGTCACTGAAATCCACATGAGAACTCCTATATATATAGGACATCCTCTCTACTCCGCTTTCGTGAAGTCTTTAGCTCCCGCTGAGCTCAAAGACTTCATGTTTCAGCCAGGACTTTATCTCGCCAAAACACGATCGTCGTGTTCTCTTCCCATATACCCTCCATACTCATTTTGTCCTCCCGATTACCTTTGGAGTTCCTCTTTCAACTCCTTAACCTCGTGATAGTAATGGACATTTCTATCCAATAATCGACATGAACAATGCCTTCATTAACTCCCCCGTAGTCAACTCTCTTCCGTAGGTGGAATATGATCAAAGGACATCACGCTCCACCTTTCCTCTAAAGATGCCATCAAATATGAGATGTAGTCTAAATCGTCCGAGTCTCCGGGACTCGATTGTCACCACCTCCGGTTCTATCGCTACGGATTCGGTAAGATTCTACCGATTAATCGAATCCTCGCCACTACATGTATATCTCTATACATATCATTTTCTCCCGGCATCTACAATAAAACAATATAGTTTGATTAAGACATCGCCAGAAAATAATAAAAACACATAAAATAATATAATGCATTTTAAAAGGTTATCTTTCATCTTTTACTTTTATTCTTTTCTTAAGGTTACGACTTAAGGTTCTAATTTCTTAAGTTTTAAAACCTAGGCTTTGATACCAACCTCTCAGAGCTCCCCCAAATCCGTGTATATTACAACCCGATGTATCAGGTTATATCAGATTAATATTTATACATTCATTCAATTGAAAAGCCTCAAAAGAATGAACATCTCTTCTATATTATCAAAATAATATTTACATTGTCCCAAGTTCTAAACCCATTATAAAGGTTCTTCATTATAATAACAATTATAACATTAAACCTATATATTAAATGTATTACCTTAACGATCCGCCTTTAGCTTTTTCCTTTATCCTTATTCGATCTTTTGGGACATTTAGTTTTAGCTCGCATTCATATGGTTCAAGCAAGAGTGAGCATAACTAGCTCAAAGTAAGTACGACAATTTCAATAAAACAACATGCTCGATAACACTTAATCAGATATCTTCAATAATCGAACAATAGTTATGAAGTACTATTGATAATTCAAAATAGCACTTCATCTTTCCTTTTCAAAAATGTTTTACAATAATAACAATATTCAAGAAAACATTCACTCTAGTCGAGAACTTGAGCATTTCATTCTTCTTTCAAAAGGATAACCTTAATAAGTCCGTAAGCCGTACTACTTACTTGAAAGCATTTCTAGGTGATCAGCCTATCAGTACTCTATGTCGATCAACACTACATTCATTAAACGATATATACGCTTAATCGTGGGCAACCTCAAGGCTCGCTTGCATCGACATAAAACATTTGTTTAACATTTCGCCTTTCTTTTGAAACCATAACAAGTAGTCACAAAAGATAACAACATTTGATAATGTATGAATAGATTATCAATAATCCACTAATATATCAAGTCTAGCCAAAAGAAATGGCTTTAATTAACTTCATCAGTACAATAATTCATGCATAAGGATACATGAACTTCAAAAACTTGTTCAGTATTTAATCGAGACAAGAGTTAGAATACTCGCCTTTAAGGTCTGCTATCAAGATAATTACTTTACGATCAATCTTCAAGTCTCTACAACACATGATCACATAATGCCTCATATTAGGTCATATATAATCAAGTATGTATATGACTATCTTACCTTCATCTCAATCTATTTGTGTATTAGATTCATTTACTATAATGCTCCGCTTATCATATACTTCAGCATTCATACTTGACTAGGTTATCTCAACCTTTATACAACATCCTTAAGGTTTAACATAGTTTTTAATAATGTTACTTTATGTCCCTTAAGTCAGGTTTAAATCAATCAACTTTCTTTCTTTGTAATTAAAACATTCATCACTATCCTTATTCTCGAGGTATGGGCAATGCAAGACCTAGCTTTTATATTTACATCTCGCATCAAGGCATGAAAGTTAATAGTAGAGAGGTCCCGATTTTCTCCTTACTAAGTGGAAGCGCACAAGGTGCCACTCTGCATGTAAGGTGTTAGATTGCTTCATGGAAATTGGCCGCGCCATGATTTACACTATGGTTCTTGCCAGAAGTGCGAAGCCAAAGCAGTGCTCAGACAATGTTAGGCCATGCACGCCATCATTTAGCTTGGGGTATCAGAAAATACAGCCGCCAACTCTTCAAGCACCAAAATATTTTTTGGGATTTTAATTTTGTGAACTTTCCTGACGCATAACTTCTTCTTCTAGAAGTCCTAATTGGCCTCGCTCGTAAGGCTTCCACGGTTCACAAATTATGTAATCTACACGCTCATGCAAGAATTTTATCTATTTGACTTTGTTTACTAAAAAATTCACCTATTAGTTCATTTTAACGAAAACGATAAACGCTCGTGGAATGTTCAACGCTCGCTTGCTGCTAAAAATTCACCTATTCTGCTATTTTTGAGTCCGCAACCTAGAATGCTAAATATGACTTGTCTCCATTGAAACCAACGCTTCTCGAAGTTCAAACACAAAATTTGATTTCTATCCGAGAATTTTCAATTTAACCGGACGCTTAACGTCCAATCGTGAAATTTCCTAAGAAATCAAGATTACTTATGATTTGTTCATTACTTTCATTACATTCAATTCATTCTATGAACAAATCAATATACCTAATACAACAACTTATTTTCATTGTCGATTTTCGACTTCCTCATTCACGAAAGCTTATAACTTATTAAGTTATAAACTACTTTTAGCTCTATTGTTTCATAACTTACGAAAGTTAAAGTCTTTAATCACCATGCATATATGTTCTCACATATAGTTTCATCTCATGTATATATAATACATATTCATACAAATTCTTTACTTTCATATTACTTCTTCATAAGTTCATAACTTATGCTAGTTTAAATGACTTATTACCAACGCACGCGGCTTAAGTTCATTGCTTACTCATTCTTCTTACTTCTTAACATTCATGTTCCTTAATCCAACTTTTCTTATCAACCTATCATGAATAAAGATGATAAGATAATTAGAGAAGGAGTCTTACATTTGAAGTTCTTGTAAAGTAGCTTCTTCTTCTTCTTCTAAATGAAAGCTTATTTATTTGTAAGCTCCCTAACAATTAAGCACTTTTATATGAAGCTGGATTGTTCAACAAGTAACAAAACGACTTACAAACCTTCTCTATTTATAGAACTCAAAAGATTAAGGTAATTTAGTCAATAAACCCATCCCACCTCCTTAAGTCACCTCCTTACTATTCATTAATCGGGCTAGCACAAATCCTATCCTTCGCTTGGCCATTACTTCTTTTACTTGGTCATTACATTACTTGATCACCACATTATCTTGGTCATTACTTCTAACACTTGGTCAGATGCTTGACGTGGAGGAGGAGATGGAGGTAACATCGATTAATATGGTGGTACCTACTCAGGAGCCAACACCTCCGGATGCAATGAGATCATTGTATCTGGCTGTGTTGGATAGGAATGTGCAATTCGCACTATAGTGCAGACATAGAACAAGGAAATAACCGCCCTATATGAGGCAAAGGAATCTACAGAGGCGGATTTTGAGTCAGAGCACGACGAGAAAGTGCTTATGATAGATAAGGCACGTGACTATAAGGAAGAGGCCGTAGAGCTTCAAAAGAAACTGGTTGAGAAAGACTAGAAAATAGCTAGGATGTCATACATCCACGAATGTGCCCATGACGATTTCAAGCTGAAAATTGCTTGTTATTCCATTGAATCCGGGCAGACTCGACATACCATTAGTCGAGATATTGTGTCGATATTGGAAAATCAGAAATATGAGAATGTCGTTCGACAGTGTTAGTAGATCGTTAGATCTTTTGTGTATATGGTAGTGACATAAAGCCCTCTTTTGTATAATTAAAGGGTAGTCTTTTTGTAAATCCCAATTTTTGTAGAAAGCAATCACGGGATAGTATGTAATAGCTTTTTGGCTAAAGAAACATGTTGTAAATAGTTTTCACTATGAAAGCATATTAATATAATGAAGTTTTTATTTAATGTGCTTGTTGTGGTTTGAGTTGTTGTTATTTGAGAATGATAACCAAGTAGTTAAATAGATAATAACGAAACTTTATTTATTTAAGCAGAATTATGCCGCCAAGAAAGAGACAACGTAACCAAGAGGCCGAGTCTCATAATGAGAATCAGGGGGTCCTAATAACCCTATGCAAGAGTTCGTTAATTTATTAACGGTTGCATTTAACCAAGTGGGAGGAGGGATTCTTGTAGCTCCTAGGGTAGCAAGAACAACTACCTTCAAGGAATTTAAGAGTGTGGGTCCTCCTGAATTCCGAGGAACGACAGACCCACTAGAAGCCCAGACATAGGACAAAGAAATTAAAAAGGCGTTTGTGATAACAAACGTAGGTGAGGCGCAGAAGACTTCTTTTGTGACTTACATGATGTAGGGGAAGCCAACTACTGGTGGGAGGCTCACTGTGGGCCTAGGACCGGTCGTTACATGCGGGGAACAGTTTAAGAAGGTCTTCTTCGAGAACTACTTCCCTACTAGCATGCAAGGTAGGATGGAGATTAAGTTTTTAGAACTTAAGCAGGGGGATATGACAGTTCTCCAGTATGCTGCCAAATTCAATGAATTGGCGAGGTTTGCTCCACACAAGGTGGATACGGAGGAGAGGAAGGAGCACAGGTTTGAGCAGGGCTTGAAACCCTGGCTCTATAATAGAATATCGGTTTTTCAGAGTGCTTCCTACGGGACCATTCTGGAAAAGGCGATAATAGCAGAAGGTGGTGGTGAGGCATTGTCTCAGTACCACAAAGAGCGAAAGAACAAGAGTAAGTTAGAGGGAGTGAGTAAGGCTTAAGTTGCCAGCATGAGCGACAACTTACCTAAGAGGAAGAGTTTTAACCCTGGGAATACTGGGGTAAAGCAGGGAGAGCCCAAGCGAAGGACAGAAGCATGTAAGACATGCGGAAAGACTCACATGGGAGTTTGCTTAAAGGGGAAATCAGTCTGCTATAACTGTGGGCAGGAGGGCATTTGTCACCCAACTGTCTTAACCCTAAGAAGAATCAGGGGCGTTTTGTCTGTGGGTCATTGGACCATATGGCAAGAAATTGCCCGAAGAAGGGTTTAGAGAGAAATAAGGGTTCTGGTAGTGGTAAGTTAGCCATTACTGGACCAACACCATCAGTGGGTAGACCCTCAGCTCATACGTTTAATATGACTATCCAAGATGCGGTTACATCAACGGATGTGGTAGCAGGTAGTATTCCGGTTAATAAGATAAATGCTTATGTGCTATTTGATTCAGGTGCTACTTGTTCTTTTATAGCATGTGAATTTACTAAGCGATTAGGTTTAATTCCTGAAAAGTTACCAATACCTTTAGACGTTAAGGTAGCCAACGAAGAGATAATTCCCATTGAACATATTTATAAGGATTGTTGTGTAGATATTAGAGGGAATAAGTTATCGGTAGATTTGGTACTGATAAGGTTAAAAGAATTTGATGTAATTCTTGGTATGGATTGGTTGGTTAACCATAAGGCGATAATAGATTGCCATAGGAAAAGTGTAAACTTTCGGCTTTCTAAGAAAACCAAGGTGGTGTTCTTCGGTAGTAAATCACCGAGACGCTCTTGTTGTCTGTCGATGACATAAGCAAGGAAGATGTTGAGAAAAGGGTGTGTAGGTTATCTGTGCCATGTTGTGGATACCCAAAGAGTGGGAACATCCTTGGACTAGATACCTATAGTGCAAGAGTTTGTGGATGTATTTCCGGAGGAGTTACTAGGTATTCCACCGGACAGGGAAGTGGAGTTTATAATTGATCTGTTACCGGGAACGACACCAGTTTCAAGGGCACCATATTGAATGGCACCAGTTGAGATGAAGGAGTTGATGGTTCAATTACAAGAACTATTAGATAGAAAGTACATTCAACCAAGTGTATCTCCTTGGGGAGCACCGGTATTGTTTATAAAGAAGAAGGATGGGTCGTTAAGACTTTTATCGACTATCGAGAGTTGAACAAGTTGGCGATTAAGAATAAATACCTATTGCCCAGGATCGATGATCTATTTGATCAATTGAAAGGGCAAAGTATTTTCTAAGATAGATTCGGCGCATCGGGTATCATCGCTAAAAGTGAGGAAGGAGGATGTACCTAAGATTTACGCTCAAAAACTCGTTATGGTCATTACGAGTTTCTGGTAATGTCGTTTGGGTTGACTAATGCGCCAACCACATTTATGGATATGATGAACATAGTGTTCAAATAGTATTTGGACAAGTTCATCGTAGTGTTCATTGATGATATTCTAGTCTATTCTAAGATGTCAGAAGATCATGATGAACATTTAAGGATAGTGTTGGAAACACTAAGAAAGGAAAGATTGTATGCGAAATTCACAAAGTGTGAATTTTGGCTTGAGCGAGTGCAGTTTCTAGGACATGTTATTGACAAAGATGGCATTTCCGTAGATTAAGCAAAAGTAGAAGTAGTTAATGAGTGGGAGCAACCGAAAACGCCAACCGAGGTTCGAAGTTTTCTGGGGTTAGCGGGATACTATAGAAGGTTCATTCTGGATTTTTCTAAAATAGCTACTCCGTTGACAAATTTGACAAGAAAATCGGTGAAATATGCATGGAATGAAAAATATGAGAACAGTTTTCAGGAGTTGAAGAAGAGGTTAAGTGAGGCACTTGCATTATCCTTACCAGACGATACAGGGAATTTTGTAGTGTATAGCGATGCTTCGCATAAAGGACTGGGTTGCGTGCTCATGCAACATGGCAAAGTCATTGCGTATGTGTCACGACAATTAAAGGATTATGAGAAGGTTTATCCTACTCATGATCTGGAATTGGCAGCTGTAATTTTTACCTTAAAGATATGGAGGCATTACCTATATGGTGAGAAGTGTGAGATATACACGGACCACAAAAGTCTGAAATATATCTTTACGCAAAACGAGTTGAATATGAGACAAAGAAGATGGTTAGAACTGATAAAAGTTTATGATTGTGATATTTTATATCATCCGGGAAAGGAAAATATAGTAGCCGATGCGCTAAGTAGGAAGGGTAGAGAGAAACCGTCAATGTTAACAACTCAGAATGAGTTGATAACATCGATGGCAAGCATGGAGATAGAAGTTAAGTTACTGGAGGAAGCGGTGGAAATGTTATTTTCCATGGAAACCCAACCGACCATAGTGGAACGGGTTAGGGGAGTACAGTTGAGTAACGAAGAATGCAAGCAGATGAAGAAGATGATAGAAGATGAAGAGAAGACTAAGTATAACCTCAACAAGGAGGGATTACTTCATTTTGAAGGAAGAATTTGGGTTCCGGATGATCCCGAATTAAAGGAGGAAATAATGATGGAGGCTCATAGTTCGAGGTACTTGATACATACTGGTAGTATGAAGATGTATCAAGACCTTCGTCAGAACTTTTGGTGGCCGAACATGAAGAGGGAGATAGCAGAATATGTTAGTAGGTGCTTAACTTGTCAAAAAATTAAGGCTAAACACCAACGACCGAGTGGGTTATTACAACCATTAGAAATTCCAGAGTGGAAATGGGAGCATATCACAATGGACTTTGGGGTGGGACTTCCAACAACAAGAAAAGGATTCGATGCTATTTGGGTGATAGTGGATCGATTGACGAAATCGGCTCACTTTCTACCAATAGGAGTTAGGTATAACCTAGACCAGTTAGCTTAAGTTGTATGTCAAGGAAATTATTTCCGCATATGGAGTAACTGCTTCGATCAGGTCGATCGTGATCCACGATTCACATCAAACTTTTGGAGGAGTTTGCAAGAGCAAATGGGAATGCAGTTAAGATTGAGTACGACGTATCATCCTCAGACGAATGGTCAGAGTGAATGGACAATTCAAACGCTTGAAGATATTTAAGATCTTGCGTTATGGATTTCAAAGGGAGTTGGGAAGAGTATCTACCGTTGGTAGAATTTTTGTACTATAATAGTTTTCACGCTAGTATAGGCATGCCGCCTTACGAAGCGTTGTATGGAAGAAAGTGCCAAACTCCATTGTGTTGGGATGTGGTGGGTGAACGTCGGATGTTGAGACCTGAGATGGTACAACAAACGGCGGATATGGTGAAGTTAATACGTGTTTCGATTAGTAGTTCTTTCAAGATAGGCGTAAGAAGTATACGGATCCTCACGCAGAAAAGAGAAAAGAGAGATCTTTGTTTTGTAAAATCTTTTGAAGGGGAAGATACGTTTTGGGAAGAAAGGGAAGTTAAGTCCAAGGTTTGTAGGACCTTTTGAGATTTTAAGAAGGGTAGGAGAGGTGGCTTATGAAGTAGCCTTACCTCCAGAAATGGAACACATTCATAATGTGTTTCATGTGTCCGTGTTGCGTCCTTATAAATCGGACTATAAAAATGTAATAGAGTATAAATCTATTCAGATAGATAAAGATTTATCATATGAGGAACTTCCAATTCAAATTATTGATAGGAAGGAACAAGTATTAAGAAATAAGGTCATACCTTCAGTGAAGGTGTTATGGAGAAACCACAATGCTGACGAAGCAACGTGGGAGCTCAAGAGTAAAATGAAGGAAGATTTTCCTCATTTGTTCATGTAATTATAAGATAAGATTCTGGGGACAGAATCCTTATAAGGGGGAGAGAATGTAACGCCTGAGAAAAATTGGATTTTTATGACAATTAAATTTTTATTTGATTATGTGAATTAAATGAATTTAATTGATTTATTATGTGAGTAAGCTATGTGAAGGTCGTTCTATGACCTAGAATGTGTTTATATGGTTAGTAATCTTCCTATGTGCTAGAATTAATTGTTTAGAATTTCCAAGACGAAAATAAATGTTTTCCGAGAAATTCCTGTAAAAACACTATTCATCCGTTTCTGTTCGGGGAATTATTTTGAAATTTTGAGAAACGTGTAATGATAGAATATTAAGACAAGATGAAATATCTAATAATATTTCATTTATGGCAAATGAAGTTTTTGCCTGAGGACTTAAAACCTAAGGGTTGAGTATATTAATTTTCGAGAAGGAAATGAAATGCGTAGAAGAATTGCGTTATTGTTAGAGCTTATGTTATACAAGTATGATGCTATTTAGTATCTATGTATAATACGATGAGTTAATACAAAGTACAATACAATTATAGTATGAGTATTATACGGAGAGAATACGTGAATTATACGTATAGAATACAATTAGTATTATAGAATTAAGTTAAGACTTAATGTTAATTCTTTTGGGTTGGATTATAATTAGTCCAATTAATTGAATGAGCAAGCCCAAGGGATTAGTGGTTAAGCCCAATGAATGAAAATCGAACCAGTGGGTTACCGAATGGGTAAAACCTATGGGGATGACCCATGGGCAAGAGTGGGCCGACCTTGGTGTGCAAGCCAAGCTTAATGCTTGGTCACCAAGCATTTTACTTGGTGACCAAGTGTGAATAGTAAGGAGGTGGGTTGTTTATTGTCTAGATTGCCCTCCATTTCATTTTCTATAAATAGGAAGCTAGGTTTGGTCATTTGAGAGTTTTTCAATTGCCCAACTTAGATTATTTGAGAGAGAAAGAGAGCTAGACTCACAAATCATACACTTTGGAAGCTTTGACTTAGAGTTTTCCAAGAGATTTCATAAGAGTTCTTGAGGTAATACTCCTTGTTTCTCATTTTCATCTCTTTTGATTTTCTTTTATCATGGAGAATCATAAATAGGTGGTATGTGTGTTGTATAGTGGATTAAAGATGACTTAATATAGATTCAATCTCTATAAGTCATGAGATCATAAGAATTATGAGGTTCGATATAGTTTCAAACCATGAAAATATTGATTGTTGAGATCGATTGTTGGTAAACGATTGAACTCCATCAATACGTTATATATTCATCTTGTTTGGTTAGGATGTAGATATGAAATCCATAGAGTATTCCATGTGATTTGGCCTAGAGAACGTTAGTAACGAAGTTATGGCGAATTTCACGGAAATAGACGTTAAACATCGAAAACGTTAAAATTCTGGATTGAAGGTCAAAAGTTATCGTGAGACTTGAAAACGTTGTTTTTCAATGTCAACATGTGAGATAGGGTATTTAAGAGTTGTGGGTTCGAGAATCGTCGGATTCCGACTTAAAATGAAGAAAACGAGCATTGAACGCTCATTAACGTTTACGAACGCTTAGAAAATGAACTCAATAGTGAATTTTGAATTAACAAATTTGAAAGTGTCGAATTCTTATATGAATGCGTAGAGTATGTCATTTATGATGTGTAGGCTTTTGAACGGACTAAATCGGGCTTATAACGAAGAAGTTATGGCTCCGGGAATTTCACAAAATTTTCAAACTGTTGGAATTAATCGGTATCGAGGTTCAGCAGCCATGCTGCACGTAGATATAGGTAAATAATGTCAATACAGTAGGCCACACAAGCAGTTAGCTGGCTATCGCTAAATGGCGCCACACATGCCATCGATTGAGTAAATCTCGCGCCGCATATGACCGAGACCGGACAGCCATCGCTAATCGGGCGCCAGCAATGCCGCCGCCTAGTACTAAGAAGCCCACGCCACGACACGAGTGCAAGGTTGTTGATAGTGACTTAGGTTTTGAACTTCAATTTTTCACAGATCTATAAGGGTAATGTTTGTACACTTCATAAGTGTATTGAAACTATTCCTATACTACCTATACTAAGGTATATGGTATTGAACTTAGGAATTTGATGTATGTTAATAAGTTTTGAATGATGAACAAAGTCGGTACTTTATCAACGATGTTCGAGTATGATTAGTAACGGCAGATGGTTAATAAGTGGGATGATGGGTAGTAAGTCGAGTTGACTTTATTATTAATATTAAGTTAACTAAGACATAGAAGAGAAAGAATTTGGTAGGAACAATGTGAATAATTGTTTGATAGCTAATTATAATCTGCTATGTGAATATATCTTGTAGATTCTATAAAGGATGTGGTCAGTCGATTGAGTTATTTGAAGACGCTGAAAGGCAAGTTTTCTTAACGCTTGCCTAACTTTCAAGTTAGCCAAGTTTTATGTGATTCATTGTATCGAATTGCACGATTGGTTTTAAAGAAAGGGTCGATGCCAGATTTAACTCGGCTAGACTACTCATAGTATATAGATTGATTGATATTCATATCTTTCTATATAGAAATGTTAACGCTATCCTATGCCAAGTGATTGGTACGGATGTGAAGGTAAGGTTTGTCTATGAACAAACAAAAGTATTTTTCATCGAATATTCGATGGGCACGCGAGTTTGCCAAATATTAAATGTAAGTACGTTTAATGAATGAGTGTTGATCAACATAGAGTACTATAGGCTGATCACCTAAAAGTGCTCGTAAGTAATGCGGATGTATAACCTTAGTGCTGTGATATCCTTTTCAAGTGTGAAAACAGAAAGTTACTGTTCAAGGTCTATCGACCGGTTCAGAATTCCTAATCTATTCTATACTTTGGGAATTGATGATATGAATTGTTAAAGTATTATTGTTTCATAATACTTCATAACTATTTGTTCAGTTATGTAGGAATAGTCATATAATTCACGAATGTGGTATTACTGATATCCTTTGTTAAACTTGCTGAGCTTGTTATGCTCACTTCTTGCGTGAATTATATGATTGCAGTTAAGGATGAACATCCTGAGAATACTAAGAGAGATAAGGGCAAGGCTAAGATGGATACTTAGCCATCGTGTAATAGATTAGTATGTTGTATGTATTATACATTATGAACAACAAACAATGTAATCAGTTTATGAACCTGGGAAGGATTATACTTTGATTGTAATAAAAAGATAGTAATTACATTCATTTTGTTGTATTTCAATGGAATGGTTGTATGGTTATAAGTACAGTGTAGCACCATATGTCGGGTTGGAAGATACCCGAATTTGGGGGCATCACAGTATCGAATATGAACCCCTACTATTTGAGAAATATTTATCTTATGAAGAAGTTCCTATTCAGATTGTCGAAAGGAAAGAGCAAGTACTCAGTGATAAAGTAATACCTTCTGTTAAGGTAATCTGGAGGAACCACAACGCTGAAGAAGCTACATGGGAACTCGAAGAACAAATGATAAAAAATATTCCTCATTTATGTACTTAATCTATATAGCGATTCTGGGGATAGAATCTTTATAAGGGGGGAGAATGTAAAGGGACGAATTGATTGAGTCGTGATTCTGGGGACAGAATCCTTTTAAGGGGGAAAGATGTGACGAATGAGATTTTTGTAATTTAATTTGAATATTTATTGAATTAAATAACTATTTTTGATGATTTAATTATTGGGTTAAATAATTAATTGATGAATTTATGAAAGATTAATTTAATTATATGTGTTACATTAATTAAATTAATATGGAGAATTTTATTATTCAAAGTATGTATTTAATTGAGCTTATTTGATTAAATGAATTATTTAATAAGCATAATGTTATTCTAATTAATGTAATAATTAATTAGGGATTTAATGATTTGACATAATTAATAAATGAGAATTTAATTATGTTACTATGAGATTTAATGTGGAATTATTCTATTTTATTTAATAAAGTTAAATAAGATATTGATTAATTGCTTAAATGGGTGAGACATTATTAAACTATATAATAAATATGTTAATTAAAATAAATTAGAAAAGAGATTAATAAGCTAGCCAAACATGGCCCTAAGAGGAGTTGGCCAGTTGACCCACTAAGGGATTAACCGACCACAATAATGCTAGTTATCTATGCGCGCTTATATCAGTTTTATTTTATACTTACACATTTTATTCCTAAGACC
The DNA here is from genome assembly GCA_020205615.1 of Panax quinquefolius. NCBI lineage: Eukaryota > Viridiplantae > Streptophyta > Magnoliopsida > Apiales > Araliaceae > Panax > Panax quinquefolius. The sequence continues at coordinate 551,184 of JAINUW010000692.1, forward strand.
TAGACTTTGAGGAAAGAGAGAGCTTTGAGAGATTGAAGAAGAAGAAGTTAGAATAAAAGGACTTTCTATCATCTTCTATTAATCTTAACAGAGTTAGCAAGAGTAATTCTTAATCCCAAGTTTCAATTCATGTTTTTTAACTTTTCTCCATAAACGTATATTTAAGTTCTCTGTTAATTGAAATTCATGATTGATTTATTAAAAAAAACTTGATGTTAGATGTTTATTAGCATATATAGTTCAATTATATATGATTTTATATGTGTTTTAGAGTAACTAATCCATGAAATCATGTTCAAATTGGAGTTTTATAGTTTCACAGAGAAAAATATATGAATATGGCTTATAAGTACAAAAATTTACGTTTAAATTGCATATTAATCGGCAAATTCATGAATGATTTTGTTTATACATGTAAAAATGAAAAAAAGAAACTTAAAACGGACTGATTTGGTGTTATAACGAATCTATAAATTGGTATTTCATGAAATTTGACGAAACTTTGAAAAATGGCAAGAACATGAAAAATATGAGTTCAAATTCAGTTGTTTATGTGATTTAAGTTGTCAAAAGCATGTTAAGAATGTCATTAAATGTTTCTGTTAAGTTCAGAACACATGGGTAATATTGAATTCGTTGTTTATATGAAGTTTTGGCCTAACTTGGTTTCTGATGTGTTCATTCGCGAACTACAGAATTGGATTATAGGTAGCCGTGTCTTAAGTCCCCGAAGTCAGGGTTCGGCTTCGGTCGAAATTTGACTTCGGATGGCATCATATATCTTCGGAGTCAAAGTTCAGCTTCGATCGGAAATTAACTTCGGATGGTGTCTTATATCTTCAGAGTCAGAGTTTGGCTTCGGTCAAAGTTTGAGTTCGGATGGCGTCACGTGTCTTCGGGGTCAGAATTTGACTTCGACCGAAGTTCGGCTCCGGATGGTGTCATGACTTCGGAAGTCGGAATTCGAAGTTCGGCTTCGGTCGAAGCTTGGTTCCGGATGATGTCATATATATGTGAATGATGATAATGAGTAGAACTTAAACTAAGTTAACAAGCTATACTGAAAGTGGGAACTGAACTTATAAATGTAACTAATAAATGTTGTGAATACATATGATATGTGTGTTGAGGAACGTGAATAGTTAACATGTAATCTACGCACGAGGCAAGTTTCTAAACCTTACCTCTTTACATTGAGCAAGTTTTCTAACCCTAAACTTTATTTAAGCAAGTTCTTGTTATTTATAGATCAAGTTCAAGATTTTATATTAGATGTTTTAAAGTATGATTCCTATTATACAATACTTATTCCATTGTATACCTCTTGAGTCTATTATTCAAATTGAATATCATTTATTGTGGAACCTAGTAAGACTAGCGAACCCTTATTGATTCGACTAGTCCATCATTGATGAACGTTCTAAATTTCAAAAACTTTATTAAGCTTATCCAAACCAAACTTCCTTTGGTGCGGACTCTAATGTCAAACTGAGATGAACAACCTTGTTATAGGGGATTAATTACGCTTTAGCGTTAAGATATTGTGCACATTATAGTACTAAGGGCTGATTCCCTTAAGTACGAGAAGAAGAGTCCATAGTCTTATGACCGTTAAAGGTTTCAAGTATAAACACTTGACAACATAGGATAGAGTTCAAGGTCTTATGGTTTTGATTCTTGTTATTCATTCTTGATTCAAAAGTCGAGTTTCTTATTTCAGAAGTCTTTGATTCACTCGCATGTTATTATATTGATGTTATATTATTATACTTGTGGGCAATCGTGCTCATTCTTGCATAATAATAACATTTCTATTAAGAACGAAAGGTCTGACAAGCCTTTTACTAGCAAAGGCAAGGGCAAGGTTAACAAGTGATGAAGACTTATTGTTTATTTGTTATATTTATGTTTCAGGCTTATGTTAAAGTTGTTTAAGACTTAATATTTGTTTATATTTCCGCATTTGAGATTTAAGGTTAGTATGACCTAGGATTGATGTATTTAAATCAGATGTTGTAACTCCATTAGGAGAGGATTTATTTCTATCTATTTATGTTTTTTTTTCATTTATTATGGGTAGATAGATACATGATGTTTGGATAGTGAACACTGAATTCCGTGGGAATTGAAGTACCCGAATTTGGGCTTGTCACAGTCATAATCCTTATTATCGTCATATAAGATTAATTTACATTACCTTTTCCTTCTTTCTAGCATAACTTGTCCAAACCATTAAAACCATAATTTTTGTTAAGTTAATTATCATTCATTACGTCTTCTTGAGAATTTAATGCCACACCTTATGATTATTCTTTAACGACTAAGTCATACAATCTTTTATATGCCAAGAGCGAACATCCAATGCTAATACTATGCGTTCATAGCTTTTAAGCATTTTACATTACCTTTCTTCATATCTTAAAATGTCCGATTTATTTATCTCAAAAAACTATTCAAGTTATTATCATTAACTCGACTTCTTAACGTTTAAACGTCACTTAACAACTTCATTACTTCACATTCAAACCATAAACTCCTGTGTATGTTAAGCACATTTATCTTTACGTGTACACTAACCGTCTTCATCGGTTTACATGTTTTACGTTCACATTGCTCGTCTTTTAAACTTTCATTCAACCTTAACTCGAGATTTTAATTCCCCATTATAGTGATACATTAAGTGAATATGAAGTTCATAAACATTCACCAAACTTTTCTCAACTGCTGAGCATTAAAAAGCACTTCACCAGGCTTTCCCCTGCACTAGCGTTGCTGTGCTCTAACACCTTTGTTAAACTAAAATCTGCAAAGGTTAGTTAGCGAAGAATCGGCTTCGGTAGAGCAATCGTAGCGCCCCATTTCCAATTCATCTTTGGCGGGTCTTGGCGCTAATACTAAAAATCAGAAAATTTTTCTAAGTGTTGAACATGTACGAATCGCGTACTTTACAATCTTATAACTTCTTCGTTATAACTTGAAACGAATCCGTTCTAAAGCCATTTTCTTGCTTCCATTACATACTATATTTTTCCCTTGATAGAATATTTTTTTGAATCCACTAACAAGTGTGACAACTCGGAAAATTGGATTGTCCAGAAATTAAGTTTAAAGAATTAGTTGTAAATAAAATGAATTTTATTAATAATATTCTGAGCTATGTGTTTATTAATCATTCTAGAATCTAGGATGATTATAAAACAGGAGGATTCTGGCTACAGGCTAGACTGAACGAGTAAGAATTTTCAAGACGAAAATAAATTTTTTTCGGGAACAAAAATATTTCTAAGGAAAAAGACGAAATAAAAACTATTCACCCGACAAAACACTAAGGGTTTGGGTTTAAATAACCTAAGCCTTTCAAAGAGTTCGGTATGTCAAAATGACATTTTGTCGAAAGATTTGACGATAATATGTCGTGAAAAGTTAAGTAAGCCGATAAAAGTTTTTCTCGAAAAACGTGCAGAAATCGGACAAAATAAAAACGACGAAAAGTACTGTTATGTACTTTTCATCCATTTAACTATGTTAGGGGAAAACGTGAAGAAAAATGCTTAACATCAAAAAGAGTTTTTCAGTTTTTTGGTGACCCGAAGAATGTGTAAAAGTTAATCTGTAAAAGAAAGACGAAATATCCAAAAATATTTGGATTCCGAGAATCGCAGTTTTTTGAACTGTCGGATGAATTCTTCAAGACGGAAGCACGAAGCTTCCAAGAGAAGCTTCGTGAATAGTAAGGAGGTGTGATTAGTAACTTTGGGGTGAAATGACTATTTTGCCTCTAACCTTAGTTTTCTATATAAGAGAAGCTTAAGTTCATTTGTTGGTTAATGAAAAATTCACCAAAACTTGAGAGAGAGAGAGAAGTCAGATGAGGAGGAAAAGGAAGAGGAAAAGCTAGCCCGAGTGCAAACTTTTTCCAATGGAAGAAGATTAAAGAAGAAGGTAATCCAAAACCTAGTTTAATATAATTTGTTTTTAAGTTTTCTATGTTAAAAATATAACTTAATGAGAATAGAAGTAAAAGATGTGAAGAATGATTTCATATGGTTGAAATCATGAGAAAATGAAGAAAATAAGAATTAAAAGTTTAGTTTATAAATTTCTTAAGGAAGTATGAGTTTCGTAATGAATTTGAGCGATCCGAATGAATCATATGAACAATTTGGTGAAATAAGTAAGGAGCAGTGTTTTATAACACTGAATTCCAAGAAAAAGTGAAATAGTAATCAAAATATTGTTTAAAAATGAAGAACGAATGAAGAATGTGAAGAACACACGAAGAACACGAAGAACATTGTTGATGGACAAATTTAAAACCATCTTAGTATAACTTGTTATTAACGGACAAGTTTAAAACCATCGTGTATAAGTTAGTTGCTTATTACTTGGTTAGGAATGATAGAAACGTTCATGAAGAACGGATTAAACTTAGCTATAGAGAAGTTATGATGAGAATTGTGTAAAAGACAAACGAGAAGTAGAAAGTATGTAAATGAACCCGAAGGTGTAGGGTTTTATAAGAATGTAAGAGAATGTAGAAAACGTGAGTCGTAGACTCAAGAACGAAAAAGTTCCGAGTTTGGATGACCGAATTACGGACGAATGAATGAAGAACGTTAATAATGTAAAACGAATGAATGATAAAGATTAAGCCAATTGAATGGCATGTTAATGAATTTAGAATAAATTTCTATCCAAAGGAAGTTGAAGTATGTAAGATAAGGAAGAGAATGGCTTTGGAACGACCTCGTTCCAAGTTATAACGAAGGAGTTATGAGATTGTAAAGTAAGCATCTCAAACTAGTTCAAGACTTAGAAAAAAAAAATTCAAAGTTTTAGGCCTGGCGCCCGCACCGATTAAGCCTTGGGAGGAGGCGCATAAATACCAACCCGGCAAATCAATTATCGTAAGTGGCAATCGTAGAGCGAGAAATAAGAAGGGGATCGGCGCACGCACGTCGGTCGTAAGAAGGCCCAAGTGATGAGCTTTCAATTGCTCAACTCCTGGGGGAAGTGTAAGGAAAGCTAATGAACGTGTAGTTCACGTAATGTAGCATGTAAACAAGTAATTTAAACCTTTATTAAAGATTGAATGGAAAGATTGAACGACATTAAAAGACAAAGAATGTAAAAGCTAGATTACATAACCGATATCTGAGGACCGTAGTCGCGATAAAATGAATGTGTGAGATTGTTATGATTGTGATTCCTTAGACGTTGAGTGACGAGGGTAATGAATAACATTTCGATGTTATGTGGTAGTAGTGAGAGATAAGTGTAAAGCGTATAGACGCTGTAAATGTAATACAGTTGCGATGAACGATCGGTCTTAGCATACAACGAACCGTATGGCTTCGGCATTAAGAAAGAATAATGAATGCGGGGTTCATGTAAAGGATAACAAAAAAAGTGATTAAAACCTTGGGTAAAGGTTGAACGAGAAACTAAGAGATGGACAACGTGAACGCAGAATACGTAAGCAATCCTCGTGAATCGTATTCACGTCGAACAAACGTTCTAAGTATACATTGGTTGTATGACTTAAATGTTGACAAAGGTAGTAAGTAAGATATGATTTATCAAGAAAGCCGTAACGAATGGTAATAAGATTTATAAAAGTTCGAATGTGAGTCGGATAGAGAATATTAGAATGAAATGTAAGCGTTAAACACTTTCGCCGATGTAAAGGTTGAGTGTACGCGCATATTAAACGGACAGAACCTACACCCCGTGTATGGTTTGACCGTAAGGTAATGAAGACCAATGATTAAACCTGTGAACGGTGAAGAACTGAACTAAAGACCATGATGTATAACATTAAGAAGCCGAGTTAATATTTATAACTTGGATGACGTTCCGAGTCGAATGAACCGGACGTTGTAAGATAAGAATAAGGTAACGTAAAATTTTTAACGCTATGAATGTGTAGAATTAATATTGAATGATCGTTTTGAGTATACAAAAGACTGTATGACTTAGACGATAAAGAATAAATCATGAGGTATGACATTTATTTTCTAGAAAGCCATAAGGAATGAGAAATTGACTTAACGAACATTATATTTTTAATGGTTCAGATAAATTAAGATAAGTTTAGGTTATGGTACAATAGTAATCTTTAATGGTTGACATATGGGAGCTAGGCTAAACAATTCCTTCAGAGAGCAGAGGTATATACGAAACTGGTAACCAATCTAACTCACTATGAAAGATAGTGTAGATGAGAGGGAAACTTGTTTGTTGGTTGTTTGTGGGAAACCACTCAGAGTACCATATGGACTACTAGCAGAGACACGATGTGTGTTGAGTCCTAGAAGAGTTATAAGAAGAAGATAAGAATGTAAATCATCAAAGATGATGATCATATGAGTAAGACATCTCCGTATGTCATGAAGCCGTAAACCGGTAAAGAAAGTTGGTTGCGTAAACTTAGATTACAAGAATGCGAACCCTAAGAAGTAAAGAAAAGTTTAAACCAATGCGTAAGTCAAGTATATGACCAATTGGTGTATGTGTTATTCCTTATATGTTATATAGGGATTGGAATAAACAGTTTAGCATAAACTATAAGCTATAGATGTACGTAAGACAAGTTTCCTAACTTCATTCATATTTTAAATAGATGCTAGTTTCTTAAACTTCTTAGATGTTGAACATGAGAAGTTTTATCTATGTGCATATGTACGATATATGTACAAGGTGGTTGTGACAATCGAGATTTTGTAATTTAATTTAAATATTTATTGGATTAAATAAATATTTTTCGAAGAATCAATTATTAGATTAATTAATTAATTGATAAAGTTGTGATAGATTAATTTAATTATATGTGTTATATTTATTAAATTGAAGTGGAGAATTTTATTATTCGATATACGTATTTATGTGAGCTTATTGAATTAAAAGAAATATTTAATAAGCCTATGTTATTTTAATTAATTTAATTATTAATTAGAGATTTAATAATTTAATATTATTATTAAATGAGAAATTTAATTATGTGACTATGTGCATTATTGAGAAATTATTATATTTTATTTAAAATAAATTTTATAAGATATTGATTTATTTTATAATGGATGTGACATTAATTAGACTATATGACAAGGTTTATTAAATTAAATGGTTTTAAAACCCTTTATGTTAGCCAAACATGGCACTAAGGGAAGTTGGAGGCGCTTAACCCATGATCGGGTAACCCACCACCAAACGCTGCGCCGATTCTTCTCTTTTTATCAGACGTCTTCTCTTTTCTTCATTATTTGCCTAAGTCTAGAGAGCTTAACAAAGAGAAATACAGAGAGAATTTGAGAAATTTTTGAGAAAGATTGTGAGTATTGTGATTGTAGTAGAGAGAATTGTCATCCTTGTTCATCTACGCTTGGGTAATCCTCTTCAACCCTAATTTTTATTTTACGTCTTTTAAAGTTTTCATGAATATGGCTTTCATTCATTCTGTAAGTCTCTGTAATTGGAAAATGGTGTTGTTGTAGGAATATATGTAGTAATTCGAGTAGCATAACATGTTTATTGTATATTATATGGGTTTCCAGATCTTCAGTTCATGAAATTATACAGTAAAAGATTTCAGAGTATGTTATATATCTATATGGCCTTATACGTGTTTTTAGTATGTCAAACATAAATGGTTTTACAAAATTTCCACTAATATGTGATTATTCATGCTAAAACGAATTAAATGAAAGTTGAATGGGTGGATTTGGTCTAACGAATGCTCCTGCAGCATTTATGGGCTTAATGAATTGAGTGTTCAAGCCGTTTTTGGACAAATTCGTAGTGGTATTTATAGATGACATTTTGGTATATTCAAAAACCAAGGAAGAACACGAAGAGCATTTGAGGTTGACATTAGAGACATTGAGGAGAGAGAAGTTGTATGCTAAGTTTTCGAAATGTGAATTCTGGATTGAAAGAGTACAATTTCTTGGGCATGTGATTGATAGAGACGGAATTTCAGTGGATCCTTCCAAAGTCGAAGCTGTTATTAACTTGGATTGGCGGGTTATTACAGAAGATTTATTCAGGGTTTTTCCAAGATCGCAACTCATTGATTTAATTTGACTAGGAAATCAAGTGAAATTTGTTTGGACCGAGAAGTGTGAGGAAAGCTTTCAAGAATTAAAGAGGAGGTTAAGTTCAAGACTGTGTGTTATCTCTTCCGATGACACGTGAAATTTTATGGTTTATAGTGATGCGTCGATAAAGGACTTGGCTGTGTGTGCTTATGCGAGAATGGCAGAAGTCATGCAGTATCGTGTAATTAACCTCAAAACATTATGAGAAGGGGTATCCGACCCATGACTTGGAGTTAGCTGCAGTAGTTTTTGCTTTGAAAATTTGGAGGCACTATCTCTATGGGGAGAAGTGTGAAATATATACAGATCATAAGAGTTTGAAATATATTTTTACACAAAAATACTTGAACATGCGTTAAAAAAGGTGGTTGGAGTTAATTAAGGACTACGATTGTGAGATTCTATACCATCCGGGTAAGGCAAATGTGGTGACCGACGCCCTAAGTAGAAAAGGTCGGGAGAAATTGATGATGTTGACCGCTGAGGAGGAGCTAATTTTAGCAATGGAGAAGCTAGAATTGGAAGTGAAGTATCCTATGGAGATTGACGAGAAGCTGTTTCAGATGCAAGCTGGTACAACTTTACTGGATAAAGTTAAGGAAGCTCAACTTCAGGACGAAGAATGTGAGAAATTGAAGAAGAAGATTTCTGAAGGGACTGAACTAAGATTCAAAATAGACAGTGAGGGACTACTAAGATTTGAGAGCAAAATTTGGGTACCGCCAGTACCAGAGATTAAGGAAGAAATTTTAAGCGAAGCTCACAACTCAAGATATTCGATTCACTCTGGTAGCACCAAGATGTACCAAGACCTTCGACAACACTTTTGGTGGCCAAATTTAAAACGAGAGGTTGCAGAATGTGTTGCCAAATGCCTGACATGTCAGAAAGTGAAAGCAGAACATCAGAGACCGAGTGGGTTGCTACAACCTTTAGAGATTCCAGAATGGAAAAGGGAACATATTACGATGGATTTCGTGGTTGGCCTACTGACGACTCAGAAAGGCTATGACGCAGTATGGGTTATTGTTGACCGATTGATGAAATCCGCACACTTCCTTCCAATTAGAATCAGATTGAACCTAGATCAGTTGGCAAGGTTATATATGAAATAGATTGTTTCAAGGCGTGGAGTTCCGGTGTCAATTGTTTCTGATAGAGATCCGCGTTTTATGTCGAACTTCTGGAAACGCCTACAGGAATGCTTGGGTACACAGTTGCGAATGAGCACATCATATCACCCTCAGGCAGATGGACAGAGTGAAAGAACAATTCAGACATTGGAAGATATGTTAAGAGCTTGTATAATGGATTTTAAAGGAAATTGGGATGACCATTTACCGCTTTGTAGTCTTTACAACAACAAAGCATTACCACGCTCAGTATTGGCATGCCACCCTATGAAGCGTTATACAGCAGAAAGTGTAGAACTCCACTATATTGGGATGAAGTTGGCAAAAGACAACTACTATGCCCGAAATTAGTACAACAAACAACAGAAATAGTCAAAGTGATCCGAGCGAGATTGACAGAAGCTCAAGATAGACAGAAGAAATATGTCGATCCACACCGTAAGAATGTTGAGTTCGAACCAGGTAGTTATGTGTTCTTAAAGGTCTCTCCTTGGAAGTGAAAGATCAGGTTCGGAAAGAAAGGGAAACTAAGCCCAAGATTCAATGGACCCTTTGAAGTTCTGAGAAGGGTCTGAGAAGTTGCTTATGAGGTAGCCTTACCTCCATCTCTAGAGAATGTCCACAATGTTTTCCATGTCTCGGTCCCCACGACCCTACAAACCCGACACAAGCACGTGATTGAATATGAACCCTACATTTCGACTAAAGACTTGTCTTACGAAGAAATTCTGCTCAAATTATCGATGTAAAAGAACAAGTTTCGAGAAATAAAGTAATACCTTCTTACATTAAGGTAATTTGGAGGAACCACAACGTCAAGAAGCTACGTGGGAACTCGAAGAGAATATGATGAAAAATTATCCTCATTTATTTACTTAGATTGTTATATGGGATTTCGGGGATGTAATCTTTGTGAGGGGGGGGAGAATGTAATCGGGACTAATTATTAAGTTGTGATTCGAGGATGTAATCCTTTTAAGAGGGAAAGATGTGACAACCGAGATTTTGTAATTTAATTTAAATATTTATTGGATTAAATAAATATTTTCGATGAATTAATTATTAGATCAATTAATTAATTGATGAAGTTGTGATAGATTAATTTAATTATATGTGTTATATTTATTAAATTGAAGTGGAGAATTTTATTATTCGATGTACGTATTTATGTGAGCTTATTGAATTAAAAGAAATATTTAATAAGCCTATGTTATTTTAATTAATTTAATTATTAATTAGAGATTTAATAATTTACTATTATTATTAAATGAGAAATTTAATTATGTGACTATGTGCATTATTGAGAAATTATTATATTTTATTTAAAATAAATTATATAAGATATTGATTTATTTTATAATTAATGTGACATTAATTAAACTATATGAAGGTTTATTGAATTAAATGGTTTTAAAACCCTTTATGTTAGCCAAACATGGCACTAAGGGAAGTTGGAGGAAGTTAACCCATGACTGGGTAACTGACCACCAATGCGCGTCAGTTCTTCTCTTTTTATCAGACGTCTTCTCTTTTCTTCATTATTTGCCTAAGTCTAGAGAGCTTAACAGAGAGAAATACAGAGAGAATTTGAGAATTTTTTGAGAAAGATTGTGAGTATTGTGATTGTAGTAGAGAGAATTGTCATCCTTGTTCATCTACGCTTGGGTAATCCTCTTCGACCCAAATTTTTATTTTACGTCTTTTAAAGTTTTCATGAATATGGCTTTCATTCATTCTGTAAGTCTCTGTAATTGGAAAATGGTGTTGTTGTAAGAATATATGTAGTAATTCGAGTAGCATAACATGTTTATTGTATATTATATGGGTTTCCATATCTTCAGTTCATGAAATTATACAGTAAAAGATTTTAGAGTATGTTATATGGCCATATGGTCTTATACGTGTTTTTAGTATATCAAACATATATTGGTTTTACAAAATTTCCACTAATATGTGATTATGCATGCTAAAACGAACTAAATGAAAGTAGAATGGGTGGATTTGGTCTTATAACGAATCTATGGTGTTGAATTTTAGGATTTATGTTCAAAACTTCAAGAACATCAAGAACAGTACAATATGCATGCTTTAATTCTGTGACTATGTGTTTTAATGGGTTAAAATCACTCTATAAACGTTGGGTATTGATTATATATGAATTTTAACATGTGGGTATGTTTAATTTGGGGAATAAATGATCATGTAGTGTTTAATTATTTGAACTCGTGTTCTTTTTCATGAATCGGGAATTAAATTTGATGTGTCATACGCATGGCTAACTCCGTAATCGATGTCCCATGCCGCAAAGATGCTAACCCCAAAGATCGATGCCCCGCGCCATACGCCGCCACATCGCCATGTACTGAGCCATAGTATACTACAAGACCGCAATAAACGCCACTTAAAGAATGGTCAAAAATGAGTTTTTAAAAGTGTATAAGTATGGAAATGTGATAGCAACTTAGTCTAATGATTATAAAGACTTGTTAGAACTATAATGAGATGTTAAAATAAATTCTTAACATGTCCATAACACAATTACATGTGGATTGAATGATCAAATGCATAATTAGTTTATTTTTTTCGTGAAGTCTTAATTTTACACTAAGTGTAATAATTGACTAAGTATAGTCATGAATTCGAGTTAAACAAAGAGTAAAGTTATGATGTTAGTACGTTGTTATTAACTGGTATTGTGAACGTAATTGGTATGTAGGATTTAATTCAAAGAACGAGTTTGTTTAAGTGTAATCTACACACGAGGCAAGTTTCTAAACCTTATCTTGTTACATTGAGCAAGTTTTCCAACTCTACATTTACGTTGAGCAAGTTTCTTACCCTAAACTTTCGTTGAGCAAGTTTCCTAATCCTCCTTGTTATTGTTATATAAGTTGATTAATTCATCTTTCGATATTGAGCAAATTCTCATTACTATTGATCAAGCCCATCTTATATATTAAAGCTTATTAATCTTCAAGCATGATGTTGTTATACAATATTTATTCTATTGTATACCTTTTTAGATGTTATTCAAGTTAAATATTCATTCACTGTTAAACCTTGTTAGACAAGCAAACCCTTATTGATCCGACTAGTCCATAGTTGATGAGCATTCTAAATTTCAAAACCCCTTGATGAAGTATCCAAACCAAACTTCCTTTGGTGCAGACTCGAATGTCAAAACTGAGATGAACAACCTTGTATAGGGGATTATTTACGCTTTAGCGTTAAGATATTGTACACAGTATGGTACTAAGGGCTGATCCCCCTAAGTACGAAAAGAAGAGTCCATAGTCTTATGACTGTTAAATGTTTCGAGTAATAACACTTGACAACCTAGGACATAGTTCAAGGTCTTATGACCCTCAGAATTTCTTTTGATTCTTGTTATTCATTCTTGATTCAAAAGTTGAGCTTTATATCAGAAGTTATTATTTCTCTCACATGTTATTATTCATTGTTATATTGTTATACTTGCGGGCAATCGTGCTCACTCTTGTGTAATAATAACATTGCAGTTAAGAACGAAAGAGCAGACGAACCTTCCACTAGTAAGGGCTAAGGCAAGATTAGCAAGTAATGAAGACTGATTATTTATGTGGTTCTGTAATGATATTTAGAATTGATGTTTTTTAAGACTTATTTATTTATGTTTCCGCACAGATGATTTAAGGTTAGAGTAACCTGAGATTTATTTATTATGCATTTGATGTAACCCCATAAGGGGAGAGATTTATTATTTATTTCTATCTATTGCATGGTTTGCATTTATTTATGGGTAGATAGATAGATGATGTTTGTACAGTGAACACCAAATCCTATGGAAATGGAAGTATCGAATTTGGGGGTGTCACAGTGGTAGAATGTATGAGGCCTTGTGCCACAATTTTAACACTTCGGTGTTTCTATGAGATGAACTATTCTGTGATTGAACTGCTCAATATAAAAATATTCTGTTTATACATGAACCGTTATTATTAAGTTTGTGCTAATGATTCTAACCAGATAGGATGTGTATGAAAAAGAGTAGAAGAATGAAAGTATATCAAAGTGAATGTGATTAATTTTTTAAAATTATAGGAATCAGAATTATTCCTATTATTCAAGCAGCTTCATAACCTTTGTTCGGTTATTGAAGTCTTAAAAGAATGTTTAAATTCTTGATGTTGTTTATTCAACTGCTATGACTTGCTGAGCAATTGAATGCTCACACTTGCTTTAAATAAAAACATTTTCAGCGAATGATGTTAGAAAGAACTTAAGGATCCTATAAAGATCAAGCTGATCGGTATCCAGAAGTAGTGCCATTCAGTATATGAATGAGCGTGAAGATCAAGTGAAGATTTGTAATGTAGAATAGTTTAATTAAACTATAGACTAGTTTAATAAACTATTATGTATCCTTGGTGATGGATAAAAACCACTCTTGTAAGATGTAAAGAATAATGTAATTAATATTATTTGTAATAAACGAGGTTATAAGGTATTAGAACCTAGGATTTGAGAATATATGTTGTTATATTTAACTATATAATGATGTATGTTTGGAAGAAGATGGAACAGTGACGTACGGAATTCGGGTGTGAAGATAGAGCGGATTTCGGGGTGTTACAAAGTGGTATCAAAGCTGATAGGTTATAAACCTTAGGTATGAGTACCTAAGACTATAATCGTAGAGAGAAGGTTAAGAAGATCGTTGAGTTAAACGATTAAGGAAGAAGATCACCACGTGATCATATTTAATCGTAATAACGGATGTTCTGTTAAACGATGGATGATTTATAGCTAATGCTATAAACGAATGGTACTACAAAGTAGTACGGGAAGAAAAACTCAGATTGAGTTGTAAAGGATAGCATACGAATTAAAGAAAATTCGTATTAAGTAAAGATAAAGTTAGAAGTTGTAAGATTTCAATTGAGGACTCATGTGATAGCTGACTTGTATGAAGGTTTGTGCTTTGGTGTAATTACTGCTTAGCTTATTACAGTGATAATCATTGGAATAATTGGTCACGCTATCAATATGTATATGACGAGAAGGTGGATCTTTTCTCATGTATATGTGTGATAGGTAGAGAATGTTAAGATTAGGTGCGAGTTCTTAAAACTCATACTTATTGTAAGTTCGTGACTCATAATCATATGGTATGTTTTTGAACTCCTCAGTGAATGGACGCCTATGGTCTGACTGGGATAAGTTCTTAAACTCATATTATTGTGGAAAGTTTCTGAACTCATAATGTGTGGTAAGTTGATGGACTGTACTAAGGTATAGGAATGTTTAGACTAAAAATGAGTTATTTTCAGTAGACTTAGCTTTGAAGGTGCTATAGAAGATGAAGTATTGTCGCAAGTAAGACAATGAAGGAAGATGGAGAAATAAGATATTCCAAGTCATGTAGCTATGCTAGATTTCAAAGTTTATTGAAATCGTGCTTATGTGTGGGCATTTTGAAAATAAAAGAATTGGTTCAACATTTGGAACCAATGGATTTTAAAAGAACTATTCTTGGTATGTCTATGCTAATTGTTTCGGCTAGACAAAAATTGATTTAAAATATTAAAATAAATTTTATATCATCAGTGCATTTGATGCAAGGATGGTAAAAGGATGGAGTTATTAATGCAATTGAACATAGTGTTGGATGTGATCTTAGGATCAAAAACCCGTTATGGTATGATGTATAATGACAAAGTCATAAATTGATGAAGTCCTCAACGTACTATGAAAAGTACGGTATCATGACGTCATAAAACGTTTTGAAGTTATGATTAAAAGAATTTAAAGAGTAGTCAATGTTAATTGATTTGACTAGACACATGTTTCAAGTTGATGTTCAATTTATTGGTATGGTCTATGTAACAACCAAGAGAATCCGGATTGTTCAGAATTTAAGATTTAAAGAATTAGTTATTAATAAAATAAATTTTTTATTAATAATTTTTTGTGCTATGTGTTTATTAAATCGTTCTAGAATCTAGGATGATTATAATACGGGAGGATTCTGGCTATGAGCTAGACAGAACGAGTAAGAATTTTCAAGATGAATATAAAATATTTCTGGGAACAAAATATTTCTGGGGAAAAAGACAAAACATACACTATTCACCCGAAGAAACCTTAAAGGTTAGGGTTTGAATAACCTAAGCCTTTCTAGAGTTCGGTATGTCGAATTGACATTCATTCGAAAGATTTGACGATAATATATCATGAAAAGTTAAGTAAGCCAATAAAAGTTTTTCTCAAAAAACATGCAAAAATCTAACGAAATAAAACGACGAAAAGTACTGTTATGTACTTTTCATTCGTTTATCTACGTTAGGGGAAAATGTGAAGGAAAAAGCTTATCGTGGAAAAGTATTTTTTAGTTTTTCGGAGATCCGAAGAATGTGTAAAAGTTAATCGGTAAAGGAAAAACAAAATTTCCAAAAAAATATTTGAATTTCGAGAATCGTAGTTTTTAAAATTGTCGGACGAAACCCGAAAGATGGAAGTTTCATGAATAGTAAGGAGGTGGAATAGTAAGGTGGTGTGAATAGTAACCAGAGGGGAAAATGACTATTTTGCCCCTCGCTTGGAAATTCTATAAATAGGAAGATTAATTTTATTTGTTTAGGATTTTGAAAATCCTATAACATTGAGAGAGAGAGAGAGAGAGAGAGAGAGAGAGAGTTCGGATGGGAGAAAGAAGAAGAAAAGGAGGAGGAAAAGTTATTCAAATTTGACGTGTCTTTATTCAAATAAATAACATGGGCTAAGAAAGCTTGACATCCATTTTTCAATAAACGAATAGCTTTATGATTAGATATGAGAGTGATTGATTTTAATGGTTTAGTTGTTTGAATTGCATACAACAAAGTTGGTTAGAATATGAAAACTAACAACCTTACGAAAATAATCAATTTTGGCATGATGAGTAGTTAACCAATCAATCCCTAAAATCACATCAAAAGCAAGTATCTTTAAAGAGATAAGGTCAACAGGTAAGGTGATGGTGCCAACTTGAATCAAACAAGATTTATAAACAGTGGTGTTAGGTTTTGTGAAAATCAAAGTAGCAATCAAATTGAAAAAATTAGCGGAAGCGAAATAAAATCAGATTTTAAAATTTTTCACAAACCAATTACCCGGATCAACCTTTATGCATATTATTAATTAAACGAAGAATAAGAAATTATGAAATCATACCCTTGTAGAAACGAAGCTTCCTCAGTGCACGAAGTTCACCTCCTACTTCTCACATGATCTCCTTGAATCTCCGGGTAGATTCCTTCCTTTGATCAATGTAAGCCACCCAAGTATATGGCCTCTATAGGTGATCCACCAAAGAAGAAGAATTTTCAAGAAGAAGGGGTATTGGCTCAAACCCTAGTTTTTCCTATTTGTATAGAAAAAGGAGGCGTACTCTCCAACTCTAGGAATTACGTATATTAGATATCTGATATAAGACTCCTCTTATAAAGATATCATGTAACCTTATTCTAATTAAAATAAGGTATTATTTATTTAATTAAACTCCTTTAATTAAATGGGCTCCCCTAATCCTATTAGGGGTAATTAATTAAACTCCTTTCACTAATTTTTCTTCCTAATCCAATTAGGAATAAATGAGAGTACTTATATTAAGTTAATTCCTAAACCTTTTTTAGAAATTAAAATAATAATAATTGTAATAATATTAATAAGACTCCTCTTATTAATTTATATTTAATATTTCTAAAATATTAAATAATAAATATTAAGCTATTTAATATATTCTATCACCATAGATTAAATTAAATATACTTAACATATTATTACAATTATGCCATTAACTTCTTAAATAATTATTCTTCCTTTTATGGTGTGACCCTTTAGGTTCTCCATATTAAACAGGTTGTGAATAAATCAATTAGAACAATTTAATCTCATTTAAATAAATAAATTAAACAAATAATTTATTTAAATAAATAATATTTATTCTACAATAGGGATAAGCCTCCCAATGATCAACGACTTTCCAGATAATATAGATTTTAACATTAATCATAAAAGAACCTTTGAGTAAATAGTTACCGCACAATTCAATCTTTCCACCATACAATGTCCCAATTAAATATAAGACATGGAATTACCTGTCAAGTCTTATTTTATTTAATCATATGTATTTCGATTCCTAAATGCATTAACTCTAATGAATGCAAATTAGAAACTACTTTCTAATTTCATTCCACCTCGCCAAGGATTCTCGGGTTGTCATTTATCGAATCACATAGGACATTTCTCCTTTTACTAGAAGTGGTAGATTCTTTATTGATCATTCATTATCTTCATATATAACTTATTACACCCAAGCATACCCTTTGATATACTCTCTAAGAGTCTTAAGAAATAAGTCAAAGTGTAATTCATTATATATAAGATACTATGATGATCTCAAGTCTAAGGATCATTTGTACTACTATCACTACAGAATTCCTATCGATGTAAGTAAAACTCCATTAGGTATTCCTTAGCGAGTCACGCTCAAATGAACTTATTCTCTAATAAGCACCTACATACTTGCTTTAGTGTCTCCACACAAATGATCATGAGATCAATCATCCTCATCCAATGAGCAAGCAACGTATGTACCAATCTATTCGGATTCACTAATCCCCAATTTAGTAATTCAATGATTGGGAACTATTTTAGTTTTAAGCTTTCTAAGAATTTAGATCTCATTAGAATGATCATCATCATTATTCTAAAAGCGTTACTTAAAACTATGGGTTTATCACATATTATTAAAACTGCACCATGTAAATAACAAATGCCTTTAATAAATAATTCTTTTATTAATAAATAAATAAGATTGATTACACAAGATATGCTTTATCATCATACATGATTGGCTTCAGATGCATAATACTTTCAATCTCCCACTTGCACTAAAGCCAATCACCGTGGTATCTCATACCCATCTTCTCTAAGTGACGATCAAACCGCTATTGTGTTAACTCTTTAGTAAATGGATCTCGCAATATTGTCTTGAGAGTCCACATGCTCCTGTGGTGACGCTCTCCTCTTCAATGATCTCTCTCGATCAAATGAAATCGCCGCAACACGTGTTTGGATTTACGATGAGACCCGGGTTCCTTAGCACGCGCAATGCACTCCGGTGTTGTCACGAATAAAGGCATTTGGTCCTTTAATGCTAGAAACCACACCAAGTTCAGAATGAACTTCTTCATCCAAACAGCTTCCTTTGCTTCACTTCACTTGCAGCCTATGTACTCTGCCTCATCACTAAATCAACAATCGTTTCATCGCTTGAACTTTTCCAACTCATCGCGCCACCGTTTAAGGTAAACACATACCCAAACGGATTTATCATTATCTTGGTCTGTTTTAAAACTTGAGTCCGTGAAGCCCTCTCGTTTTAATTCGGACCCACCAGAGAGAAGAAATATATCCTTAGTTCTTCTTAAGTACTTTAGGATATTTTTCAACGCCTTCCAAATGTTCTTCTCCGGATTCGATCGATATCTCGCTTGTTACACTAAGTGCATGAGTGACATCCGGTCTAGTATATATCATACAGTATATGATAGATCCTATTTTCAAGCATAAGGAATCTAACTCATACGGTTTCTCTCCTCAGTGTCTTTGGGGCTTGTTTCTTGAGAGATGTATTCCATGGCTCATCTAAGCATGAGACCTCTTTTGGAATCTTCCATGCTAAACCGCTTTAGCATCAAGTCAATGTATCGTTCCTTGGGACAAGCCAAGCATCCTTTTAGATCTATCTCTATAGATCTTTATCCCCAAAATATAGGATGCTTCTCCCAAGTCCTTCATGGAGAAGTGTTTAGATAACCGATTTTAATTGATTGCAAAGATAGAAATATCATTCCCTATCGGTAATATATCATCAACATATAATACAAGGAATGAAACAAAGACTCCCCACTAACCTTCTTGTGTACACACATGGTTCATCCTCATTTTTGATAAAATCAAACTCTTTGATTGTCTCATCAAAACCGGATGTTCCACCTACGAGAAGCTTGCTTTAATCCATAAATTTTTCGTCAGTATCTTACAGACTTGATTTGTTCCAACCTTTGAAACAAATCCTCCGGGTTGTGTCATATACACATCCTCCTCAAGTTTCCCATTGAGGAAGGCCGTTTTCACGTCCATCCGCCAGATTTCAGTAGTCGTGGTAAGTCGCAATCACAAGCAAAATCCGAATGGACTTGAGCATTCTACTCTTGGTGAGAAGGTTTCGTCATAGTCAACTCCTTGTCTTTGTTTGAAACCTTTTGCAACTAGTCGGGCCTTATAGGTCTCCACCTTGCCGCCTGCTCCGCCTCTTTCTTTTAAAGACCCATTTACACCCAATAAAGCTTAATGCCTTGGTGGTGAGACCAAAGTCCATACTTGGTTCTCATACATGGAGTCCATCTCGATTTCATGGCTTCTTGCCACTTCTCGAGTCTTTACTACTCATAGCCCTGTTCAGTAATTCAATGGATCATCATCATCTATGATGCGTACCTCATTGTCATCTTCTATGACAAGTCCATACTGTCTGGTATCTTTGGTACTCTTCCGATTTACTGAATAGGGTGTGGTATGAAAGAATCTCTACTTGGTTAGGTACCTCACTTTGATCTCGTAGTATTTTGTGGTTCTTGAACCTCTTCAAGATATATCTTACTCCCAATCGACCCCTTCAAGGATAAACTCCTTTTCCAAGAAGGCGGCATGTTTCGCAACAAACACCTTTTGATCGGTTGGATGATAGAAATAATACCCGATGTTTCTTTATGATATCCCACAAATCTACATTTGTCGATCTAGTCTCAGCTTATCGTTTTCAAACTTTTTGACATAAGCTGGACAACCCCAACTCTTAACATGCTTAAGATTTGGTTTCCTCCCTGTCCATAACTCATATGGGGTCTTGAGGACGGATTTTGTAGGTACCTTGTTAAGTAGGTATACAGCCGACTCTAGGGCATATCCCCAGAAGGAAACTGGAAGGTCGGTAAAACTCATCATAGATCGAACCATGTCCAACAATGTTCGATTTCTCCTTTCAGATACACCATTCATCTGTGGCATCCCTGGTGGAGTCCATTGTGAGATTATACCATTTTCTTTGAGACAATTGAGAAACTCACCACTTAAGTATTCTCCTCCTCGATCGATCGAAGAATCTTAAAACTCTTACCGGCTTTGCTTCTCAACTTCACTTCGAACTCTTTGAACTTTTCAAATGATTGATTTGTATTTCATTAAATACACATATCCAAATCTTGAGTGGTCGTGGTGAATGTAATAAAATAAGAATACCCTCCTCGTGCGATCGTTATCATAGTCCACATACATCCGTGTGTACCAACGCTAACAACTCAGTAACTCTTTCTCCTTTTCCACTAAAAGGAGATTTAGTCATTTTACCCATGAGACAAGATTCACAGTTGGATATGATTCATAATCGATAGCTCTAGGAGCCCATCTTTACGCAACTTGGATAATCTTGTTTCATTAATACGACCGAGTCTACGATTGCCACATGAAGGTATAATTAACATCATCTCTTTTCCTTTTCTTAGTTTGTTCAATTTGAAATATATTTTCATGCAAGTCAAGTATATAAAGTCCATTTCGCAAATTACCAACACCATATAAAACATTATCATTATAAATAGAACAACCGTTGTTCTTTATTATAATATTAAAACCATCCATATCCAATACGTAGATAGAAATAATGTTTCTAATGATATTTGGAACAAAATAACAATTATTTAAATTGATGAACTTGCCGTAGGCGGTGCTAAACAATAAGTCCCTACTGCCTAACGCAACAACCTTTGCCTCATTTCCCACTCGTAGATCGACCTCATCCTTGCTTTCGACTTTCTACTTCACGACGGGTCCTCAGATATTATTACATATGTGAGAACCACATCGTATCCAATACCCAAGTAGAAGATTGACTTTCGAAAAATTAATTTCAATCATAAACAAACCTTGATTAGGATTCAAGCTTCTCCAAGCTTCTTCGCTTTTGTTTCATGAAATAATCCTTGCAGTTCCTCTTCCAGTTGATCCCGCTTATTGCAATGGAAGCAAATTCCTCTTTGCTAGTTGGATCAGTTTCTTTGATCCTTCACTTTCGCCTTTCCCTTAGCCTTCTTGGATTTCTTCTTTTCAGAAGATACCTTGGGCCTCTTCCTTTACTTGGAAGAATCATCCACCAGTAAGACATGGTTCTTCTTGGATGGGAAGTGACCTTCAACAGTTTTCAACATGTTAAGTAATTCAGGCAAGCTCACATCCAACTTATTCATGTGAAAATTCACAACAAATTGTGAGAAGGTGTCTGGGAGTGACTGCAAGACTATATCTTGACTTAACTCCCCATCCATGATGAACCCAAGCTGTCCAAGACGTTCAATCAGATTGATCATCTTTAGGACATAAGTCTCAACGGTAGTGCCCTCATCATCCGAGATCGGAAGAGCTCCTTAGATATTTCATATCTAGCAAATCCTACTTTGCTCACCATACAACTCTCGAAGGTGCAAGAGCATAGTAGGAGCATCCATGTTTTCATGTCGACGTTGAAGCTCGTTACTCATGGATGCGAGCATGATACATCGAGCCATTGATGCATCATCTCACCCTTTGCTTAAAAGTAGCAATCTCTTCCTCGTAGGTCGCCTCTCGCAACTTTTGTAGGTATCAAGGGTAATTTAGGACATAAGAAATCTTTTCGTAAGTGAGAACAATTCTCGATTCCTTAACCAAATTGATGCAGTTCGGTCCGGTCGGTTTGTTAGCATCAAGTATGCTACGCAGTTGAAATTAGTGAATGTGACATTTTCAAAATTTCGCATGTAAAAAGACAATATTTTAGCAAACATTCATTTAATTAATTACCAAAATAAATTAGGTCTTATTTTATATTGGTATCTCCCACTATTTTCTTCAAACTATATTACCCTCATTTATATAGTTCAAGAAAAATCTAATTAAAAGTTTTTGCTAGTGAGAATAAGGATCCCAATTCAAATATATATAGCCTTGTGGTGACACAACAAACTATATATAAATAAATAGGCAAACAACTCCTTGTCAATTACATCAACATGTAACTCCTTATGTTTTGCCTCTTAGATTATTTTGATCAAGTGGTGGCACATCCGAATCAAAATTATCTAAGTTAAGTCCAACCTAGCACTTCCATATATTCAAAAAAAAATATATCGCCCCTTGTGGTGACACAACAAAACAATATTGTTCAATTTTCTTTATAAGTATCAAATGTGATAAATTAACATCTTAAATACTTAATACTTGCCTTGTGGTGACACAACAAACTCATATTAAATATTTAATACTCTATTAATTTTATCATGCTAGAAAGGCGATGTTCGATATTCTAAATATCTTTGAACGCTTAAGACTTAATATAAAAAAAACTTTGAGGATTTTTGTTATTATTTGTCTCATCTTGTTTTTTAGCAGCATGCAAATATATATATAAAATACGCGCGTCATATTATTAAACATCCAAGCATGTTTGCATAATATATAATATATATAATACTAGCATGCACATATAGAATACTATATTCTACCCGGATTGATTATGGACTTTTATTCTAGTTTGGTTCACTAGAGCCACCAAGTGAACCAAAATGTCAAACCCTAGGGTGCAAAGAATAAACATTTAAATATAACTATTACATTTAAACCCAGGCTCCATTACAAATGGGTCTTTTAGCGCTCCTTGCTCCTTGATCTTCGGTTCTTCGAAAAATTCTAACTAGTCCTATTACATAAACTATTTAATTTAAATAGAAACCTTGATCGTGATCGAGGGAAGTACATAGAGAGAGATAGAATTTACATCAAGAAGAAAACCGTAAAAGACGAGGTACGCAGTAAGACCCCATTTAATAAAAACCCAATCATTCAAACATCCAACTAAAATAAATCCAATCACATTGGTCAATTGTCCATAATCAATCCCATTTATTATCATACATATCATCATATGTATCAATAAAATAAATTATTCCATATATATATGAATATCATTTAATGGGAAATTTTATGTTGCATGAAATCCAATTTCAAGATTAAAATAAACTCTTTTATTTTAATTATAAAATTATTAAGATTAATATATATATATAACAATTATATATATATATAATAAAAGTCCTACTCCATATTAAACCGGCAGGACCTTGCTTACAAATCCCCACGTGGAACAAAGATTTGGCATATCATTTTAATTGATATATAATATTATATATCCTGTTTGCTGAGACAAAGGAAAACATGATTCCATGTTTTAAAAAAAATACTTTTGTTTAAAACAAACAACAACCGCCCTTGTAGAATCAGGTACCTTGTAAGCATATATATATATATATATATATATATATATATAAACTAATCACGTGGGACAAAATAAAAGGCCACACGGAATTTTTTTTTTCTTTCGGCGATCATGCCTAAAAAAAAAATAAATTACCCACGGATTCATAAAAAAAAAAAATTCGAAAACAGTTTTCGGTAAAATAATTTTTCTTTTTTTCATAAATAATAATTTTATACAACAAATTATGCCCAATAAATTATTCAAAATACATACCCATACATATATGGAATCAAAATAATTATTAATTACGCATAAAGTTTGGCTCATGATACCATTGTTAGGTTTTGTGAAAATCAAAGTAGCAATCAAATTGAAAAAAATTAGCTAAGCTTAAATAAAATCGATTTTAAAATTTTTCACAAACCAATTACCGGATCATCCTTTATGCATATTATTAATTAAACGAAGAATAAGAAATTATGAAATCATACCCTTATAGAAACGAGCTTCCTCGCAGTGCGAGTTCACCTCCTCCCTTCTCGCGATCTCCTGAATCTCCTGTAGATTCCTTCCTTTGATCAATGTAAGCCACCCAAGTGTATGGCCTCTATAGGTGATCCACCAAAGAAGAAGAATTTTCAAGAAGAAGGGTATTGGCTCAAACCCTAGTTTTTCCTATTTGTATAGAAAAAGGAGGCATACTCTCAACTCTAGAATTACGATATTTGATATCCGATATAAGACTCCTCTTATAAAGATATCATGTAACCTATTTTAATTAAAATAAGGTATTATTTATTTAATTAAACTCCTTTAATTAAATGGGCTCCCTAATCCTATTAGGGGTAATTAATTAAACTCCTTTAACTAATTTTCCTTCCTAATCCAATTAGGAATAAATGAGAGTACTTATATTAAATTAATTCCTAAACCTTTTTAGAAATTAAAAAATAATAATTGTAATAATATTAATAAGACTCCTCTTATTAATTTATATTTAATATTTCTAAAATATTAAATAATAAATATTAAGCTATTTAATTTATTCTATCACCATAGAGTAAATTTAATATACTTAACATATTATTATAATTATGCCATTAACTTCTTAAATAATTATTCTTCCTTTTATGGTGTGACCCTTTAGGTTCTCCATATTAAACGGTTGTGAATAAATCAATTAGAACAATTCTAATCTCATTTAAATAAATAAATTAAACAAATAATTTATTTAAATAAATAATATTTATTCTACAATAGGGATAAGCCTCCCTAGCGATCAACGACTTTCCAGATAATATAGATTTCAACATTAATCATAAAAGAACCTTTGAGTAAATAGTTACTGCATGACAATTCAATCCTTCCACCATACAATGTCCCAATTAAATATAAGACATGGAATTACTGTCAAGTCTTATTTTATTTAATCATATGTATTTCGATTCCTAAATGCACAACTCCTAATGAATGCAAATTAGAAACTACTTTCTAATTTCATTCCACCTTGGCCAAGGATTCCTAGGTTGTCATTTATCGAATCACATAGGACATTTCTCCTTTTACTAGAAGTGGTAGATTCTTTATTGATCATTCATTATCTTCATATATAACTTATTACACCCAAGCATACCCTTTGATATACTCTAAGAGTCTTAAGGAATAAGTCAAAGTGTAATTCATTATATATAAGATACTATGATGATCTTAAGTCTAAGGATCATTTTACTACTATCACTACAGTGAATTCCTATCGACAGTAAGTAAAACTCCATTAGGTATTCCTTAGCGAGTCACGTGCTCAAATGAACTTATTTTCTAATAAGCACCTACATACTTGCTTTAGTGTCTCCACACAAATGATCATGAGATCAATCATCCTCATCCAATCGTAGAAGTTAACGATGTATCAATCTATCCGGATTCACTAATCCCCAATTTAGTAATCCAATGATTGGGAACTATTTTAGTTTTAAGCTTTCTAAGAATTTAGATCTCATTTGAATGATCATCATCATTATTTTAAAAGCGTTGCTTAAAACTATGGGTTTATCACATATTATTAAAACAGCACCATGTAGATAATAAATGCCTTTAATAAATAATTCTTTTATTAATAAATAAATAAGATTGATTACACAGTATATGCTTTATCATCATACATGATTGGTTTGTATGCATAATACTTTCAAGTGGATGTGATGAAAGTTTCTCCTAACGGAGTTTCCACAGATAGGTCAAAGTCTAATTTCTCCGGAGTCAAGTTGAAACGTTGAGCACAAGAAGGAGAGATAAATGAATGGGTAGCACCGGTATCAAGTAAGGTATAAACTTCGCAAGAATTTATAAATAGCTTACCCATGATCACCTCGTTTGGGTTCCTCATATTTTCACCAGTCACAACAAACGCTTTTCCAGGAACCATTGATTTTGACTTTTTTAGGACAGTCTTTTGAGTCACCGTCCCCGCTGAACTAGGTTTCGCTACCGTACAATCTCGAACGATATGTCCTTCTTTTCCAAAATTATAGCATACCTTGAACTGCAGGCAATTTCAATGATATATCCTCTTTCCAAGATTTGTAGCATACGACCGGTGGTCGTTCTCCTCCCTTAGAACCAATTGCTGCTAGTGTTGACATCTTCACATAATCATTGTTGAATTTCCTCTTTTTAAAATCTCCTCCCGACTCGCTTCTTCTATTCTCATGGCCATGATTACCACTAGAGTGGTTACCATTTTTATCCGTCTTTTTCTTTCTTCGCTGGTTATCGTTGTTCTGTTGACTACTATCTCCGGTATAATCCTGGTTGTGGTCCTTTGGTTGAAAGTACTCGTTATCTCGCTCTAACAATTGAGCCCTGTTTACAACATTTGAATAGAGAGAAAATTTATGAAAAATGAGATACTGACGTATGCCGGGTTTCAAACCTCTAAAAAACATCCGCGTCATACGTTCCTCATTCTCCACCAAATGAGGTGCAAACCTGGATAACTCTGCAAACTTTGCCTCGTACTGGGACACCGTCATGTTATTTTGTTCCAATCTAATGAACACCACTTCCTTCATATGACGAATACTTTCAGGAAAGTACTTGTCATTAAAAAGTTTCTGAAACGTTTCCCAAGACATGCTGAGTGCGGCTGGATGCGTACGTTTTACAGACTCCCACCAATAATCTGCCTCATTATGGAACATAAAGGTGGCGAATGGCACCTTCTGCTCCTCCGTGCATCCCAAGACATCGAATATCTTGGAGATTTGTTTGACCCACGTCTCCGCCTTAATCGGATCTGGCTTTCCCTAGAATTCTAGTGGTCCCAACTCTTTGAACTGCTTGGCCATGACAAACCGTACGTTGTTTTCATTTCCATCGGTATTTTGTGCACGAGTCTCCCTCGTCTGATTTTGCATGAACTGTAAAAAGCTTCTAAACATCCCATCGTTCATCATCGCTTTCGGTGGTGTTGTCATGGGAGGAACATTGCCGACTGTTGCACGCTTCTCCTCGTTGGTGAGTACAAAAGCGTCTCCACGGCCTCATTTATTCCATCATTAACATTCTCACGACATTCTCAAATACTGCCATAAAACAAAGGTTAATTAAGGAAATCAATATATCACATAATATCCCTATATACTGACCAACTAACAAATAAGCTTAGGTAGGATACACTAGAGAAGGATTTACTCGTCTCTCGCCTCCTAGTTCTATTCCCCAATCTCCGCCAGAGATCATATCCCTAAGCTCTGATACCAACTGTGACACCCCCAAAATAGGTATACATCACCCATTCTGAGTTGTCAATACATGGTACAAAAACAACTACAACTTTATTATTACAACAGTAAAACTGTGAGTTTAAATACAAATATTATCTTCTAGACAATATATATACCCAAATAAATCCTCATCACAATTATTTATACATTATTTTACAAAAATTGTGAGGACTACTAAACAACTCTCTCTATAACCATCATTCCATACCCCGACTCGTACTCGCTACATTCTCGCCTCCTAAGAAGAAAAATGGAACAAAAAGGAAAATGGGTGAGCTCAACTAGCCCAGTAAAGAACATTATGACTAAGATAATATAAAATAAATTATCGTTAGTCTTCAACAGGGAAAAATATGAGAGAATATAATAAACAACAAGTTTTAGATCAATATTCGCAGCGGAAATAATAATTCATAGAAGAGTTATGTAGAAAATGAAATCTACTATTATCTATGAATTTAACAGTCCATCAACAGTATTTTTATCCCTGTAACATCAATCAATGCACATCTTGAATCATATATTCATCTTTGCACTACAGGCCAAAGATATTCATCAGTTGGTCATGTTCATCTCAACACCTGTTCATCTTTTCACTACGGGCCAAAGATATTCATTATATAATCATCAATCTTTGCACTACAGGCCAAAGATATTCAATAATATCATCATTTAGGATTGAGGATGATGAAAAATATTTTAAAGAAAACGAATCTAGTGAAACAAAAGAATAAATATTAAGGATTCGTATTTCAGCTATTTCATGTCCAAAAATACCTCATAAATAATCATAGTGGTGTAAAATTCAAGAATGATCAAAACATGGATACAATCAAAGCTAGTATCCATAATAGATATTTTGGACGAAAAGGAAAATTTTCATTTTTTTTATGAATAGTGCCGTATTCGTGAAAAGTGCCGTATACGTGAATAGTGCCGTACACGTGAATAGTAATCCAGACACACAAAGTTCCAAATTTGATTAAAAGTTCAAATCAATATTTCGGCATAATCATATTGAAGAAGATAATATCATTTAAGAAGAAAATAACATCCCTTACCTCACAAAGACAGTACTTCTTGTTGAAACACCGAATATAAGCTATGACTTGAACTTGCACCGTATAGCAACACTCAAAGTATTAAAATACTCACAAGAATACACTCAATATATCGAGAGAGAAAGAGAGAGAAAACATCAGTTTCTGGTGTGATTTTCAATTCTAACCTAAGCACCCTATTTATAGGAAAATACTTAGAACACCAAAGCAAAAAATTTAATATAATATTAATATATAAATTAAATTTTCCTATGCCAACCTTCCAAGAACTGAATTCAGCTCATTCAACACACATGTGTAACACACCATAATGAAAAAAAATGTTTTTGTTATTTAAAATATTTTAAACTTCCAAAAATTAATTATTTCGGAGCTTCGAAACTTCAATAATTCATAATAAATAGCCCGTTTGTCAGAAAAATTCAAAACATGGGACTTTCCATAGGAAATTCCATTATCTACAACTTTGCAGAAGGAATATTTTCCAAATTCCAAACAGAAATTGACCGAAATCCATAAACGGACGATTTTACAGGCTATAATCAAATTTCAGTCAAGAAATGGGGTCCACAGACATGAAAAACATGTTTTAAATATTTTTAGTAATAAAAATACTCATCCTCCTCATATACTCATATATCCCATATTCATTGTAAAAATATCACAGTTATTATATTATAATAATATAATAATATATTTAAATAAATAATTTTATCGAGAAAAAGATAAAATATTAATTTTCAACAATTGTCACATTAAAATTTTTTCCATCTATATCCACATAAAATCAATATTTTCCTCATCATATAAATTA